>JALMQS010000128.1:30577487-30613749 GCA_024734495.1 Forficula auricularia | reverse complement strand
TGTGGTGGGGGGAATGTAGGGGAAGAGGGGGGGGGTAGTTGTATAGAGTAGAAATATATCGAATTCAAAACTCAATTTTGTTTTATTTCTTTTTTGTGAAACCTACCTCGTATCTTAGTTTTATTATTATATAGTTTATAGTTTGAAATGCAAAGATTGCGAAGCAATCTATGTAGGGAAGACCGAGAGAAATCTGAAAATTCGACTAAATGAACTCATAAGAGATTATAAAAATAAAAAGTGTGAAAATTCTTTTGCAGAACATTTAAATTCAAACAATCACTCCTTCCCAGAAGGTATTAGATTAATAAAAGGAGAAAAGAACCCAAAATTAATTAGCGCAATCGAATCTTTAGAAATTTTGAAATCATTCAATAGAAATTCAAAACTCTGTTTGAACAATCAAATTGAATTATCCAATAGTAATCTACTTAAGATGTTTGCTAACAAAAGATAAAAGGAAAAAAAAGGATCCTTTGTCAGCCTTTCTAAGGAGAAAGGAGAAAGGGAAACATATTGTTATATTGGAATGTGAACCCGGATAGAGTGTCTTTATTAGTTCCTAGCCTTCCAGCAGTGAAGAAAGAACATCAAGTTTTCAATATCCATATGATATTGACTCCATGAAAAACATTTATAATTGAAGAAAGACTGATGATGAAAACCAAGTCTTCGAAACTATAGTCTCAAACAAATAAATAATATATATATAGATATATCATCTTGATATATATGTGTATATGTTTATTTGCATCAAGCAGAGGACAACCTCTTTGTTTCTCTTTGTGAATGACAGTATTATATTCCTTTTAGAGAAATTATTGAAATTTTTTTTTTTTTTTTTAATTTAATTGAATGGCCGAAACGCCCTTTGATTTTTTCAAACACACCACAGGTCGGAAATCTCAGATCTAATTTTGTTGAATTTTTTTTTTTTAATAAGAAAACATATCATGTTAGATTTACTAATTAAATAAATTATCTACTTGTATATATAATGAATATATTTTTGAAAATATATAAAAAATATATTTTTTGAAAATTAATAAAAAATATATAATATTTATATTCAAATTATATAAAAGTTATGTATTTAATAGAAACTTAATATATCGTCGCCCAGTGCTAAAATCAATGTGGCCTGACACAAAGTCGTAAACTTATGAAAAGCTTAGAAATTTTGTCAATACTTTTTATTAAAAAAATTGTCACAAATTCATTAATTAATGTACCTACACATATAAAGAGTCTTAAAAAAACCCAATTTATTTGCTTGTTTCCTTATTTAAATCCATAGTTACCGAAGTTTTTAATCTTTATTTAAAGTTGGGGGTGGTGTGGGTTTTGGATGTCCAGATCGTCTCCGCGCTTGCTGGACTGGGTGTTGCCCACCGAAACAAAATAGAAAAATATAGGGGCAACTCCAGTCTGGTGGATAATATTGCGGAGCGATTTGGCGTCGGGGCGGGCTCGGTCAGGGTCGAGGCCATCACACTCTCGTGGAAGGGAGTGTGGTGGCATAAAGCGGTGGAGTCCCTCATCGCCCTGGGTATATCCCAAAAAACAACAAACAATTCGACATATAGGGCGATGAGGGGATCTCTCCTTAATTTTTACACTTTCAGCAGAAGAACAAATCCTGGCTCTCTCAGCCACCCGCTCTGAATCTGAATTAATTTGTTCGGAAGCTGAAAGTGTGAAAGATTTGTAAATAAATGTGTGTAATGGTCTTGTGTCTTGTAAGAGACGGCCCGCTCTTCGGAGGCCTAATAAACAAAATTAACTAAATCAAATTTTGACTTTTAAAAAATATTCATTAAGAGAAAAACATCTATTAATTATGTCTATTAACAGGATCATTAATATATATCTATTTATCGCTTCTTAATAAAAATTAATTTTCGAAAGAAACGAAAAATAAAGAAAGAGTTCGAAACAAAGAGGCATATAGTTCATTTAGTGATCAATACTTTAATTTTACTTATTTTCCTATTTGTTTCAAATTTTACTATTTAATAAATTAGTCAAATTAATTGAGAAATCGAAATCAAAAAAGTAGTAGCCTTTATAATTCATTCCAAATTTTTTTTTAAATTTTACGTTTCAATTCGTTCCTCCTTTTTTTATTTCTCAAATATTTTGAAAAAAACAAACATTCTTCGACGTCCGAGAACTTAACAAGACCCAAAAAAATGAAAATTTTGTTTTAATACTATAAGTATTCATAGAGAAATAAAATAACAATTCTTTAATCATTTCAGTATTATTAATATAAAAAAAACTACAATGTTTTGAGGTGTTTTTCTCAAACTTTACAGGTGTAATTAATCAATTAAGATAATATTGTATTAGTGTAATAATCTGAGTAATATTAATGGAGAGAGTGGATTAAATTGATTATTACCTTGAGATCAGAACAGCCTAACTCACTAGAAGACCCGGTCACTTGAACACACTCAACTCAAATGAGAAATTCCTGTGGACGAAATTCTGCCCGGCCGGCCGCTTATCAATTTCGAAGAAATGTTTTTCACTTGTTTTGCTATTTATCAATAAGAAATTAGAAAAGAAGCTCCCTATGAGTTTTAATTACTGCCGGTTTGAACTTTAATATTTTAAGGCCATCCCCACTCAAAAGAAATATTTAGTTACCAAATGTTATTTTACTTTTTTTTAAGCGACTTCAAAAAAGGAGGAGGTTCTCTATTCGACTGAATTTTTTTTTTTTTTTTTTTTTAGTGCCTATGTTACCTCATATCTCCGCCAATTGTGAGCCGATTTTGAAAAAAAAAATTTGCATTGGGTTCAGTCTACCTTCCGATTGGTCCCATTTTTTTTTCATAGGTATTAGACCTTTTTTGTTAGGTTTGCTCATGCCTTACTTCTTTGTTTATAAACCGATTTCGATTATTCTTTTTTTATTGGAAAGGGGGTATCTTAGGGATGGTGCCATATTAATTTGTTCAAGTTCTGATGATATGATCAACGACGAAATAACGTAAATCTTCAATTCTTATGACCAAATAATCGAAATTATAATAAATAAAATCTTTTATAAAAATAAATATTAAAACATTCATTTAAAACCTTCAAACGTTTCGAGAGAATTTCTATATTTATGATTTGAATTTTATTATCATTTTCTGATTCATTCGCCCGACCCTTTCTCTTACGAGATACATGCAAGGTATTATATTAAGTCACTATTAATAACATCACTAAAAAGAGAAAAATAAAAATATTTTTTTAGAAAAAAATAAAACCGACTTCAAAAAATGTAAATGCAACAAATAAAATACACTAAAAGGTATAAAATAATTATTAACTTATTTAGTTACAACTAAACTACGAAATATTAACATGAAATTACTTTTTTAAGTCGGTGCCAAACATATACCTTTTATGAATCGCATTGGCACCGAGTACAAAAAGTAATTTCATGTTAATATTTCGTAGTTTAGTTGTAACTAAATAAGTTAATAATTATTTTATACCTTTTAGTGTATTTTATTTGTTGCATTTAATTTTTTTGAAGTCGGTTTTATTTTTTTCTTAAATTTTTTTTTTTTTTTACCAAAGCATACTACTCATAAAGATGTCTTCTTCTTTCTGTACTTTTAAATCTTATGTTTAATACTAAAAAAATAATTTATTTCTTCCTTATACGTGTGTAACGAGAGCAAAATGTCTACAAAAAGCTATCTCCCGGGCGTACCGAGTAATAAATAATACCGGATAAAATATGATGTTTTACGTAATAAGCTTTTTTTCGAGTCTCAAATAAGACATAATTTCGCTCAATTTTGTCATTAAAATAATTTCATATGTATATTATTTTAAAAGTGAGGAGTCGGGTTGACCGAGCTGGCTAACGCGCTGGCCCCGCTTCAGTATTGTTGATGACGATGTTCAACCCGGAGCCCCGGGTTCGAGCCTGGCTAGCATATAAGATTTTGAATGTCTAAAACTCGGCTCCCTCACTAACCCTACTAACATTTTACTGATGTGCTCTCTAAATGAGCTTTGTTCCCGGTGACAATAAATAATTAATAAAAAATAAACTGCAACGGATCGTTGCTAAACTTTATCCAAATTCATTTGAAATATTAATATGTTTATACTTTTATTATTAATCAGATATCGCTTGCTATTTGCAGTTCATGTTAACTTTAATTCAAAAATAATTATCAATTCTCATTTAACAGTCGAGGAATGACCATTCTACATTGTATTTTTGACATTTCGGTTATTATTGGTAACCATTGCTGAAGACATGGAGGAATCGGCTTAAAATCAAAAATAACGATCGATTCTTATCTAATACTAGAGGAATAACCTTATTGCATTCCATTTTTGATGTTTTGACTATTAATGGCAACCTCTACTGAAAACGTGGAAGAATCGAGTTAAAAGCAAAATGACTAAATTCTTTTATGGCAAACAACTCAAGCTTGAGTTGTTTACCAAAAAAGAATTTAGTCTTTTTGATTTTAAGTCGATTCTTCTTCTTCGAAATTGGCAAAAATGTGAAAAAAATACTCGTTCGTACTGGGTCGTGAAAAAGTTTTATTTTTTTCATTTTTATCATTCAATAGAAAAATTAAATTCAAATAAAGAAATCGTCTTAGAAAGTTTGTTCTGTAGCAAAATTTTTATATTTTCAATCCGGAGAACATACTGTTTAGATTTTTCTCTATTAGCCAGTGTTTCTCAACCTGTGTGCCGCGATCTTTTTTGACAAATAATTAAAATTGCATGGGTTTTGTAACTTTGAAGTAGTATTTGTAATTACTTTTTTTTATCATACAAGGTTTAAGTACCTTTTTTTATATTTAGGTGTGCCGCAAATAATTCCAGATATTTTTAGTGTGCCGTCAACCAAAAAAAGTTGAGAAACAATGTTCTATGCTATAGGTACTCAATTTCCCCATATTCAGGCTTGATTTTTTTTATTATAGTATATTAAGCGATTTTTTAGATGTTTCGAAAAAAATTAAAAGGAAAATTCATTTTTTCCTGCACGATTACAATACACACCTATGACTGTTTATGGTATAGTAAAAAAGCTTTATAAATGACACTAATGTAGAAGAAAGTCTTGGTCAATCGATTTAGGCAATTAAATCTTCCCCTTTATAGGGTTCTTATCGTCTTTCTCGCTCATTCTATTTTGATGGAAACATTAAAGCAAAGTACGACCCCGCTTTTCCTGCTCAAACATCAGTTTCTAATTAATTAAATGGTCAGAGCTGTTGTATATATTTTCTGCAAGTTTGTCCCTGGTTTAGAGAAAGGCAAGTTAATTCCTGACATAACAAAGACCACGAATATAAGCACTAGTTGTATGAATGAACTCTACCACGCTTTATTGGTATTAAATACCTGAGTTTGAACCCTTTGCTCAATTGGTCCGTTTCACCTTGAAATCCAATCATCCCGGAAAATTAGCTCTCGAGCGGAATAAAACCCTTTTGTTTTGGAATCCGATGAAAAGGCTTTTTCGATATTTTGATTGATTATCTTCTTAATGGGGAAGAATGAATCGTAAATGAAATGCCAGTCTAATACCATTCAACATTTGAATTTCAATAAACTCAATAGAGAACAGGGAGAGATTCAAATGAATGAATTTCAGCAATGGAAATAAAAAAAATAAATAAATGGGTTGAATACTTTCTGATCAATAAACGTTAGACTTTTTTTTATTCCTTTTGTGGATACACCGTTAAGGAGGCATGTATATATAAAAGCTTAAACATAAAATAATAAGCCAGACAAGGGCGAGTCAGACTGGTATACCGATGGTTCAGTATCTTTGATTTTCCAAAATACTTCAAATTCGTTCTTATTTATCGTTAATAAGCAGAGAATAGATGTATTTGAGGAATTTTTCCATAATTGTATATTCAGAAAATTCAGTTAGGTAGAAAAATCGCATAAAAGGGGTATTTTGATGCCTCTACACAAGGCCACCTTAATTACAAGGCAGTGTCGTGAAGTACATGGATGCTGTGGATGCTGCACATCTCTAAGATTTCAAAACTTAAGAGTATTTTCATACCATGTTACAAAAAAAAACTAATATTAAATTTGAAAAATAACGAAAAATTCTACGTTTATCGATGAATTTTTACAAAAATGAGCCAAAAATAAAATACCATCTAAAAAATTGAAGAGTTCTTTTTTGGACAGCATTTCCTGGTTGAAATGACACAGCCCGCCACTGCTAGAGGACCAAGGGCCAGTTGAATGTCGGTTGGTAAAGTCTTTGTAAAAGTTGACAAAAGGTAAAACCTTAAAATTCACCTAGTGCCCGGCTGGATGGGCAATCAGATGAAAATACGTGTCATCTGAATGGCCATCCGACCAGGCACTAGGTGAATTCTAAGGTTTTACCCTTTTTCAACTTTTACAAAGACTTTACCAACCGACATACAACTGGCCCTAAATGGACCATAGCCCCGGGGCGCGCCAGTCTTTTTGAACGTCAATTTTGCCTACCCTCTTTTTGACGGCTGCAGCTAGGAAACTAAATATTTAATTTATACATATAAGTTACTTCTGTTTTTTGTTTATATAGTTTGTTTTTGTTCATGTTATTTGAATTTTATATTCTTCTTTGTTTATTGGTAATAGGTATACTGACTTTTTCTAGCTCTGAAACTTACGTAAAACTTCATGATCACTTCGCAACCGCTTCAACCTCCCTTGGTATATTTTCTTATGAAGATGGGCACATAATTTTCCATGGGCGCCAAATATCTTAAGGCGGCCCTGCCCCTAGGCCGACATTTTAAAAGTGAATTAAAAAATCTTAAAATTAGATGTTAACAGTGGTCTCTCACACCCCATAATAAAAAAATATGTTTTCCCACAAAGAATTCGACCTCTCCAAAATATTGGTCAGAAAAAAATTACTACTACTATTTTTGGTTTCGGGGGGTATAAATAAATTATGCTATAAATTTAATGATATATTTTATGAAATAATGTCTTGACAGACGGACAGGCAGATATTATATCGAAACTAATAAAATCCCCCTTTACTTTGGCCAAAGATTCAAGCGGTACTAATGCCATCTATGTGTATCTAGTCAAGTTTCCCTACCTACCTACCAAACAATTTTATTAATATAGATTTATTTATTTTTGAAATGTACTCAAAAATATCGAATCAAACATAACGTTACAAATTCTATATTATCGGTTTAATTTCAACAGTATAATATTATAAAAAGATATTTAAAATATTTTATAAGACCTTTTAATCGTTGAATTAATTATTATTACTATTTAAAGTGGAGCAGCTGGAAAAAATTATTGTTCCAAATGTTCCGGAATACCTAATGGACCAAATGAGAGAATAAGAAAAGGGCGTAGATCATTTAAATGATTCCGGGGGAAACAGTTTAATCTTTGAATAAAGGGAACAATTATCTTAGATTATGTTCTACAAAATGAAAGGTGGAAACTTATTAAAACTTGCCATGAATTCCTTTCTTGATTAAATTTTTTTAAGGGATCCTTATTTCCTTCCTTCATTTCTCCCCCTTTTTTTATCCATTTAATAATACAAATTGTACATCATCAAATTAAAATGTCTCTAATAAATGTTAGAAGATTTATTTTATTAATAAACTAACATATGAAAAGAATTTAGAAAATACATACTATATTAAATGAAATATAAACATTAGAGTGGTCCTTATTTTGAGTATTTTCGAATTTTTACGGTGACAAGAGCTCATATGATTTGAAATAAACAAAAAAAAATTGTCCCCCAAGTTTCAAGTCTCTATCTCAATTATATCCTGTGCCCCCAAGGATGTAAGTTTCTCATCTAAATAACATGGGGGTTTTGCCAATGAAAGATCAATTTTTATTCCGGACAAAGTAATGGTTCAAAAAATTTGAAACTTTGTAGACTTTATCCTTATAATAGTAGCTATCCATCAGAATTATTAAAGGTTTTTAGCTATTATAATTTTAAGATAATTTACTGCTATATCTTAGTGTTACTAAGTTATAGACTCCAAAATTATAATAGCTAAAAATCTGTAAAAATTCTGAAAGATAGCTACTATAGGAAATGATTAAGATGATCGATGATTTTTAGTTTTAGCACGAAGGGTTAGTTAGAAGGATATTCGCCGGGCTTGGATGGGAGATGATCTTCAGAGATTAGAATCTCTCTTGGCGGGGTAAAGCCAGAAAAATGCTTTCTAAAATACGAATTTGCACAGAGGCAGTTGAAAATATGCTTTAAATAAAATATTGGCACAAAGCCCGGAGAAATATGTTTTAAATAAAATGTTGGCACAAAGCCCGCATTTATTTCCTTTTCATTATACAAAGTGTATACAATTACTTCCTCGCTTCATGACATAGACACAAGCCGCCTCTTTACCAAATCGTTCTTCGGAGAGTTGTCCCCTTCAATGAGCTTCAACAACTAACTTTGCGTCGAGGGGCTAGCTGCCTTTATAAACCTGGCTGCCCTAATTAGCAATTAAACTGATTGGTTAATTGGTCGCGGTTTTAGGATGACGTGTGCGTAAATATCCGCGCTCGCTGCCTGTGATTATAAAAGGGGCGTGTCCTCGCTGCTCACCGGTCATTTGATCGAAAGATCCTAATGGGTAAACAACGAACGCCTTTCTCAAGGCGAAAATGAATCTTTATTTTTAAAAAAGCATTTTACATTGCAAGGAGTAGAGAATAAAATCCTATACTACTATTATAAGGATAAAGTCTGCAGAGTTTCAAATTTTTTCTTTCAATGGCAAAAACCCTATGTTATTTAGATGAGAAACTTACATAGCTGGGGGCACAGGTTACATTTGAGATGGATAGTTGAAACTTGGAGGATATTATTTTTTTATTTATTTCGAACCATATGAGCCATTGTCAGCGTAAAAATTCGAAAATACCCAAAATAAGGACCACCCTAATAGATATACATACATATATAATAAATATGTGCAAAAAATCTGATAAGTCTAACTTGCTAATGCGGCCTAAGCAAGTATTATCTAAAATTTCTACAAAAAATTTCAATTTTTCGCTTACTATTCGAAAATTAAAAATGTTTAAAAAAATGTTAAGAAAAATAATTTTCAAATCTAATTTTCTAAATTCAAAATTCTAAATGTCTAAATTGCGATTAGGGAAAGGAAAAACATCCTATTTCCGGGATCGCTCCCTCACCAAAATGATCAGTTATTTTTAGGGTTCCGTTTAAAAAGTAAAACGGGACTCTTTCACTGTTGCTACAATGACTATCTGTCTGTTTGTCGGTGGGATTTTGAGAGAAAATTAAATTAGAAAAATCTTTTGATCGTTCAATGCCAAAAAACCCCATGTTATATAGATGGGAAACTTAATCGCTGTGTAGCACGAGGTTAAAATTGAGATAGAGACTTAAAACTTGGGGATATTTTTTTTTTATTTATTTCAAACCATATGAGCCTAAAAACCTACCTGTCAGCGTAAAAATTCAAAAATACTCAAAATAAGGACCACCCTAGTAGAGAGTCTTGAAAAAGTTTTCACTTTTGCGTACAATTTTTTATCAACTAAAAAATAAATTCTGGATCTAATTAATTCATTACTATTTATGGAATTCTTGATACTATTTATTCTTGTTACCTGAGCAGTAATTAAAATCAAAGATTTTTTATATATATTATACTAATTAATGTATCTCGGCGTATAATAAATAGATTCTAATCCTCTCTGGATTCCACTAAGCTTATTATAGAATATTAATAGGTGAATCTACAATCAATATATTGGAATTTAAATGTCATATCCTGTTGTAATTCCGGGGACCAAGCAAGCGATTAAAACGCCGCAAATTGTTAATTATAACGTCGAGGGTGAGGGAGGGGGTGGTATTTTAATTAAATAATTTTCAAGAACATCCAACCACACACAAACACAACCCACGGGAGCTTTCGTCTCTTCTCACTCGCGAATTACTGATTAATTACTGACTGAAATCACAGCTCAATTTCTCAAGAGATTTCTAAAAGTAGGCGGCAGATGGAGGACTAGAGGTCTATTGAGATTTCATTCTTCAAAAGGAATTAAAAAATTAATTGCCCACTTAATTCAAGCACTTGGAATTAAATTTAAATGATAAATTCTAACAAAATATATGTATATCTTTTCTAAATGATAATATAAATTGAATTAAAAAGTAAAAATTTTGAGGATTCAGTATGCTGTTTGCAGTTTTATCGAATTAAACATTTTAAATCATAAATATCTAAATCTGAAGCTAGAAAGGCCAAAATTAAATCCGTTCTTCCCATAGAAATGCCAAATATTTAAGTGTTTCCTACATTTGATTCAATCGCGAATCAAATGTAGGTGATTTTTGTCAAATATTGAATGAAAATAATATCTGAACTTATATATTTCAAGTTAGAAATATATAAGTTCAGATATTATTATTTTCACTCAATATTTGACAAAAATCACCTACATTTGATTCGCGATTGAATCAAATGTAGGAAACATTCGATTAATTAATGGCAAGCATCTAATATACATGCTAATAGATCAGGCGCTCTAGGCTGGGAGATTGAATATATAACATCTTAGATTTCAAATTCATTTGGTGATCCATCCGAATGTCATGCGGACTATACGCAAAATGATGTTAGATTGTAGCTAAATGGATCATGTCTTTTTCTTTCTTTTTTACCAGGTATCCAGAGGCCTCTTGAGCAGAGAGGGGAGAAAGGCCAATATCGGTTAAATACTATGGTTCAGAATATTTGGTTTATTGTGGACTGTGTTTTTTATAAAATAAAATTTTAAAAATATTGTCAAGATAGCTTGTTTTAAAAGTTCACTATAGCGATTTTTTGGTCTTTTTATTCATTACAATTTCGAAATTCCATACCCTAAAATTTGACACACAAGTTGGCACTAATAAACTGCGCTCTTGGGAAAAAAATATATTGAACCTTCTCGATTCTAGACTAATAGTGAAAGAATTTACTTCAGTTTTGATGCATATACCAGAAATCTCTCATATAAATCATTTAAACAGGATACTTTTGCATATGAAGATCTAAAAGTTAAGGACTTTCTTTCTTGAGATGACAACACCTCGCGAGAAGATGGAACAAAAGGTCGGGAGGAAAATGGAACGCCCTCTTTATGATTTATTTTTTTAGATAAACCGACGAAAAAGTAGCTTGTTGCGCTTGTAGTAAAATCAATGGGACGTGAATAGAGGAAAGAAAAAACAAACTCACCGCTGTTTAAATAAATAAATAGAAAAATCATTTTTTTACTAAGTGATTATTTATTCATTTTTTAATAAAAATCGGTCTTTTATGGAAACAATCGCAAATTTTTTAAATCTTCAAACCGTTTCAAGAGATATTCTCCTTTTATCAATGGAAATTTGGAAAATTATTGGTTCGAGACGGCTTATCTATCTGGTTGATCTTCGAAAAAATCTTTTGTATTTCTCCAGAGTGACAACGTCTGCATACCAAATGTTTTAATAAATAAAAAATGGTTAATAATGAGCTTAATATTGAATAAAAATCTTTGTTTTTTCTCATTATAAAAACATTTATTTAACACAAAATCGATTTAAACAAATAGAGTTGGAATTCGATACTAGTGTTTTTGTCATATTCTGTTGGCAGCAAATACCTTTTTATTTTTACCTTTATGAATAACAAAATAACTAAACTGTCAAATCTATTGAAAAATGTATCATTCGTTTCATAAAAGTTAAATTAGTGATCTCTATAAATTTGTTGAAAATAATATAATTTGTATAGAAGTTATAGCCCTTTAAAAGCTCGGTCCATTTACTTCCATGTTAAAAGGACAATTTTCAATAATTTATTTCTCAGTAAGGAAACAGACGATCAACTTCAAATTTCGGTAATAAATATTTAATGCATCAATGATTCGATGGTAACAATTTGAGAATTTTCTTATAAAAATGATTAACAGTCCCGAACCTCATTAAGAAGGAATTATATAGCAACTAGCTAAGCGTTATGGAAACAATTTAGGTTCTTTATAATTCCTTTTTGAAGCAATAATTTTAAATTTCTTAAAACAACTATTAATATAATTGTATTTATATCTACTTTTCGGCCCAACGAGTAAAATATAACAGAATTCGCCTTTTAAAGGATATTTTAGCTTATACTAGTTTTTTCTAGTGTTATTGAGTGTGGAAACTTTTAATAAAAACTTGAATTTCATACAAATATGGTAAATTCTAGTATTGAATCGAAAAGTCGTAGCAACTTTATTTTTTTAAATGGAACACCCCGTATATTAACACGTTTTGAGAACGAAGAGACAAAGGGCTTAACCCGCCCACTTATACCCCCCAAACCAACCTCATGAACAAAATAATTTTCAGGCCCCAAATAATCATAAAAGCCATTAATAAATTAAATTGCAAATCCGCCGCAGGCCCGGATAACATCCCACCAATTCTCATTAAAAAATGCGCCCCTGAACTTGCCCCTATCTTATCCAAGCTATTCCAACTCTCTTACGAGTCGGGCATATTCCCCAAAAGCTGGAAAATAGCCAGAGTCACACCTATTCCTAAAAAAGGAGACACATCTCAAATCTCTAATTACAGGCCTATCTCGATCACCTCTGTTCTTTCCAAATTAATGGAATTAGTCATAAACCAACACGTCCTTCATCACTTAGAAAACAATAAATTAATTCACGATAGGCAATATGGATTCAGACAAAATCGTTCCACAGGCGACATCTTAACCTATGTCACCCACACCTTCAACAATACTCTAGAGGCCGGAAAAGAAACCCTCGCTGTAGCCCTTGATATCTCCAAAGCTTTTGACCAGGTTTGGCACAAAAATCTTCTTGCCAAACTGCCAGCCTTTGGATTCACACCAACACTTCGCAAATGGATAGAAAGCTTTCTGACAAACCGAAGTATAAAAGTTGTGGTGGATGGAACATCATCTGAATCGTTCTCTACAAACTCTGGTGTTCCCCAAGGCTCTGTAATCTCCTCCACACTCTTCCTTATTTATATAAACGACCTTATTGATCAAACGGCAAACCCTCTCTCCCGAATAATCGAATCAATATTGCCTCCTCAATTACTCTCGACCTAGACAAACTGAATAAATGGGGCTCTCAAAATTTAGTTAACTTTAATTCAAATAAGACTCAATGTTGTCTAATTTCTAGGCGCGAAAATAGAGATTTCCCTGATATTCACTTCGATTCGAATACCCTGAAAATGTGTGACAGCCTATCCATGTTGGGCGTCTCTGTCGCATCTGACCTGTCTTGGAATGAACACATCTCCTCTGTGGCGAAATCTGCAGCAAGGAAGATTGGCTTCTTATTCAGGTCCAAGCGATTTTACAAACCCCCACAACTTCTCACCATCTACAAGGCCCAAATCCGCCCCTATCTCGAATACTGCTCTCATCTGTGGAGAGGAGCCTCAAAATATTCTCTTGCTACCCTTGATGCAATTCAGAAACGAGCCGTCAGGCTAATTGACGATTCTACCCTCACCGACTCCCTCGACTCGTTGGCTCATCGAAGAGATGTCTCTGCCCTTTCCCTTTTCTATAGATACTATCACGGCAGGTGCTCTGATGAGATAAAGTCAATAATTCCCCCCAAAGCATACTTTGCACGCAGCACACGTTTTGCCGACTCCCAACACTCTTTTGCGGTCAAATTGGAAAAGTGCCGGACCACTTCATTCGCGAATACATATATCCCCATGACTTCAAGGAACTGGAACTCTCTCCCAGCCTCTATCTTTCCCAGCACCTATGATCTTCAAACCTTCAAAACCAGGGTGCATAGACACCTACGTCTACACCCTCTCACTTAATCAACTTTCCCTTCTCGTCGGTAATGCAAGGGTCTTTCGAGATCCATAGGGGCTACACCTTTACTGGTGCACCCCTTCTTGCATTCGATTGCATTAAAAAAAAAAAAAAAAAAAAAAACCGCCCTTTTATTAAAATACTTTTTTGTTAATATTGTCCTATACCTATCTCTATCGGTTTTCGAGATAAAAAATAATTAAAATGCTTTAAGAAGATATAGCATGTCCCTATACCTAAAACAAGTTTTCTTAATAAAGCCGCTTTTTCGTAAAAAATTACATTTTAATAAATTTAATTTTAACTAACCATGGCAATATCAAGTTTATGACAGTTTGTTGACTATTTATAAGTAACTTATAAACAGTTTATTGATAACCTTCAAAAAAAATCTCCCAAAATGATCGCAAATTTTGATTAATTAAACGAAGTTCTTTTGAAATTATTTATTTTGTACTATAAGAACTTCGTTTGAATAATCAATATTTGCGATCATTTTGGAAGATTTTTTTGAAGATCATCAATAAACTGTTTATAAGTTACTTATAAATAGTCCACAAACTGTCATAAGCTTGATATTGCTATGGTTAGTTAAAATTAAATTTATTAAAATGTAATATTTTACTAAAAAGCGGCTTTATTAAGAAAACTTGATGTTTTAGGTATAGAGACATGATATACTAGTATCCTCTTAAAGCATTTTTCTTCGTTTTTCAATTTATTGATTAATATACAGGGGGTCTCATTTGAAAAAACTTTTGACCCTTTTTATGAATATCGGAAATAATATTAATTTAAGCACGCCCTGTATAATATGGTGTCGATTTTTCGGCGCAAATTAAATACTTAGGGTGTCTCTAAACTACCACCAAAATATCAACTTTTCATGAATTGAGAGGACAAATTTATTTAAGTTTAATTAGGGCCATGTTTTGGACCAAATTTAACACAAATTATTTTTTATCTCGAAAACCGATAGAGATAGGTATAGGACAATATTAACGAAAAAGTATTTTAATAAAAGGATTATTATTATAATAATATTGTCTATCAAATTAACTGTCTAGATTGTCCATCAAATTCTAGCACCTATATAGGGCAAAGTTCACGATCACTAAAAATTAGGGTATATGAGCATAAATTAAGTGTTCGAAATAAAAAGACCAACACTGCACTCTCCACCCACGCAGCTGAACATAGTCATTCTTTTGATTACGATAATGCGAAAATATTGGTCAAGATTGATAACTACTATAAAAGATCCATAGCCGAAATGCTATATATAAAAATAGCAGGTGATAAGGCTATCAATTTTAAAAGAGATTGTATGTTTCTTTCCAATATTTATACATCTATCCTGTGTGATATGAGCCAACAGTTGTTTTCTTGAACTTAATGTATAGAAACTTTTTTGAAAAAAATTTTTTTATAAGAATTTGTATAATTTGATTGAATGAAAAAATGCATGTGATTTAAAAGTAATTAGATTCTAATTTGGATTTTCTGTTTGTAAATAAATAATGATGGGATATATGATGACCTCACATAAGGGTCAAATATCTAATTATAATGTAATATATAGAAAAGAAACTCATTACTTTCATTCTGAAACTTTTGGGTCCAGGCACGTTAAAAATTCGCATGAAGCTAAAAGAAATTTTTATTTTTGACAAGGCTTGGTTCGATCACATATGTGTACCGCATTTTGTGTATAACTGTAAGTCTAAATAACCAACTTGGTCAACTTATAATTTTTTATAAAAAAATATATCAATTATAACATCCATTTATAAAAAAAATTTTAGCCTAATTGACTGAAGATGGCCAAATAAAATTTAGGCCGAAACGTCTCATTAAAGGTGTTTTATTGAACCCAGTGATTCCATCTTTGGCTGATACCTCCTCCCTCATCTAGTATAATTTAATTTAGTTACAACTAAACGACGAAATATTAAGATGAAATCACTTTTTGAAGTCGGTGCCAAACAAACTATATAAGCAAGCGTACTCGCCAATTGTACTAAGTAAAATCCGTCGAGTTTGATTCATTAAATGTATGTTTGGCACCGACTTCAAAAAGTGATTTCATGTAAATATTTCGTCGTTTAGTTGTAACTAAATTAGATTATTATTTTATACCTTTTAATGTATTTTATTTTATTTTTGAGTTTTATTATTTTATTTGTTGCTTTTAATTTTTTTGAAGTCGGTTTATAAATTTTTTTTTTAATTGGTAACACACTTCGAGCGCTGACTCCTGTATATGTTTATTTGCATCAGACAGAGGATAAGATTTCTATTTATTATCATTACCAGATCGACTAAATAATTTTACCCCTTTGGATTCTCATATAAACGAACAAAACTAGAAAGCGCCCTCTCGAAAATATAATAAAAAAATATATAAGTAATATGTAAGTAAAGACCACCGTATTATAGTATATAAAAACTTTGTATGAAAAAGGCCTAAGCGGCGTGGGAGGGAATAAAAAAAAAACTAATGAAAGAAATAAGAAATCTTTCTCTACTGGATAATAGAAATGTAAAGCGATGCTATATGTTTTGGCAATTCCCCAGAGACGTAAGGATTTTCTCTCGGCCTGAGCGAAATCTTCCCAGATAAGGCTGCAAATAGTTGGCCACTTATTTTGAAAACCGCCAAAAGAATTGAGAGAGGGATTTAGGAAAATGGCCTCTATCCCTTTGCCTTTAAAAAGAGTAATTAATTAAACCTCTCCGACACTTGAATTTTATTGAATTAATGTCATAAAAATTTAGAAAAATCTTGAGAGTGAATAAAAAAACTGTTTTCATTCACTGTTGATATTAAAAAGTTCTTTAAGCGCAACTAGTATTAAGAGGGTTCGGGACTGTTTATCATTTTTATAAGAAAATTCTCAAATTTTTACCATCGAATCATTGATGCATTAAATATTTATTGGCGAAATTTCATTTTGATCCTCTGTCTCATTACCGAGAAATAAATTATTGAAAATTGCCCTTTTAACATGGAAGTAAATGGACCAAGCTTTCAAAAGGGCTATAACTTCTATACAAATTATACCATTTTCGACCAATTTATACAGATGAATAATTCAACTTTTCTGAATCGAATGATATATTTTTCAATAGATTTGACAGTCTAGTTAATTAGTTATTCATAAATGTAAAAATAAAAAGTAGTTTGCAGCTAACAGAATATGACAAAAGTACTAGTAACTCTATTTGTTTAAATCGTTTTTGTGTTAAATAAATTTTTTTATAATGAGAAAAAATTTATCTCAATATTCTTTTTATTAATATTATCAAAACAAAGATTTTTATTCGAAATTAACCTCTTTATTAACAATTTTTTTATTAAAAAATTTGGTATGCAGACATTGTCACTCTGGAGAAATACAAACGATTTTTTCGAAGATCAAAAAGATAGATAAGGTGTCCCGAACTCCCTTAAGTCCGTAAAAGTCAAGGAAATGTGTGGATGCTTTGGGGATATCAAATTTTATACAGCAATAGTTATTTACCAGTGGCGGTTGGTGACTTTTCAACCAAGGGATGGTGTCCAAAAAAGTACCATTCATTTTTTGAAATTTTTTTTATTCTTCGCTTTTTTTTGCAAATTTCATTGAATACAACATCATTCTTGTTATTTTTCAAATTTAACATTAGATTTTTAAAAAATATATTTTGGGATCTTCGTCCCAATCGGAAACTGGTTTGTGTGAGTGTGAGTAGGAGTCAGAAATTAATTATTATGGCTTAAGGGAGTTCGAGACAGCTTATCTATCTGGTTGATCTTCGAAAAAATCTTTTGTATTTCTCCAGAGTGACAACTTTTGCCTAATAAATATTTTAATAAAAAAATTGTTAATAATGAGGTTAATTTTGAATAAAAACTTTGTTTTGATAATATTAATAAAAAGAATTCGAGATAAATTTTTTCTCATTATAAAAACATTTATTTAACACAAAAATGATTTCAATAAATAGAGTTGGTTCTACACTAGTGCTTTTGTTGGCTCAAAATAACTTTTCATTTTTCAGAGTCACGTTTAAAATTGAAACAGGAACTTTTCAGTGTCAATATAAAGTATGCCCGTCTTTCAAAAGCATTGTAGCTCGTAAACTAAATAAAATACAAACTTAAAATTGACAAATTTTATTTATTTATTTTAAAAATGGTATTATGGGGGGGGGGGGTGAGTTGAATTTTTTGTAGGGTAAAAAATAAATATTTGTACAAGGAACTCCTTTAAAGCTCTCTTTAAATTCGTCCAAGATTTTAGAAAAGGTTACCATTAATTGTCAAAACATCAAAAATGCAATAAGGGTATTCCTCTAGTATTAGATAAGAATCGATCATTATTTTTTATTTTAAGTCGATTCCTCCATGTCTTCAGCATTGGTTACCAATAATAATCGAACTATCAAAAATATAATGTAGAATTGTTATTACTCAAGTATTAGATGAGAATCGATGGCTATTTTTGATTTGTCGATTCCTCCATGTCTTGAGCAATAGTTACTGATAATGATCGAAACTTCAAAAATCCAATGTAGAATGATTATTCCTCAAGTAGGTATTAGATGAGAATCGATGGCTATTTTTAACTACAAATAGCCATTGATATCTGATTAATAATAAAGGAATAAACATATTAATATTTCAAATGACTTTGGATAAAGTTTAGTAAAAATTCGTTGCAGTTTATTTTTTAATTTAATTATCTTTAAAATGATATGTAAAAGGGCGTCAAAGAAGCCATTTTTAAAAGATTTTTGTAGCTAATGAAATTTTCAAACCTATGATCTTAAAATTTTGGAAAAATTCCACAAATATGTCCATTCTCTTATCTACTACAAATATGAATGAATTTGATACCTCAAGTATTTTGAAAGATGTGTAGAACTCATCAGAATAATGCGAGTTCGAATTGCACTGCAGGATTGCAATCTCTAAAAGGGGTTCATCTCTCAGGGTAGTAAATTGGTTCGTATTACTATTTTAGGCACTGGGGTTTGATTCTTCTTCTTCGAGTGCCATACCCGAAACGGGTGTCGGCGCCTCTCCACATATACCTGTGCTGAGTGTGTTTAGTTGTTTTTACACAGATATACGGGACCTACTTTTTAACACCGGTTCCGAAAGGCTAATTTGGAGAGGTGACTAGGCAATTATACTCTTGGTAGGTTGCCATTACTTTCCAAGAGGAGGCGACTGCAAATATCTATCTGCCGAGACTCGGTCTCGAACCAGCGATCTCCGAGTCAGCGACCCGACACTCTAGCCACTGACCCACAGTCACCTCGGGGTTTGATTCTCGAGGGGTTAATTACAACCCTTAATTAAATGTATCTTATTTAATTAATAAGCTACATTGCTCTGACAGACTGTCAGAAACACAAATATCGTGAAGACTCTAATTATATTTTCACGGAACTCTAAAAAAGAATGAAAGAAAGAGAAGGAGAACAATAAAGGGAGTAGAGGGCGTATTCTAAAAAGAGGAAACTGGGAATAACCATTTGACTTGGATTATTTCATCTTGGATTGTATCTTGTTCCTAGATGTAGAGCCTTTCATCAATTGATTACTTCCTTTCCGTTCAATCAGTTATCATCATTAAAAGTTTCCCTTGCTAGTTATTACGACTCAAGTTAGAAACCTCAACTTACTTCGTTCTTTTTTCTTTCCAATCTCCATTAATTGTGCTCACTCGAAGACACCAGTTTTTTTTCTTTTTTTGTTCTTGAATCAATAGCCGTTTGGTAATCCGTTGTAACTAAAAAGAGAACTTGGAAACGAACGCATTCACTTGTTAGAAATATATAATAAAAAGTGACCATTAAGTTTTTTTCATCAGTCAAACTTTTCGAAATCTAATTAAATAATATATAGTTACTTATATTCAATAATAAAGTAACTCGAATGACAAATTTCAAACATTAGATCCTCAAATGATGAATCAATTTTTTAACCCTAGAACACATAATTCGGGCCTGCCAGCCCAGGACACACCTTTTCTTTTTAATAATTTTAAGAAAAGGGTTCCCATAATTTCCAAGTTTTTAATATTCCTTCATTAATACATAATAAGAGTATTTTTAAAGGGTTTTTCTAAAAAAAAAAAAAATATTCCGAATTTTCTTCTTGAATCCATTTTACAAACACAAAGTCATAAGAAGGGCCTATCAGGCCCTTGGTTTTTCTGTGTATTTAAACAGTAAAAACAGTAAAAAATTATTGATTTAATGTTTTATTATTCGTATCCATAGTAAATTTGTAACATGGACATGGACAAAATTAAAAACACAGTTTTTTTTCTTTTGATAAAAAGTAATAAAATGGGCCACTGAGGAAGTCAAAATAAATTGACGAGACGTCTGGCCCAATTAATAAAAACTCTGTGGTTTTAATGTTGTCCAATTCCCAACTATCCTGTTACAAATTATTGATTTATTATTTATTTTTTATAAATATTGATATAAATTAATAAAAAAAATGAATATAATTATTCGTCGCCTTAGAGTGTAAACCTGCTAAATCCATTTTTTATCATATTTGACATATTAATACCGTTCGAAAGGGATGCAGCATCGTCCAAGTAAAACTGCTACTTAAATTTTGATCGTAATTTGTAGAAAAAAAAATATGAAAAATAGTGATTTCTTTCCATAACAACAATATTAAATTTTGTTTGTTTTCTATGCCTGAAATGTCCTTATTGTGAGTTAGCAGGTTTACACTCTAAGACGACGTATTGAAAAATGTATTACAAACTAATTAGACTTATATAGTGGGCCTGACGGGCCTGACTCATGACTTTGTATTTGTGAATAAGCTTGTGTGTTTTGGGTTAATCAGAGTTTCTGAAGCTAGAAAGCTCAGAATCGACTCAATTTTTCGTTTTACATTTTGCTCCAGAACGAGCTTTCTACAATGTGTCGATAGAAACCTCCCAGACTTATCATTCAATTCTAACTCACTGAAATTCAATGATAAAATTTCAATGTTTGGCGTGACTATAGGGTCTGACCTTTCTTGGAATGACCGTAACTCAACCACTGCTAAAGCTGCTGCGTGCAAACTTGGTCTAGATGCTATTTTACTCCCAGACAATTTCTTATACTGTATAAGGCTTAAATTCGTTCCTGTCTCGAATTTGGCTCTCATCTGTGGAGGGAGGCCTCCAAGCATTCTCTAGCCACATTGGATGCAATTCAGAAACGAGCAATTAAACTAATAGAAGACCCGGCCTTAACTAACTCACTAGACCGTTTCTGCTCTTTCCCTGTACTACAGATACTATCATGGTGTTTGTTCAGTCGAGCAGAAGCCAATTATCCCCATAAAAATATTTGCGAGAAACGCTTTCGAGCCTTGTACCCTTCTAGCTGTCAAATTAGGTAAAAATCGACCAGCGCTTCTCGCAGCTCTTATCCCGCATTTTCAGAGACTGGAACTGGCAGCTACTACTAATACCTGCGACTATAACCTTCAACTGTTTAGGCCGCATCCAGATACGCTGAAACTCTGCACCTTCGCAAATCATAATCACTTCTTCTTCTTTTTACGATGGAAGACCAATAGGCCCAACCTGAAATGCACTTTTGGTGTAACTCCTTCTCACATCAATTTCATTAAGAATTTTTTTTGACAATTCCCCTTCAGAGAGAAGCCTATCCATTCTTACTTAATGTTTTCACTTAAGTGCCGATAATAAATTTCAAATTAAACCTCTTGATGGTCCAACGGTGGATGTTGAATTCTTTACGTTCCAACACTTTGATCATAAAAAAGAAGAAAAAAAATATCGAAAACCAAAAAAAAATCAATAGTTCGTTTACAAGTTCCAGATTGCAATTTTAGTAAACATTTCCATTTGGAAAAAAATAAATAAAACGAAATAAGTTGTAAACAGGGAAATGAATGAGAGAGAGATCTAAAGCTGATGAAAGTTCGGTCAAGTGGGTGAAGAGATGAAACTGACGAAAATGTTTATTTATTTGTTCAAAGTCGTTTACACTGAACAAATAAACAAATCAATCAATGTGTGGGATTTTTGTTAAAGATCAGTAGCAAGTGGTTTGAAAGAGATTCTAGTTCAATCATTGATACTCTCTGGTTTATGCATATAATTTCAGACAGAGATAGGCAGTAAGTAAGTAATCAGTTACAAGTAAATGAATTACAAGATACCCATTCACATTGTAATTGTAACAAGATTGAAGTAGTTTTTGGAGTCTGACTGATAAGTCAATTGAGGTGATTTTGCGGAGGCAGTCCAAAGTTAAAAAAAAAGAGATAATTATAAATATCTTTTTTATTCAAAAACCGGCCTTTCGTATGCTTATTCCTCCTTCTTCAGGGTTTCAAAAGGTCAAAATAATATGACATTTCATCTTTATCTTGCGCTTAAAATAATCAAACTTTTACTTTTAGCATCAAAAATTAAAGTGCATCGTACACTAAAGTACAAGAAAAGGTAAGCTAACACTCAAGCTACTGGGTTCATACCCCATGCATAAAGGTATGAAGTCCGTTCCTCTTTAATAAAGGGAATTGTGATATTCCTCTCTGTCTTCTCACTCAGTGGCAGTAACAATATTATACAGTATTTCATTCTCAGCAGAATTTAGTACACTAAGATTGTATTCCCTTCACTGACCTTTCAAAACCCTGAAGAAGGAGGAAATAAGCCTCCAAAAAGTGGGTTTTTGAATAAAAAGGATAGTTATAATTATCTCTCTTTGTTGAACTTTGGACTGCCTTTATTATACTATATAGATTAGTCCAGATTAATGTTTTAAACGCTGACGTAATGCCACTGACAGGAGCGCCACAGATATTTGCGGGAAAATTTGAAATATAATCGTAATTTGGACTCGAATTTTGAAATGAAACACTCCAATTGATTTTAAATTAAGAAACTTTAAATATATTGATAATTATCTCTCCTCCCTCACCACTCAAAAATTAAATATTCAATTTGCTTTTCTTTGCGCACAGAAAGAGCGCACGCCCGAGTTTCTCATGGCAATACTGGAGCAGCTAGTCATACAAACAACACCTGATCTCTTTTAAATATTTGGATTCTTATATCGATTATCGATCCCAAATTTAAAAAAAATGATATAATATAATTCCCCTCCTCACACGATCACATTTATTTAAATAAATATACATATTTCCACACAAAAATATCACAATGCTGTAGATTATAGAAATAAGAAATACTCCCAGATTTTCTCGTTAATTAATATTACTTTAATAATAATATTCTTAATGATGACGACGCGACGATGGCGTAGACTGCTTGATTGGCCAAAGGGATCCAATGGAGCTGAAGACGGGCTTCAGAGCTGGTGTTATATATGATTTTTATTTCATTGCTTATTTTTTGATATATTACGAGTATATGCGTTTGCGATACATCTGTAAGGCTTATTTTTACTGATAGTAGCCTAAGGTCTTAAAAACGAAATTTGGTCCAAATCATACAAAAGGTTCACATCCACTCTACTTCTAATTTTCAGTCCAATTTCAACAAAAATCTCACCAGGTCTCTATATAATATATCTAAATATAAATTTTTGTTTTGATACCTTCATTGGGGTAGAGGGTAGGTACACAAAATTTGGTAGGGTAATATACGCAAACTCACACTAACAGACATTAATTAATAATTCTTAAAAAATACATTGTTGATTAACAAGGCTCTACTGTGGACCGAATCGCCGTTAATTAACTCACTTTTTTATTTTTTAGATACCTCAAAAACACAAACAAAAAACTCTTTTTTCATGTACAATTACAATACTTCCGCATACCCATGATAAAGTAAAATCTTAAAAATTCGGTACATTTTGAAGTTTTAAAGCTAGAGATCCCAAAATATAATAAGTTCACGTTATTGAAATATACAAACATTTGGTACAAGAACGGAATTTTTAGGACATTCTCGTTCTTGAGTTATCGTAGATATCGGAATCCAGATAAACATGTACACAGACAGACAACGTATATGGTTAAATATGATTTTCCCCACTTTTCTGACATTTTTTAGGCTGAATTTTTTTTTGCATGAATTCAATATAGGGCCGTCTATCATGCAGGCTTCGAGAAGGGGTTTATTATCTTTATTTGTTATGATTTTTCTATTTACACAATTTTGAGGTTCAGGGATCAGTATCTACTTTAAAATTATAATAATTGCCTAAACTATGGTTGATTATTATGTTATGTGTATTCATATTGATTTTAAATGTTCTTAACAAATTTTTGGGCTTATGTGAATATATAAGTTTTGTAATTCAAAAATATTATAAAAATACGTAAAGAGAAACAAAGAGGTTGCCCCTCTGCTTGAATCAAATAAACATGGACATATATATATATATATATATCAAATATGTATGTATACCTATAACTAGGTTATAATGAAAGGCAGTCCATTTACTTTTATTCAATTCTCGACGTTTCGGAGACTTTTTTCTCTCCTTCAGGTATTGAATAGTTAGGTTATTGATGGGTGAGTATACCGGCTTCATTTGTCTCTCCTTTCGGTGATAGCAACAATATTAAAATATTTTCAAATATTGTACCATAATTGTACTTGGTTATCTTATCTCACTTATGATATAATGTTGGAAAATATTGTAATATTGTTGCTATCACTGAAAGGAGAGACAAATTAAACCGAGTTATACTCACCCATCAATAACTATTCAATACTCTGAAGAAGGAGAGAAAAAAGTCTCCGAAACGTCAGAAATTGAATAAAAGTAAATAATTTATGGACAGCCTTTCATTATAACCTACTTATTTCACTTACCTGTCCGTCTTTCTAAAAATAAATAAAATTAAATATTGTATATATATATTATTTTTTGAGACTATAGTTTCGAAGGCATGGTTTTCAACATCAGTCTTTTTTAATTATAATATAATTTTTCATGGGATCAGTATAACGTGGATATTGAAAAATTTTTTTTGCCTACTCACGGATAAGCCAGTCAGAATTAAAAATTTGCATCAAGCAGAGGACAACCTCTTGTTTCCTTCTGTGAATCAACAACTCTGCTACTCTCAACAAAACAAAACCTTTTAAAATAAAAATAGGTATTTGTGATCTTGTATTTCAGTAATGTAACTTTATTACCAGATACCTTGTTCTTCCCTAAAAATAGTAGTGAGCTGTTGGGGGTGGATTTGTTTTATTTAAATGGTATTTTATATCTTTTTACTGAAAATCTATATAATAACAATGAATTTCTGTTTCTTTGTAAGCGCAGATCTCTCAAATGCGTGGACCGATTTGGCTAATTTTTTTTTTAATGTTTGTAATAGTCCAATTCAGGTTAAAACTTAAAAAAAAATGGAAAAGTTGCCCGAAAAATTGGAAAAATCAGGAAAAACTAAAAAAAATCAGGTTAGCCAACATAGCTTGCCAGACAATAAAAGAACTAAACGAGCAAAAAAAAAGTATATTATAAAATAATATTAAATTGAAAGTTTTTGCCGAGAGTAGCAGAATTTTTATATATTGAAGGAGACAATAAAAGCAAAGTGTGTCTTCTGCTGGAATTATAAATTTTATTTATTTATAACGAGACTATAGTTTCGAGGGCTTTGCCCTCTTCATCAGTCTATTACAATGTATTCACAGGAATTAATTTATGAATGAAAGTTTTACATTTTTCATGTGTTAAGGTTATAAATTACATAGAGTGGGCAAGTTAAGAATTGCCGAAGCGGGCCTTGAAGCTAGTATTGTATAAATCTTTCCCATTCATAATTTCGACAATCAAAGGAAAACCACCCTCACGAAAGGAATAACATAATTAAATATTGAAATTGATGTCAGATAAATAGGGAGAGGAAGAAAGAGAAACTTTGAATCCCAATTTCTTCTCAGCCATTTATCTTGACAAAGTAAATAAAATTTAGAATTAAAAATGAATCTTCTAATTTAAGAGAGGTGGTGTTAATTATTTAATATCTAGAGAGAGGATTAATCGCGCTTTGATATATCGACTTAGCTCTTGCGTTCATTTCCTGTCTGCCTTCAAGTGGTCTCGAGCCAGATCAATAAAAATACTAAAATATAGAGTTTAAAATCGTCAACGCAAGAAAAAAAAACGATAAAATCATTTTAATCTTTTTATACGTTGATATATTGATATAAAATTCATGCAATTTTTATTTTCATTTTATTATAAAAAGCTATTACTTTACACTTAGTTTAGTAAATTTAAGATCGACAAAAAAATTAGAATTTGTGTTTTTACAGGAAATGCAATTTTTGAGGTCTTCTTAAATGCATGAGACTATTTTCAGGAAAATAAATTTGTGGGCGAAAGTGGGCAAAATATCAACGTTAGGGCATAAAGCAATTAAATTTAAAAGTTAATTATAACTTGGAAGAAGTAAAGCACAATTTTGAACAAACCACAGGAAGAAAGAAGTACACCTTTACTTCAAATAAATAAATGTAGAGAAAAGTGAAAATTTATTCCAAGACCTGGTATACTTTCAAAAAATCTCGAGGGGTGACCGTTATTGGAAATAGGTGTACACGTCTTTGGAATTATGTGGAATTATTTTGGAATCCATTAGATGATCAGCTATTTTCAACCGCTGGAAAAACTTTACTAGTCCGTATATATATATAATTACATATCTTTACATTTAAATATTATTGTAAGTAAATGATAATAAAAATGTTGCAATTAACTTATGTAGTAGTTCTTTAATCTATATAATAAAAATGAATTTCTTTTTCTTTGTAAGCGCAGATCTCTCAAATGCCTGGACCGATTTGGCTATTTTTTTTTTTAAATGTTCGTAATATTCCAATTCAGGTTAATACGTAAAAAAAATTGGAAAAGTTGCCCGGAAAATTGGAAATTCAGGAAAAACTAAAAAAAAATCAGGTTAGCCAACATAGCTTGCCAAACAATAAAAGAACTAAACTAGCAAACTAAACATGTGTTGGCGGCCCTGTTTGTCAGATTTTTGAGTGTCATTCATTCTTAATAGCATAGATAATAGAGTTCTAGCCACATTATCTTTGAAGAAGAATTTAATAATGCAACAAAGATTTAAAAAAACTATCTATTTTTTTTAAAGTACATTTAAAAACAAAAATTAAAAAAATAAACTGCAACGGATCGTTGGTAAACTTTATCCAAATTGATTTGAAATATCAATATGTTTATTTCTTTATTATTAATCAGATATCACTTGAAATTTGCAGTTCATTTGACTTTAATTAAAAAATAATGATCGATTCTCATTTAACAGTCGAGGAATAACCATTCTACATTCAATTTTTGACGTTTCGGTTTTTATTCGTAGCCATTGGTGAAGACATGAGGAATCGACTTAAAATCAAAAATAGCAATCGATTCTCATCTAATACTTGAGGAATAAGAATTCTACATTAGATTTTTGACCCTTCGATTATTATTGGTAACCATTGCTGAAGACATGGAGGAATAGACTTAAAATCAAAAATAACGATCGATTCTTATCTAATACTAGAGGAATATAACCTTATTGCATTCCATTTTTGATGTTTTGACTATTAATGGCAAGCTCTACTGAAAACGTGGAAGAATCGACTTAAAATCAATAAGACTAAATTTTTTTATGATAAACAACTCAAGCTTGAGGATAAGAGAATTTTTTTATAAATAGATTGTATATACTTTTGTGTCTAGCAAAATGAAATGTAATTTTCAAGTCTTCTTATCTATAATAATACGTGCATATAATATAACTTTTTTTTTATTTTCCCCTTAATGATAACAAGTGGATTTTTAATACATTTTAAATATTTGTTTCATCTTATTTGTTATGAGTGTATATTACAGTTAAATAGAATCTCAAATTATATCTATTTAAGACTTTATAATAAAACAATTATATTTATTCTCTATTACTAATAAAACATCAATAAAGCAGCCGCGTGGGGGTCCAGGGGGCGAAGCCCCTTGGCTAGCAAAAGGCCCGCCAAAGGCTGGCCTTGAAGCTAATACCTAATAAAATTTTGTTGTTAAAAAAATTTCACTGGTCCGCGAATTTTTTTTACAAATTTTACTGGTCCGCGGGCCAAAAAAGGTTGAGAAACGCTGCATTAGATAATACCCTTTCATCTATTGTCTTCTACTTGAAAGTGGAAGTAGGTGTACAGGATATCAGGTTGCGGTTCACCCCTCGAAAAATCTCATTGATTTGATAATTGTTTGTCAATTAACCGAGAAAGCTGAAAATTAGCATATATGTTCAGAATATTATGTATATATATATATATATATTAATATAAACTTGGATGCAAAATATTTGCTCATTAGGTACCCGTTCGATAACTCGAAATAATAATTCGATTTTTCCCTAATTTATGCATCTTTCAACTAAAGGCTATAAAGCTACAACGCCTAAATTATAAATAAATAATAAATAAATAAATCTTTATTACTCGACCTGTTTAGAGGCACAAGACCTCGGTGGCTAGGACAACAAAACATCAATACAAATTAACTACAGAAATTAATAAACATAAATACAAATCAATTAAAAGAAATTAACAGTTAACAAGCACTTCTTTGTTGCGGAACTATAAATTACAAATAACAAAACTAACTTTCTACGACTTCTCATACTACTGTCTAATTAATTATTTAACAATTATTTTACTAATTTATTTCCTAACAATGTTGGTTCGTTAAAAGCACCAGGTCCAAAAATACGGTAGTTAACTAATAAGTGCTTTCTATTAAGTTCCACCTGGTGCTTTTAACGAACGAAAATTGAAGGTAAATAAAATAGTAAAATAATTGTTAAATAGTTAATTTGTTTTATTTTAAAATAGAGAGAAGCTGGTGAAAATAGAATAAATAAATAAATCTCACCGAGAGCCTCATTTGCGTGAAGTACACGATTTTCAAATATTCAACACATCTTCGCGATTAAATTAAATACTAATCGAACTCATTTATCCCTATGACTTCTAGAGAGTGGAAGTCTCTTTCCGCACTCGTCTTTCAGGCTACATACACATTTAACCATGAACCTTTCAAGACCATAGACAATGCTGTAATTATCATTTGAATGTCTTTGTGCATGATTTTAAATTTGGGCACTCTATTTTTTAAATAAATACTAAAAATTTTAAAATAAGCATTTTTTTAACAACTTAATTTCATTATTACTAGGTGTGCTGGTTAATAATGTCCCTTTTTTCTAACAGATGGCATTTCGGTATTTTTCCACCAAACTCATCCAAATATTTTTTTGGTTTTATAGTGTTGTTAATCACCTTTCAAACGGCATATAACATGTCAACATTCGGTTCATTTGTGTATGAGATATTGGCTTGTAAACATGGCGGATTTTGTGCCGAAAAAGAGCATTTGCGGGAGGTGATGTTGCACTATTTTTTAATAAAGAAATCGGCTGCGGAAACGGCTCGTATTCTCAGGGGAGTTTATGGGGACCATGCTCCATCTGAAAAAATCTGCCAACGTTGGTTTGGACGGTTTCGAAGTGGTGATTTTGATGTGAACGACAAGGAGAGGCCTGGACAGCCGAAAAAATTTGAGGATGCTGACCTGGAGGACTTGCTGGCAGAAGATCCGCGCCAATCGCAAGGAATGCGCTACAGACAACAATTGATCAATTTGAATCATGCATTGATCTAAAAACGGCCGCAATGGGCTCGAAGACATGGACGTGTCATTTTGCTCCACGACAACGCTTCGTCGAACACCGCCAAATCGACGAAAGAAACCATCAAAGCGCTCGAATGGGAGGCCCTACCCCACCCGCCCTACTCTCCAGACCTCACTCCATCGGATTACCACCTCTTTAGGTCAATGGCACACGGATTGGCTGACCAGCACTTCGCTAATTACGAAGAAGTGGAAAAATGGCTCGAATCTTGGCTCGCCTCGAAAGGGGAGAAATTCTACTGGGAGGGGATACACAATTTGCCGGATCGTTGGTCAAAATGTGTAGAATCCGATGGTGCATACTTTGAATAAACCACTTTTGCCAGTTCTGAAAAAATTTGTGTTTTCCTCATGCCGAAAAAAGGACATTATTAACCGGCACACCTAGTAATAGTAATCAGTATTCAAAATTTTTGTTTTTTACAATGTGTTTTACATGTTGTTTATTTCAAGGACTTTTTCAGGATCCCCATACACACTAGAGCTTTTGTGGGTGCATTGTTACGTCAATACCCAGAAATACCTTCGACTCTAACTCAATCCCTGAAATTTATTTTTATTTCCTCCTTCCACCATGTAAAAGTCCACTCCGAACTACAGACTACAGAGGTTATATATTTTTGGTAAAAATATTGTTGCAACATATCATTAATAGAAAAAAGTCCTAATGATTTTAAAGCGTGCATTTTACTTTTTCTTCCATTTTTTCTAGAGCCCCACAACAAATCCCAAAAATAACCGGCTCTATATTAATAAAGAAATAAAATAAAAAAATTTAAATAATCGTTTTGACAGTGTAAATAAATTATAATGACAAAGTCAAAATTAAATTTCGACTATTATTTCTTCGAAAATTCAAAATCCTTTATAATAATACGATTAACCAAGTTTATCTCTTCTAATATAATTTTCTATCATGTTCAAATATGTACAAAACTTAATTAGAGGAAGAAATTAATTTGACAAGCTAACCGCTTATCTTTCCTAATTTGAAGCTTTAAAAATTTACAATATTTACGCTTAAAAAAAAAAGTTGAGGGAAAAATCTTTTTATCTTTTCCAACCACTAACGAAGGCTTAATTTCCACAACAAACCAAAAACAAACTTTCTTTTTGTTGTTGTTGTTTTTTCATTTTTTTCCTCCCCTGTTATAAATACGAAAATCTTTTTAATGTTGAAAAGCTGTCATTAAAAGTGAAAGAAATCACTTAAAAATATAAACATCCACTTCGCGTACATTAAATTTGGTCTCTAATGATAACATAATTATTCCCCAAGCGCTTTGTGACTCAAAAAAATCTTGTATAATTTGTCGAGAATATTCATTAATCTCAAAGCAGCATCGTTAGTCATTGAGGGTCGCATAAACCGATCGAGATTCGTCTTATCTCTCTAATTATTCTCCGCTTAGGAAATCGGGGTTGTGTAGCAGAAGGGCTCAATAGGGGAGGGTTTCTTGTATGCAGGTATCCAGCCCAATCTCTGTTTGAATCGGTTTATTTGCCAGGCAACTCGCTGTTTCGAAATTAGTTAAGATCGGAGAACAAAGCAATCCATAATGGAAAAGTCTTTAATAGAATTTTGAAAGGCATATGTCTTGGAAGGGAATCAGTCACAAAGCTTAAGAAAAGAGGGGGATGATTAACTTGATAAGAAGACAAGAGAATTCTTCATGAATTTCCGTCTAAAGAAACAGACTTTTGAAACCACACCGGAGGGATTAATTAATTCTCATTAAGATAATAGTATTTAGCAGCGTTTTTCATAGAATGCAAGTCGTAATCTTCATGAGTATTTATGGAGTATTCTGTTTTATTTTTAAGGTTTTTTAGAAAGAAGACAGGGGAATGTGGAAACCACCCCTGTGAAAAATTTCCCCTGGAAAATTTCAATGGAGATTATACTCTCCACAGTAAGAGACCGTCCATAAAGTGCGTCACACAGTAAGGGGGCATCTCAGATTTGTGACAGGGGGGCCCGGGAATCTTAAAACGTATGATGTCACAAAAGTCAAATTAAAAAATTTCAAGTAATGGATGGAGTTTTTTATTCGAGGTGTTTCGGAAAAGATTGTTACTTGGTGTCCAATAATAAGATGTAGTTTGAATAGTGGAAGAACCAAACTTTAATGTGTGTATGCGATGGTGTAGGATTACAATGTATTTGTTTCTGCTGTCAGTATATAGTTGTTCAAAAAGATGTATTTAGAATTGTTATAAATAGTGGTTAGGTGTTGATACAATTAATAAGGTCATGAGACTACAAAATTTGTTATATGTAACCAGATGGTAGCATTACAATAATTTCCATTAAAAAAGGATTGTGTGTGTATGTTTTTTCTTTTCCTTTGTGTGCTATTTTTTATTACAACTAACCACTATTTATAACAAATCTAAATACATCTTTTTGAACAACTGTATACTGACATCACAATATTGTACCTTCTAGGTGCCGATGGAAGGCTATTAAGCCAGAAACAAATACATTGCAATTGTACACCATCACATAAGCACATTTAAGTTTGGTTCTTCCAATCATCAAACTACATCTTATTACTGGACAACAAGCAACAATCTTTTCCGAAACACCTCAAATAAAAAACTCCATCCATTACTTAAAATTATTGCAGAAATTTTGGTCTTCATCAAGTCTCCAACAGACTCTTATTAAAAAATTTCAAAAATTATAAGGTATAAAAGTGATAGTGTGATATCACCATACAGGAGAGGGGCTCAATAAAAATGTGACAGAATAAGTCACAGGGGGGGTCTAAAAATCTTGAAATTCGTGTGACGTAATTTATGGACGGCTACTAATCGCTGACGCTCGGAATCGAGTTTGGCGTTTGAAGAAGAAGAAGAAATTAGGGTAAATGTATTTTATCGAAGAGTGGGTCCGATTATTTTTTATGATAAATAAATAGTTAGATATCTTGACTATCTTGGAGCTATACTGATCCAAACGCAGAAAGAATGATTAAAATCGGTTCATAAACAAAGAAGTTATGCCTGAACAAACATAACAAAAAAGGTCCAATACCAATGAATTTATATTTTTACCAATCGGAAACTAGACTGAACCCAATGCAAAAAAAATCATCAAAATTGGGTCACTATTGGCGAAGATATCAGGTAACATAGACACAAAAAAAAATCCAGTCGAATTGAGAACCTCCTCCTTGTTTGAAGTCGGTTAAAAATAAACTAATAAAGATATCGACTTGCTTTTTTTAAATGATAGTATTATTCTGCGAATTACCTACAATAAATAGTCCAATAATTGAAAATAATTGCGTACACGGGCACACTCATATTTGATGGCTCGGAGCTAATTAACGAAACTTGGTTGGGAAGTTTTGATGCATCCACCGTATAACCCGGACCTTGCACCGTCTGACTACCATTTGTTTTGGTCACTGCAAAACTCTCTTGATGGTAAAAAATTGGCCGACCGAAGCGCCGCTGAAAATCACTTGGCCAAGTTTTTCGACGACAAACCACAGAAGTTCTACACCGATGAAATTATGAAGCTACCCAAAAAATGGCAAAAGGTCATAGATAATAATGGTCAATATGTACTTGATTAAAATTGATTTTCAATAAAGAAATTCTTTGTTCAAAAATGTACCAAAAAACCGCGGAGACTTTTTATAAGATCCACTGAAGAAGGAATATTGTAAAAATTTCCGAAATATTTGGATAAATTAAAAAACACCATTTAAAATTAATTAAAAAAACTGGTGAAAAATAAGACTTTTATTTAACACCTCTAACTTATATCTTAAGTAAATTCTTATTGTCTCTGTACTTTTCTCTCTGATTAATTGTGATGAACAAGCCAAAAGGATCTTAAATTTATCATTTCTTTCGCTAATATTTAAAAATACATTTATCTTCCGGCTACTCATGCGGTTTTACTGTGGCGTATAATTCATTTGCTTAGAACTGTTGTAGACCAGAGAACTGGGTATTACACTTAGCATCATTTGTTTGCTAACTTTCTACTTAACTATGTCCACAATTGTGTTGACATTAATGTGCGTGATCTATAAGCTTGCAAATGATACAAAATGGCGGACGTGTGCAGAGCGGATGTTTGCGTGGGTTAAGAGGCAAAGCATGAGAGGCAAACTGTACTTAGATTTAGTTTGCGAAAAGGTATCGCTAATTAATGACAAAGTAATCAATAGGCTAATTAATTTAAATAAATAAGTAAATTTTTGAGCAAACTATTGAAATTATCTTTCAAAGTAGGTAACATAGAAAAATGCAATTTTTTCAAAATTATACCATTACTTTGTAGGGGGTTGAAAAGGCCATAAATATTTTTGATATTTTTAACCGACTTCAAAAAAGGAGGAGGTTCTCAATTCGACTATTTTTTTTGTGTGTCTATGTTACCTGATATATTCGCCAATTGTAAACCGATTTTGATGATTTTTTTGCATTAGGTTCAGTCTAGCTTCCGATTGGTCCCGTTTTTTTTTCATTCATATTGGACCTTTTTTGATATGTATGTTCAGGCATAACTTCTTTGTTTATAAACCGATTTTAATGATTCTTTTTTTATTGAAAAGAGGGTAGCTTAGGAGTGGTACCATATTAATTTGGTCAATTCTGAAGATATGATCAATGGCGAAATAACGTAAATCTCCAATTTTTATGAGCAAATAATCGAAATTATAATAAATAAAATCTTTTATAAAAAATCTTAAAACAGTCATTTAAAACCCGCAAACGTTTCGAGAGAATTTCTATATTTATGAAATGAATTTTATTATCATTTTCTGATTCATTCGCCCGACGCTTTCTCTTACGAGATGCATGCAAGGTAATATATTAAGTCACTATTTATAACATCACTAAAAAGAGAAAAATAAAAATAATTTTTATAAAAAAAATAAAACCGACTTCAAAAAAAGTAAATGCAACAAATAAAATAATAATAACTTAAAAATCATATAAAATACACTAAATTGTATAAAATAATTATCTTATTTAGTTACAACTAAACGACGAAATATTAACATGAAATCACTTTTTGAAGCCGGTGCCAAACATATACATTTTATGAATCGCACTCGACGAATTAGTACGTTTGGCGGGTACGTTCGCTTATAGGTATAGTTTGTTTGGCACCGACTTCAAAAAGTAATTTCATGTTAATATTTCGTCGTTTAGTTGTAACTAAATAAGATAATTATTTTATACCTTTTAGTGTATTTTATTTTATTTTTAAGTTATTATTATTTTATTTGTTGCATTTAATTTTTTTGAAGTCGGTTTTATTGATTTAATGTCAAAGGGACTCTAGAAGAATTTTACGATGACGGTCTAGAACGGTTCGAGTGAAAGGTTTTGGCTGGTTATATGTGAACAAAGGTTCTTCTCGAAAATATCAATTTGGCACTTGGGTTTGATTCTCGAGAAGATTAGCATGCTAGAAAAGAGTTTGAAGAATGGATTAAGGGTAATAATTTCCCTGGACCTCTGTATTTAAATTGCCTATGAAGATTTTGTGAAAATGTCATTTATAGGTTTTTAACTTTTAATTAGGACTGTTCCATATCAAATTCAGGATTTTAAAAATCAAGTGCGGACTTTTCCATATCAAATTCAGGATATTAAAAATCAAATTCAGGATGTTTCAAATCAAATCCAGGATTTTAAAAATCAAAATCAGATTTTTTCAAATCAGATTCAGAATTTATTAATAAACACTTGAAATTATAGGAAAAAAGTTATAGTTAAGAAAAAGTTTTAATTTAATTTAACTCTCAGGAAAAGTTTTCAGGTAAAAAACTAAAATTTGGTGCATAGATTACCAATTTTCAGCTCATTAACTAAAATCTTTCAAAATCGGTATTTTCTACTCTCAAGAAACGTTTTCAAGTAAAAAGCTTAATTGAATATGTAAAATATGCATGGGTTTATAGAAATTCTGAATTTGATTTGAAAAAGTCTGATATTGATTTTTAAAATACTGAATTTGGATTGAAACATCCTGGATTTGATTTTTAATATGCTGAATTTGATATGGAAAAGCCCGCACTTGATTTTTAAAATCCTAAATTGGATAAGGATAAGTCCGAATTTGAAGTTAAAAACCTATATATCAACGTCTTCAAATTTCCAATAAATACATTTTTATAAAAAAATATTATAAAAATTTTTAAATTTAGTTAGTAAAAAAGATATTTAATAGGTAATGTAGAAATAAGAACTTTATTATTTTATCCGCGTTGCGAGACAATTTTTACTTTACCAGACAGGGTATGGTCATGTATTGTAATCGTTCATGAAAAAAGTGGGTTTTTTTCCTTCTTTTTTTCAAAATATCTCAAAAACGGCTGAAACTATTTTGATTAAAAAAATTGAGCGAAGCCATGGCATTCCGCTCTACAAAAAGGCCCTAATAAGTGAACATCGAAAAAATTATATTTTTCGAGATAATAACTGTTTTGTTAAAATGTCTGTTAGTCAGTTTGGTTGTCTGGTTGTCTGTTAGTTACCAAATTTTTGTGGACGAGCTAACTCAAAAACTACTATGAATATCGAAACCAAATTTTACACGTAGTTTTGGTCCATTGAGATTAAGAGCTGATTATATTTTGGTGCATATCGACCCAAAATTAAAGGGGGTGGAG
>JALMQS010000128.1:30561950-30577470 GCA_024734495.1 Forficula auricularia | reverse complement strand
CAGTTACGAGCATATTGAAATTCTCTACTGAAAATGTGGAAGAATCGACTTAAAATCAAAAAGACTAGCCTTATTTTGGTAAACAACTCAAGCTTGAGTTGTTTACTTCAAAAGAATTTAGTCTTTTTGATTTTAAGTCGATTCTTCCACATTTTCAGTAGAGGTTTCCATTAATAGTCAAAACATCAAAAATGGAATGCAATAAGGTTATTCCTCTAGTATTAGATAAGAATCGATCGTTATTTTTGATTTTAAGTCGATTCCTCCATTTCTTCAGCAATGGTTACCAATAATAATCGAAACGTCAAAAACCTAATGTAGAATTGTTATTCCTCAAGTATTAGATGAGAACTAATCGCTATTTTTGATTTTAAGTCGATTCCTCTATGTCTTCAGCAATGGTTACCAATAAAACCGAAACGTCAAAATCCAATATAGAATGATTATTCCTCAAGTACTAGAAGAGAATCAATCGCTATTTTTGGTTTAAAGTTGATTTCTTTATGTCTTCAGGAATGGTTACTAATAAAAAAACCGAAACGCCAAAAATCCAATATAGAATGGATATTTCTCAAGTATTAGATGAGAACTAATCGCTATTTTTGATTTTAAGTCGATTCCTCCATGTCTTCAGCAATGGTTAATAATAAAAACCGAAACGTCCAGCAAAGGTAACGGATAAGAAAACAACGCAGTTGCTATGGTTACTTATAAAAATTTCTCCCAAATTTTTAGCATTTCACAGAGAGGAGCCTATCCATTCTTACTTAAGCAAGGCTAAATGAGCTATATTAAAACTTTCAAATGAATAAATTTAAAATAATTTAAAAATTAAAAAGTACTATCTTACTCTAGAGTAAAGTACTTTAAAATATAATTTTACTAAAAATTTATTTAACCTTTTTTGTGGGTCCCCAAGGTATTTAATTAGGATATTAAATTTCATCAAAATAAGTCATTTTCAAGATATTTAGAAAACTAAAAAGTACTGAAATAAAGTACTAATGTTTGTGGGCCGATATGTACCAAAAACTAATCAGCGCTTCATTTTGTTAAACTAATGGTAGGTTTTCAATTTCATTTCTAATCGGTGTAACGGTGTGGAAAAAATCGTGGGCCAAAAAACGATAACATCCATCCATTCATACATCCATCCATCCGCACGCACTAAATGAAAAATCGCACTTTTTGGCCTCTCGACGAGACCCCATGTAATTTTTGGCAAAACCGTCACGTGCTAAAATTCAACCTAATTGAATACTACAATTTGTGACTTTAATTGAGTCCATGGGTTCCGTAGTCTTTACCTGAGGACCCTTTTGAAGCCACGCTTGCTGCCAGACCGATTACACACTTTCCCCCATGCTTCGCATTGGATAAAGTAAAAAATTTAAGACCGGTCTGCCCATCTCCAGTTAAACTTGAGTGAAGGTCAACTTATTCTTATAGTTAAAATATATGTCTGATCGTTTGTCATGCATGAGGGTTAGATTTCATCAATGGAGGCGAAACCTCATTGATAATGTTTCTTTGTACTATAGTTTTATATGCTCCCATTTTTTCCGATATTATTAAGTGATCATAGATATAGAAAAAAATCAAATCAGCCCATTTTAAGTATTTTATAGTTTTAAAATAAAATTACTCTTAAATTTTTAAATTCAGTGATTAAGTGTATTTTAAGGCAAATTTTTAGGGACTAACCTTGACAAATGAGCTATATTTAATTTTACCCCCATTTTCCTAAATTAGGATGTATTTTTTTCTTTTGATTCAGATAAATGATATCTTTTATAATGCAGGGGCCAAAAATTAAAGTTTAGTGAATTCGAGGTATTTCTGTCATTGAATTTCTAATAATTTGTCAAATTGCCATTTTGTATTCAATATATTTATTTATGTGAAGCGACGTTATCAGCATTGACGATTGTAAACCAAAAATACAGATCGAATTTGAAAAAATTGATGATGTTTGACGCATTACCATATATATTAGTCCAGATTAATTTGCCGCAACGTTGACGGAATGCCGCCGACAGGGAGCGCCGTCGGCATATTTGCGGCAAATTTGAAATATAATCGTAATTTGGACTCGAATTTTGAAATGAAAGACTCCAATTGATTTTAAATTAAGAAACATTAAATATATTGATAATTATTCCACCTCCCCCGCCCCCCTTCACCACTCAAAAATTAAATAATCACTTGCTTTTCTTTGCGCACAGAAAGAGCGCAAGCCCGAGTTTCTCATGGCAATACTGGAGCAGCCTGTCATACAAACACCTGATCTCTTTTAAATATTCGGAGCTTTATATCGATTATCGATCCCAAATTTAAAAAAAAATGATATAATATAATTCTCCTCCTCACACGATCCCACTTTATTTAAATAAATCTACATATTTCCACACAAAAAATATCACAAAGCTGTAGATTATAGAAATAAGAAATACTCTAAGATTTATATCTAGATTCTCATTTCTGTAGCTGTGTCAGGACGAAAATGAGGCGAAAATTTTAAGAGAGTATGTATTTTCGGGAGTTTACAGGTATACATTTGGAGTGTCGTTTTTTAAGAGGAATCAAATTTTTGGACCGAGACGCCGCCCGCCAGGGCACTAGCCCCGAGGGCGTGCCGAACGCACGAAAAGCTCGTTATTTAATAAGAAACAAAAAGATCCATTTAATTTTTATTTATATTTAATAATTTATTGTAATTATAAAGTTTTAATAAATGGTAAAATTATAATAAATAATAGGTAAGTTTATAAAGATTTGCTTCACTATAAATTTATTTTGATTTGCTAATAAAAATGATGGTAAATCGATATAATATGGGGTTGCAAAAAATTTTCAGTCAAATGAGGTTCCGAGTGAAAAAAGTTTTGTATAGTATCAAGCATATATGTAAATTGTGGTAATTAACGATTATACTAAATTTAATTAGTTACAAATTTCTGTGATGAATGTGAGTCAACTTTAAATGATAGGCTAATGACCAATTTAGATATCAATTCAGTGAGTCATTTATTTTGAATAAAATTAAAGAAGAGAGTCCAAAAGAGAATGAGATTCTCATCCCTTGCAGGGAAAAACAAAAAACAAAACAAAAACAAACAAAAAACTCTTTTTAATGAATTTTTGTTTTAAACTTGTCGTTAGAAAATAATTAAAATTTCTTGGGAGAATGTTAATAGGACTCATTTGTTTGAATCATTCATGCAAATCGCTGTTTCATATAAAATAAAAAACAAAAAAACAAAAAGAAGAGCAACAAAAGATTGGCGGATAATCATAATCTCTCTCTCTCTCTCTTTCTCTTTTCCCTAAATAATTGAAATTTAAAATAAAACCCAGCTCTTGTCTTTTTTGTTTTTTGGAACATATAAACAAGTATCACAATTTGGTTAAACGAAGAATAAGCGATAAACAAAAAAGCGGCTGAATAAGTAATGAGATAAAGAGAGTCGAGTCCTGGGTTTTATTTTTATTTATTTTCAACCCCCGGAAAAAGAAGAAAATGCAAATCGCACCCCTTCCCCTTATATCCTCCCGAACAGTCTCCCTCACTGTGTCATTTAACTCACATGATAAATATTTGTCAATTAAGTAAACATGATTTCTGTTTCTTTTTATTTACATTGCATAATAACAAATATAAACTAGATCTGTGTATATGAGAAGCGATGAAATCTTATTTTGGAAAAAAAATTTTAAGTTGAAATTGTTACATATCTTTACATTTCAAGGTCCCCAAAGTCGAAAAAAAGACTGTTTTCAAAAAAATATTTTCATTCTCTCTGTGTGTGTTTTTGACTAGACCAGGGTCTTCAAATTTTTAAAGCAGAGATTCCCAAACTTTTTGCCTCGTAGACCCCTGACCATGTTTTTCTGTTTTGGGTAGACCCCCTTCTTAAGAAAATAAAATTTTACTTTTAAAGAAATTTTAATTCATTCTAATAGTATATTTTATATAGAGCTCAAATATAATATTTATTTTTATATCTCTCCTAAAAATTAATTATATCAACCCTTCCAAAAATGGTGAAGTGATACAAAGGGCCCCTTTACCTCTCATTTTCGGATTTTTTTAAGAAAAGAAAGTTTTGCTTTTCAAGAAATTTTAATTTATTTTAATAGTATATTTTATAGAGAGCTAGAATATAATATTTATTTTTATATCTCTCCTAAAAATTAAATTTATGAACCCTTCCAAAAATGGTCTAGTGATACAAAGGGTCCCCTCTTATCTCTCTTTTTCGGATTTTTTTTAAGAAAATATAGTTTTACTTCTCAAGAAATTTTAATTTATTCAAAAAGTGTATTTTATAGAGAACTCGAGTATGATATTTATTTGTATATCTACCCTAAAAAATGTCAAATCACTAAAATTTTGGGATAGCGTATGTACCGTCTTGAAATAATTTTCACTTTTTCATATTTCATATTAAATTTTAAATTTAGACATAATCTTGTAATTATTTTTCCTTAAATAACATTTAAATACCTGCAGTCCTACAAAATTCATTTTTGGAAGTTAATTTGACACTCCAAAGGGTAGTATTCGGAGCCCTTAAGATAAATAAAATGAGCTTAAAAAATAAAACACTAAAACAAAATTACAACGGTGTGTGTATTTATGTTGGTGTATATCCACAGCTATATAACTTAGCACATGTAGGAGGAATCAGCCAGCACTCGTAAGTTTTTTTAACCGTTTTCTTTTTCATTGATATGTATATATTTATATATATAATTTAATGTAAACACTGAAAATGTTAACTTTTAGTTATTTAGGTCTATTCTATAAATTTATAGCTATCTAGTTTATCAAATCCAATTTTACGCCATGTACCTACCTATAATATATGTTAATTTCAATTTTTTTTTATTAATTAGTTTATTTAGTTAAAGATAAGCATGTAATTTTTGGCAAAACGGTCAAGTGCTAAAATTCAACATAAATGAATACGACAATTTGTGACTTTGATTGAGAACATGGGTTCTTTAGTCTTTACCTGATGATACTTTGAAGTCGCGCTTAGCACCAGATCGATTCCAATACATTATCTGCTTCGTGTTGGGTAAAGTAAAAACATATTTTGTCTTTTCTTTGCGGATCCATAAATATATGTATATTTCCCCCTATTTTCGAATCTGCTGATCTAGATAACAATATATCGTCTATTGAAACGAGTTGAGCACCCCAATAGCGAAGGTGCATTTCTCAAAGCTATATTCCACTCCCTTTATGGGATTCGATTTCGTTCTTATCGAGTTGAATTATATCTCCATATCTCTGCTACCCCTCTCTCTTGCGCGATAACAAAATTTTCAAAACAGGTACCGTCCAAATCAGTGCAAACAATGGCAATCCATCCCCAGAGAACCGCCGAGGAATATTCCCACTCTCGTCTTTTATTTTTTCCTCCACAAGGGTGGCTGCCGGCTCTCGGCATTAGATTTTCTGACAAATTGAGCTGCATTTGAGTTGCCATGCCACCCCCTCGCCTCGCCGTTTTCTTCTTCCACGGGATGAAGATGGATGAGGTTAGTTATAAATGTGAAGCTTTTGCACGATCAACGAAACTGTCGTCTTCTTAAGGGGAAGGGAAGAGAAACCCACCCTCTTAGTCCATTCATCGTCGATGTCGTCGTTTTCTCCGCCATCATCATGGGGGCTGGCTGGATTCTCGAACACGGGGCTTCCCAGGCTTCATCATCATAATCTTCAGAGAAAGGGAGATAGGGGAAAGTGACAGTGAGCGAGAGAGCCATTCAAATACGATACGACTTATTAAATTATATAAAATTATATTTTACATATTGTCTAAAATTAGAAGCAATTTGTAAGCCAGTAAAACTTTCACAATTTAGAAATTTGGAGCCAGATTTAAAAAATTCAACATTTTCTTAGGTCTGAATTTGATTATACAAGGGCTCTTGCTGGACCCCCCCGCCACTTGAACAATCCCTCTCCTCCATATCCAACCACTCTCCATCCCACCGACCCTCTTCCCAACCCCGGGATTTCTCCCCAGCTTCTGATCACCCTTCAACCCAATAAACCTACCCCCTGAAATCCCAACACATGGACCCCGCACCCCTGGACCCCACCTCCCAGCCCCTGGGGGACCTACATACATAGATAGGTAGTTACAAACAAACAGAGACAGCCACAAATGCCCTTTAGTAGTATGTGATTTTTACATTGCTTATCAGAGGGCTTCGTCCTCTCAGGAGCTGAACCTGAGTTCTAACACGCTTGCCGCGCTTGTTAGTTCGACCCTCGAGACAAAAAGACACTCCAAAATGCAATGTATTAAAGAGAAGCACCGTGAATTGTATTTTTGAAAAAAATCCATGTAATTTTCAAAAAAAGATATTCAAACCTTCGGGTTAATGATTTGGATTATTGAAGTTTTGAATGTTGATTCAAATCATGTTTCTGACTATAATTAGTTTCGTAATAAACAATAGAGTAAAAGAACCTTACTAGTCATTGTCCAAAAATATTTATATTGCTTATTTTTATAATACAACAAAAATATATGTTCGTATTAGACCAAAGCAAATCACAACATGGCTTGTGTAATTGGATAGAAGTTATTTTTCATGTTGACTTGAATGAAAACTTGTATGAAAATTGAATAGTGAATTTCAGGCTTAAGAAAAGTACTCACAGATAAATAAATTAATTAATTAATAAAGCGATTAAATATAATTTTTTGCATCGAGTAAAGCAGTTTAATGTATAATGAATAACTTAAGGGATGACAAATAGTTTCGAAGACATTGAGTTGATTTTCAGACTGATATAAATATTTCCCTTTTTATTGAAATTTCATTTATAATTAAATTTAAACTTTTTTTGCCGACAGTAACATAGATGTTGATTTTTTAAGAGGAATTCATTTACATTCATCAAGCATAGGTAACTCTCTTTGATTTACTTTTAAAAAACAATGAAAATGGATCAGCTTATATTTGTTTTCAAATTTTTGAATTTTATGTATTTCGAAAATTTGAAATATGTAATGTTTAAATAAGAAATAACTAGTTTGTTTTGTGAAAAGTTGAATAGCAAATTTTTTCCAAAAGATATATGTACTAGGTATTAATTTAATTGTGACCAGAATTCTATTAACTCTTCCATTAAAAATAAAGGCTTGGCAAGTAGCATTTTTGCCCCAAATAAATAAAAATACTCATACTATCTTTAATTTTATCTTTAAAAAGCTGACAAATTTTGCATCTAAAGGTTTACTATACTCTTAAAGCCTTATTGTAAGAAGTACGAGATTTGAGCCCCCGTCTCCCAGTTATGGTCAAAATTAAAAATATATCGAACAAACTAATTTCATTACATTTCGATGTCTCCAGGAGTTCGATATTTATTGAGTCAGTAGTGAGAATTGTACGATTTGGGAAAACATAGAAATAAAAATGAAATTTCTGTTATTAAAAGTCATTTTAATTTTATTTAATCGAATTATTTATTTTATTACTTATTTATTTGAATATTTTTTTTTAATTTGAGTTCGAGGACATACCAATAATAACATACCTAATGCAAATACAAAAATTACATAAAATGAGAATTCAATATTGAAAAAATATAAAAGTAAAATAAAATAATAAAACTTACAAAATTAATAAAAAATCTAAAAAACAAAAAACAAAAAACTAAATAAAACTATAATACAGCTATTTAAAAATTCAACTTAGAACTAATAATTGTAAATTTTAACAATAATATTATAATAATATGTTTTCCTTAGAGGTTGAAGATGATTGATTATGTTTCTTAATACTAAGAATATCAGCAATTGTTAAATTTAAAGTTTTTGCTGAAAATCAATTGCCGATTAGTATTTTTTTAGAGCAGGGCCGATTATATTCTTGGCCGGGGAGGAAGATGTAGGCGTTTAGGGGTTGCGGGGGGTGCAGGGGGTGGTTCTGCTGATAAGAAGAACCCTCTCTCTCTCTGTTGGCTCGTCAGTTCGTTCATCATCTATCTATCTATCTCTTGTTGAGAGAGGGAGGAAATGATAGATTAGACTCTCATACTACTTTTTCAAACATGTCAAGGAATGGAGCACGGATAAGAAAAGTTGATGGCCAATGACGTCATCATCGCAAGAGAGAGGATCATTTGTCACAAAAAAGATCATTAATTTCTGTTTGAAGCATCGTACAAAATCGAAAAGAAGGAGGGAAGAAATCTCACGAATTTGAATATCGTATATACTTTTATAGAGATATCGTAATATTATTATAATAAAAAACTAGAATGTGAACATAGTAATTCACCTACACCTCTATGCTATCTGTATAAAATGATAAAAAAATAAATCTCTTTGATTTCGACAATCGTCTTAAGTAAAAATATCAAAAATATAAATGATCGTAAGGATGTCTATTAGAAAAGAAGATAAAAATTAAAAGCTAAGAAAAAGTGTAAATTTTTTAATATATTTACAGAATAGAAGAGCCCTCCTGGATATAAAAGATAAAATAACAAGCATTAGTTTTGGAGATCTCGAAAAGTCAGTTCAGTCTTTATTTAAAAAAATTCGAAATTTTTGGGGTACTGTTCAAAATTAAAACAATACAAACATGAAATTTCGAAAATTATATTTTTCATTTTCCCCGAAATAAAAAATCATATTAAAATTTTAATCAAATTATTATTTTGAAGAAGGTCGGATTTTTGTGGTGTCAAAAATAAATTAATAATAAAATACTTGACCATACCCTGTATGGTAAAGTAAAAATTATCACAGGTTGTGAAATATCTTTACTAAGATTTCATTAAGTAGAATTAGCCTACATTTTTTCAAACAAAAATTCTCTCTAAAATTACGGTGTGAAAGACCCATTAAAGGTAATTTTTGTACCGGTCTACGTTCAAAAATGGCTCAACTCATCAAGTAAAAACGAATATGAAATCTCAAGTATTTTGAAGATATTGGGTATAGAACCCTTGGTATGCGAGTCTCACTCACATTTGGCGGTTTATTTTATATTTCACCCCTTAGGCCATCAGAAAAGTGGCTTTCGTAAAAGTTGCAAGTTGCATAATAACTTCCCAAACTGGAGTATACTATACAAATGAAAGCTCTCTTCCAAGTCATTTACTACATTTGATTCCTATGAATCAATTGTAATAGACTGATGAAGAGGGCAAAGCCCTCGAAACTATAGTCTCGTTATAAATAAAATTTAAAATTCCAGCAGAAGACACACTCTTTTTATTGTCTCCTTCAATATATAAAAATTCTGCTACCCTCGGCACAAAAACTTTCAATTTACTACATTTGACTTCATTCTCTGAACATAAATACCTGTTAAGAAGGCGAGGGGGAGGGGGGGAGGGGCATAAATTCACACGTTAAATGTGAAAAGAAATCAAGAAAAACTGCACCTTTCTGCTGATTGCCACAGCACCATCCTACCACGGATTTATTAAAATATAAAACATCATTAACTTCTGATCGGAAGCTTTAACTGATAAAATAAATAGAAAGCGATTCCGGGATAAATCGATATTGAAAATAGCTTATTATTATTAATAAACTTGAGATGGGGTCAGAAGCAGCCTTCCATGAAGAACAATTTAATATTTACGAAGCAATTTCTCTGAGCACCAGAGTGACTGGACTCCATAGCCTTATCAACAATAACCCATGGCACCTTTCGAAATGAATACTAAATATTATTATATTTTGAAATGTTGTTCCCTTAAAAAATTTTTCTCCACTAGCTTAGTTCGACATTTTTTATTTTGGGGAATAAATGGTATTTATTAAAAAAATCTTGGAATAAAAATTTAAAATTAAATATTGAAGTTACGGCCGGATCAAATAATTCCTTTTTTACATTTTTGTTCAAAATTTAGTTAAGTTCAATTGATTAATTCTCTCTTTTTATAACGAGTATCGTTTTTGTCCAAGTGAAAAAAGGCTAAAAAGTCCAAATCTAGAATAATAGAAATTAAGAAATTAATCTCTAATAGTCTGGAACAGGTCTCAACTTGCATTTGGCACCCTTGCATGTCTTAACCCCTAAGAAAGAGAGATGATGAATCTAGGTGCACCCTTTTTAGACATTTTCCTCGATCTCTAATCGCCTAACCTGCACATTTATTAAATAATAAAAAAAAAGAAAAACTTTTTTAAGGAAGTACGGAACAGCTTATCTATCCAGTTGATCTTCGAAAAAATCCTTTGAATTTCTGCAGAGTGACAACTTCTGCCTACTAAATTTTTTAATAAAAAAAATTGTTAATAATACTGTTAATTTCGAATAAAAATCTTTGTTTTGAGAATATTAATAAAAAGAATATTTAGATAAATTTTTACTCATTATAAAAACATTTATTTAACACAAAAACGATTTCAAGAAATAGAGTTGGAATTCTACACTAGTGCATTTGTTATATTCTGTTGGCTGCAAATAACTTTTTATTTTTACATTTATGAATAACTAATTAACTAGACTGTCAAATCTATTATTATTATTCACTATTAGTATATATTAGTATATAACCTGAAATCTAAAAAATACATTTGAAAATTTTGAAAAAATTTTAATTTGATTTTGTGACATCACAATTTTTAAGATCCCCGAGCCCCCCTGTCACATTTTTCCACTAATCTGAGATGCCTCCTCTCCCCTAACTGAGTGACGTAATTAATGGATGGTCAAACCTTCGAAGAAGCTACCATATTATAGTCTCAAACAAATAAATTATGTTTACCAATATTTGTATTTGGTATATATATATATATATATATATCTGTGTTTATTGGCATCAAGCAGAGGACAACCTCATTAATTTTTCTTTATGAATCATCAACTCTACTACTCACGGCAAAACAAAATCTTTTCAATAAAATTTTTTCAATTAAATTTATTTATTTCTCCTTTTTAATGCTTAACGTTTTGGTCGTATTTGATAAATATCGAATTGTTTCTAAGTGATTTGGTAGAAACGAAAGAAGCTTGGAGATGTTGTTGATGAGCCTAGTGTTTGTGCAGAGTGTGTGTGTACTTTGTATGACTCCATATTTCAAACTTAGCCCTTGAGCGCCGCCCTTCTGACGCCGGCGCCTTCGTCCAATCGGGACTCTGGCCTTTATCAAAAAGGGGCGGCCATAAAAATGAATCTGACATAAGAGGGTGTGGCAGCCCCACACTCTGCCCCCAGGGCCCCAGCACCCCCTTCAACCCCATTCATCACGGGGAAGAAGGAGCCGCCGCTCATGAAACATGGATGAAATGAATGAAATATGAAGACAGAAAAAAAGAGATTTGCTCTGGTTAATATTAAAATAAAGAGAGAAAGCCATCAATACAGGAAAAGAACAAAAGATCTACTTTAAAAGGTCAAACAACTTATCTACACCCTTACCCCTTACCCCCTTAACTCCCTCGAAACAGATTGCTTCCACACAGTAAAAGATTAAAAAGAATATTCCATTTTCTTTAGAGAAACTAGACGTTCACTCAGCTTCAAATTATATTAAATATGCATTTTTAATTCGTTCCTTGGCTTTTTGAATCTGAATTCATAGAACTCGCTTTTAGTCCTTGGTCGAAAGTTAGAGTGTGGTACCCGAGGGGTGAACCGCAATTGGAATTAGGTGTATACCGCCTTTGGTATTATGTGGAATTATTTTGGAATTCATTAGATAATGCCCCTTCATCTATTGTCTTCTACTTGGAAATGAAAGTGGAAGTGGAAGTAGGTGTACACGATATTAGGTCGCGGTTCACCCCTCGGAGGTACCTATATGAAGCTTTATGGTGAACTATATTGCCTTATGATTAAAATTTCGCATATCCTCAGTGATTCTTTGGCTCATCTTAGCCTATTTTATAGTTACTACTATGGGATGTGTTGTAATTAAATAATATCAGCTGGCAGCTTTGAGGACACATCCGATACGTAGAATAATTCAGAATCTTTACGAGTGTGGTTAGAATTTGTATTCCTAAAATAATTTTAGCTCAAATTTTTCTTATAAAGTCGACAATCACAGATTGCAAAACCCAAGAAATCTAGAAAAAATAGGAAGAAATTGGATTATTATTAAAATTTATACATACAGCAATTAGAAAAGAGGATCTAATTTTCTTAAACATAAAAAAATTGGATAAAATAATTAATTATTCTGATTTCACGAAAGCGAAAAAATCTGTGTAGTGTGACAGATTGTATCCTAAATTGGACCACTACTAGAATGGGAAGAAAGACTTATAATAGGTAAATAATTAGGGTTAATTAAAAAAAAAAAAAAAAAATTTTTCTGTGTTTCCAACGACTTTTATTATCTTTTAATTCCGATATATTTTAAAGCAGTGTTCCGCAACCTTTGTCTACTCGCTAAAAATATTAATTGAAAAGTTTTTATTTTGCCGAGAGTATTAGCAGAGTTGTTGAATCATGCATCAAGCAGAGGACAACCTCTTTGTTTCTCTTTATGCTAAATATATTGTCCTTAGCTCAATATGTCACACCAAAATGTTATTAAGGAGGTTCTTTCGCGACAATCCACAGAAAAAGTTTTAGCCTCGTAACCACTCTATAAATACGAACGGAACTAAAATTTTAGGGTATTTTTTTAACCTGACTGTCCACTCACACTACGAAATCTCTATATAGATACACACATACTTGCCGGTCGTTTCCAAGCCATTGTTCTTATATCCCCTCCAGTAAAAATAATCGTCCAAATATGTTTGTTTTTTTGTTTTTTATCAAAACTACGTGATAAATAATTTCTATTTTTTTTTTAAGTTACTACGAATATATTATTCTAACAAATATTAGTTTTTCATCAAGATGGTGAAAGTCGTTCAATGAAAAAAAATAAAATAATGATCATATCCCCACCCTTTCCCTATCTACCTATGTAAAAAATGTCATTTTAATTGCAATTATTTCATGTTTGGTGTGGTAAATCGTCTTCAAATTTTAAAAGTATGTGTATTATGCTTTTAATGTCTTATATTCCAAGTTTCAAAAACTTCTTGAATTTTTGCATTTGTGATAGAACTACCTTAAAGAATAAAGAAGAAGAATTTTATTATAAAAAAAATGTTATTAAACAATGCATCAACAGAGAATAGAATACAAGCATATGAAACTCTCAGTTAAAATAAAAAATAAAACTCAACATTTAATTTCTTACAATAGGCACAGGTTATCTCCTCCCATCTTGTGAGGGTAGGTACACGAGTTGCGGAACACACTTCTGGAAAAGAAGTAGAAAATTTTAATTGATTTTTCTAATTTCACCAAGATTGTCAGATCATTAACATGACCACACAAGAGCCTGTAACTATTAATTTAATTATTTTTCCATGAATAAGAAAGTTGTATTGATGTATGATGATGTTCATAAGGAGAAATCAATGAGATTGTCTTATGCTTGATGCAAATAAACCCATACATATATGTAGACTATGGTTTCGAAAGTTTTGACCTCATCAAGCCGAGGACAACCTCATTAATTTCTTCTTATGAATAGGTATTTAGTTAGCTTCCTATAGTTTTTTAATTCCTACACTCTCAGATCTAAAGCTCAATTCTATAGTTAATTCTAATTCATCATATTGTTGTATTTTTTCGTAAAATTCACTAGAAAAGCTATCTAATACAAATGTACTGAATATTTCATAATTCAATCTCCATTATTTTTTCTTCTTCTGAATTTTATAAATAATGAAACAAGGCGAGAGACGCAATACACAACACGACGTCTCTTTTGTTATAAAATGTGGAACCGTTGTAAGTAGTAAGTGATATTTGTGTAAATAATGAGACTTGGCTGGTGTCGTCATAAAGCCCATGTATTTTGCTTTGCAAATGGCATGTCTATCTCTCGCCATCCATATGTTAAGACGCACGGCTGATGCTGATGGCCCTTTGTCCGGGCTGTTTTCCTCTTGGCTCCACCTTCCTCCGGATTACCATATCAAAAGCATCAGCGGCGCCTCTTCCTTATCTCCTTTCCATTTATGATGCACGATAAAACGAAACGAGATGAAAACCTCGCTTCTCGGGCTGTTACTCAACGCCCAAAAAAAGAGCATATTCATATTAGTATAGCACGTCTGGTGTTCTGCTATTCCCTTCCCTGGTTGCCACTCTTGGGAAAGGAACGCGGCGTTTTGAATTCTGTCAGACGGTTAAATGTTTGCAGCCCTTGAATTGAAACCTGGCAACCGACAGTCTTTTGCTTAGATATACGCTTTCCCTTGGGATTTGACATTCATGGTTATATTATATATTTATTTATATGCAGGTATATGATATTTCTTTTGTAGAAGAAGAAGACAAAACGTTTCCAAAGAAAGTTCGATGAAAATTACAATAATCGAATAGATATTTAAATACTGTCAACTTTTTCAAACTGATATTTTATTAAAAAATTGCTGGTTATAATAATATCGCTCATTTGCTGCAACTATTTACGTTAAATTAAATATCACTGTTAAACTATGGGTGAGGGGTGAACCGCGATTGGAATTAGGTATACACCGTCTTTGGAATTATTTGTAATTACTATGGAATTCATTAGATAATCTATTGTCATCTATTGTCTTCTACTTGGAAATGAAAGTGGAAGTGGAAGTAGGTGTACACGATTTTAAGTCGCGGTTCACCCCTCAACTAAAGGTATATGAAAATTTTTAATTTTTAACAAATCGCTCTTGAACTTGAGAACTTTGTACATAAGGAGGCGTCCCTAAATTACGTGAGGCGATTTTGGCGATTTTTCGACCCCCCCACCATCTTGGTGAGATGTTGTGAGATTTGGCTCGACTCTCTCCCCCCCTCCTCCTAATCTCACGTGAGATTTTTCAAAATGTGTATTTTTAGTGTAAATACGTTAATCCTTGCTTGATTGCATTGGATTTATTTAAAAAACATAATTTGTTTAATTATTTTTATTTAAGACTAGTATTATTATTATTATTTTCTTATTTAATTAAACTCAAAATAACTATTTCAATTTATTAATTTTAATATAAATAAACTGCAACGGATCTTTGCTAAACTTTATCCAAAGTCATTTGAAATATTAATATATTTATTCATTTATTATATTAATCAGAAATCACTGGCTATTTGCAGTTCATGTTGACTTAAATTCAAAAATAGCCATCGATTCTCATCTAATACTTGAGGAATAACCATTCAACAATGCATTTTTGACGTTTCGATTATCATTGGTAACCAGTGATGACAGGGACGGCGGAACCGTAGAGTCAGGGGGCTCAGGTGACCCCCCTGGGAATTTGTCTACGGGGTTAGGGGGGTCAGCAGACCTCCTAAAAAAAGACATTTTACCGTAACTTTACCCAAAAACAACTTTGTTGCCAAATTGTTTGTTGTAAAATTAATGTTATAGTATTATCTGTTTGCGTTAACAAAACCTAAAAACCTTGCGCCTTGCTTAAAAATGGGTTAATTTTACCAATTTCCTTCAAAATTTTCTGGGGGAGT
>JALMQS010000128.1:30435238-30561550 GCA_024734495.1 Forficula auricularia | reverse complement strand
CGAAATCCCAAGGTTTCGCTCAATTCTTTTGATTTAAATAGTTTCAGCCGTTTTTTAGATATTTTGAAAAAAAGAAGGAAAAAAAACACTTTTTTCATGCACGATTACAATACTTGACCATACCCTGTATGGTAAAGTAAAAATCTATTTACTATTTATTACGGAAAATTATATTTGAATTAGTACCTTATGTTTGAAAGTATTTTTGAAAAATTTATGTAAACCAATAAACAGTTATATTTAAAATAATATTTGATAATTAGCCATATAATTTTGACAAATACTTTTACTTAGAAAAAAGGGCGGCACATTGGACAGGGCTTAGGGCGGCATCGAACCTAAATCCGTCCCTTAGTATGGAGTAGGTAAGTACCATATAGTTAGAGAAATATCAAGAATCTGTATTGGTTTGTTAAAGGATTGTTGTGGGTGTGGTTTCGAAGTAAGAAAACTAAATTAAACAAAGACGATGAAGTGGTTGGAAGTTGGAAGTCAAGTTCATCCGTATACAGGAAGTGCTTCTTCAGAATCAAGCCTCTCGTCTGTTTTGCATTCTGTGATTGAAAACACTTTGTTGCTAAGTAGTAATATATAATATATATTGGAAAAAGCTTCCGGGGTGTATTTCGCTTTCGGGAATTGCGATGTCTTTTCCTCGGCGGCCCAATAACCGTTACGAGCCATATTGGAGGCCAGTGCTTTCCATTCTCTCCATCGAGCCGACATAAATCCTATCGCCTGCAGACGGACTGCAGAACCGATAGCTCCTCTCGCCCCGATATTAAATTCCATTCGCGATTTATAGAACTAAACAGCACAGAACCCCGCCGTTCCGGGGGAATTTATAATGCCGACTTTGCAGATAAATCGAGAATCTTGAAGAGATCGAAAACCGGCAATTCCTCCTTCGCCCTCTTTTCCCACTTTTGCCCTTTCTTGTCTGGCTTGGTTCTTTCTCGCTTTTCTCTCTGTCTCTATGGCTTTCAATCAAAAAATAACATTGCCCCCAAAAAAAACGGAGAAGGGAAAAATTGAAATTTTTCTCTTTTCTTATTTATATAACAAATACACCCGGAGAGTTTCCATTTTATCTATTATTCTAGTGAAAAGAAAAGATGTTTGGAAAGTTCTTGGCTTTTTCTTTTCTCATATATCAATTCTTGATCGAAAAAGAGTTCAAGTTTCCAATAAAGATTTTTCTAACTTTAAGTTTAATATTATAAGCTGGTGATTTTTTTTAAAGGGTTTTTCTCCCTTTATCCAGATTACCTGTTGAGCAAAAGAACCTTGAAAATTCTAATGTCCAGTTTAAACGAGAAGCAAGTTTTCAACTGATTAGTAGACAGAACAAAAATATGAACAAATAAAACAATTGAAAAAATTATCTAGCCACAGTCAGCAGAGTTTTTAATTTTTAAGAGGAAATCAATGAGGGTGACCTCTGCTTGATACAAATAAACATACACCTATATAAATGAAAACATGTATAAACGTATATATTATATAAAAAAATTAAATATGTATAATATTATAAAGTATTATATTTAGTACCTGGAGCACCGAGCGATGCTCGGTAACTTTTTGCTTCAGTTAAAAGCTATATACCTATTAATATTATTTTTAATTTAACATTCTGATTAAAAAGATCGATTTTTACTTGGATTCAGAATTAAATAATAAATATGTGTGCGTGAAATCCATGCCTGACAAAAGTGAAACTTTTTTCTATTGATAAATGTACTTTCTAATGGGTGGAGGTCTACAAATTTTAATCCTCTACCTCAGGGTTCGGCAACCTTTTGAGAGGGAAAAATTACAATTTATAAAATTTCCCAGTTTTTAAAGAGCCACTAATATTTTTGTTTCTTACTTTACTTTTTTTTATACTTATTTGGTATTTCTCCACGGTTTTAACCTGAGAGCGGCAGCAATCAATTGGACCTTGGGACGACATAGACCTGACGAAAAGGGTATCTTGTGCTGTGTCTTTTAAGTGGCAAGACTCATCCATAGAAAGTGATAAATCAGAAGCCAGTTGAATGACTTCCACTTGCATATGTGTTACATTTAAAGACATTTTAGAAGTTCTATCTTGTACTGTTTTAGCAGATAATGGCAAATCTTTGATTTTCTTCATGATTTCAGTTTTGTTTTTGAAATCACGAAACAGTTCTTCAGCTCCATGTATGAAACAATCTTTGACGTACTCACTATCAATTAATGGTTTCCATCTTTTTGCAATTTGTAGTGATATTGAAAAGCTTTACAGCCAGATTTACATTATTTGAAGATTGCACCCAGTTACTTAGCATAGAACTCAGATTCAGGGGGGGGTCGATTTGCCACCAGTACTTGCCACATTTGCAGCCAGGAGGCAGACGTATCGTCTGAGCACCAATCACAGAGCGTGATGAATTTTAGTTCATTTATAATTTTTGAGGGCCTAAAAACCACGAAAATTTCGGACTTTTTTCAGATTTTCGCTTATAAATCGAAAACCATGGGTCTGACAGAAAATTTTATCCTTATCAAAATGAAAGAGCATAAAATTTCACCCCGGATATGAACTTAAAAGTTAAAATCAATTCATCTGTTTTGCCACAAATGATCTTCAAAAATAGGAAATTTTTAACAATTTAGCGGAAAATTGGATTATGCTTATTAGGTGGCCACAAGAAACCACTCTTTGAAATTTGGTGCTGCCCCTAATAGTTGCCAATTGGCTAAAATTTTTTTTGCAAAGTTTCATCTTAATTGGACAAGGGTATCCCGTGCCGCAATGAGGGCGGATCATGTCTTGGAAAATGCTGGATATCTACAAATTAAAAGCTTTAACAAAAAAGTGGCTCAAGTAAATCAAAAGCCATCAAAATTTCCTAGAAAGTAAGATAAGAATCAAATTTCTAGGATGAGTGGTTTTCATTTTATGAATGAAAAACTACAATTTTTTGCAGTTTTTAAAAAACTTCAACTTCATTGCGGCACCGGTTACCGTTGTTCAATTAAGTTGAAACTTTGCATATCTAATTTTTTAGCCAATTGGCAACTATTATGGGTGTCACCACAAAAATTTGAAGTGTGGTTTCTTGTGACCACCTAATAAGCAAAATTAACTTTTCCGCCAAAATTTGATGATTAATTGCGGCTAAACGTTTGAACCGATTTTAACTTTATTAGTTTTATTTTCTTTAACGTTATGGTCTTTCATTTTGGTAAGAGTGAAATTTTCGGTAGATCTCATGGTTCTCGAGTTATAAGCAAAAATCTGAAAAAAGTCAAAAATTTTCGTGATTTTAAGCCCTCAATAATTTAGCACCAGCCAGAAAGGATCCGCCCTTGATAGAACTGTTGTTTTTGTTTTTGAAGTTCTTTAACAGCTTTTTTCTGTTCGCCACTTATGTATTTATCAGCGAATCGGGTATGTTTTGTAGTGAAGTGTCTCTCCAAATTTGACTTCTTATTGTCTCTACTCCACCTATTCTCACTGTTCTCTATTGAGTATTTCTATCCTGTTTGCAGTTTTTTTTTGCAGTATAATATTTTTTTATGAGTTTGGAAAATAAATTAATATAATTATTAATATTTGCGGATGGATCTGGAGAGCCGCATCTTAACATCGAAAGAGCCACATGTGGCTCGCGAGCCGTAGGTTGCCGACCCCGGCTCTACCCGGATTCGTCGGGTTCGGAGCGTGATGAGAGTTAGAGGAAGAGAAGTGAGTCCAGAGGACATGTATAGGGTTGGCGATGTGATTGATGATCGGAGGTGGGTCTAGAGGGATTGATGGGGATTAGAGGAGACTAGCAAGAGACCCGCCAGCGAGTGTAGAATGAAAATCGTCAATGGACAGATTCAAAATATTTGAAACAACTTAGATTAGGAATTTTTATTGAGATATAATTAAGTGCTATTTTTGACGACAATTCATGCCAAGTCATTGTGAACCTTGGTTTAGTTTTATACTGAAACAACTAGAGGCGTTCGTCATCATAAATAACAAACATATTCCTTTAGTTGAGAAAAGTTGTTGTTCACCGATAGTTTTTTTTTTTAAAGAAGTGTTTATTGGCCAAAAAATTTTTAATATACATGTTTACAAGATTATCCCTAACACTCCGGGATATAGTTTCCATTTTTTAAATTTAATCTACATTACAAAAATTGTATTCGTAGTTATTCATTTTTATTTTTGTTAATTATTTACAGACATTGTTGGGGTTTTTTCCCTTATTATTAGGGTATATTACATATTTTAAAAAAATTTTAACAATGAAATGGCTTCAAGTAAAAACCTTGTTTTATTATTTTTCACTGGTAGATGTCTTCTAATAGATGTCGGGGCATGAATTCGCATTGCATGTGCACTACATTATTAATTTTATATATATTGAAGGAGACAATAAAAGATTGTGTCTTCAGCTGGAATTATAAATTTTATTTATAACGAGACTATAGTTTCGAGAGATTTGACCTCTTAATCAGTCGATTACAATTGATTCACATGAATTAATTTATGAATGGGGATCCTTTGTTGTCTCCTTCAATATATAAAAATTCTGCTACCCTCGGCAAAAAAACTTTCAATTTGATTTTATATATCTTGATTAGATATCATCCGTATCGTGATTTTCACCAATTATAATTTTTAACAATTTTTGAGTCTTTCACGAATCCCTCATTCAAAGTGGGCGGAACTGAATTCAAAATTAATCATTTGAGAATATAGCACTATAAATGCTTTATTAAAAATAAAAGTGTTAGAAAATATAATTATACTTTGTTCTTATCATTTCTTTTTATTTTCTGAGTTTTTATGCCAACCTGTCACGACATTTCACGTGAAAGGTTCCATCATTTGGAGTAATCAAATCGTGAAGGGTGAGAAAAGAAAGAGAGAGCATGCTAATTTTTTTCTCTCTCTTTGTCTCATTTCCCTCAAATTCTATCAAATCAAAGACAATGGTATGATTTTATCAACCCCTATCCCGAGAAAGGGGCGGAGTTTAATTATAGAATTTCACATCGAAATATATACATATATACCGCAAAGACATTACACACCAAATCCACCCCAGAATTGGATTTTGAATTTGAAAAAAAAAAATATAATCACGAAGGTTGTATTTCAATTAAAATAAAAAAAAGAAGAGGAGATCCGTTGGGGTAGTCGAGGGTATGATTAACTTTTATATATAGATGTAGGTATATATACAGCTAAAAATGCCTCGAGGGGTTATCTAACGAAACTCGGAGAAATGTTTTTCACTTTCTCTTTGAAGAGCTTTAAAAAATAAAAGGAACGCGTCAGACACCCCTGGCTACCTTTAGGGAAAAAACTCGCCAGTTTTTTTTCGTATTCAGCTAGCAATAAGAATATAAATTTTTTCCAGGAGTTTCGTTACACAAGTAGGAATGCTTTGATAAAAAATTTGCGGAAGGGAGAAGGAAGAATCATATTTTAGAGAAAAAGTGACTTTCAAATTTTTTAGTTGTTCAGTTTTTTGCCTTTCACTATTGGCAATGAACTTTTTGAAATCTTCTAAGTCCAATAAAATCAATTCGATTTTTATTGTTTTAATTCTATTTGGAAGAATATTATAATCTTTTTAACTGCAGTGCAAGATTTCAAAAATTTGTTTGTCTATCTGTTATTCCAAACATTCAAAAATAGTAAATCTCAGAAAAATGAAATTTATAAATTAATAAGATTGAAGTTGTTTTTGGAGACGGACTGATAAGTGAATTGAGTGGATTTTGATGAGGCAGCACTAAGTTCAAAAAAGAGAGATAATTATAACTATCTTTTTTTATTCGGAGGTTTATTATTCTTCAGGGTTTTGAAAGGTCAGTGAAGGACAAAGCATTTGACATTCTATCTGTCTCCTCTCTCAGTGGCAGTAACAATATTATACAGTAGATATTTCATTCTCAGCAGAATTTGGTGCAGTGAAGAAGGAGGGAACGAAACGTCGGTATTGAATAAAAAAAAGATAGTTATAACTATCTCTCTTTGCCTCATTAAAATTCACTCAATTTATAAAATACATTAAAAGCTTGAGATAATATACCAAGCTTATTGTTCAAATCAGAAAACAGAAATTAAGACTATACTTATGGTTTTTAAAGGTTTTTCTTCTTTTCTGAAGAATAGTTATAACTATAGGCTTGCAATGGATCCCGATTTTACCAGAACTGTTCCGGTTTCAATGTATGCTACTAGCCAGTTTATCATATTGTCTAGTTTATTACGAAAAATAAATTTACACGTTCTGATGTGGCCACCCACTTTACTTTACCATACACTTATGGTTGAGTTTGGTACAAAGGCCTAGATTTTTTGACCCTCCAACCCCCCCCCCCCCCCCTTTTGGCGGTGGGGGGTTACATTTTTAGTCTTCTGTTAGCCCACTGATTATGTATACAAAATTTGGTTGAATTTGGTTCAAGGGCCTAGATTTTTATTTTTTGGGCGGTTTGTTTTTGCATTTTTGGTGTTCTTGGGGCCCACTGATTATGTATAGAAAATATGGTTGAGTATGTTCAAATGGCCTAGATTTTTAATTTTTAACCCCCCCTTCCACCCCCATTAATTTTAAATCTAATCAGCTCTTAATCTAAATGCACCAAAACTACGTGTAAAATTTGGTTTTGATATTCACACTAGTTTTTGAGCTAGCTCTTCTACAAAATTTGGTAACGCACAGACTAACAGACATTTTGATAAAACAGTTATTATTTCTTTTTCGATGTTCACTTATTAGAGCTTTTTTGTAGACCGATATACCATGGTTTCTCCCAATTTTTTTTACTCAAAATAGTTTCAGCCGTTTTTGAGATATTTCGAAAAAAAGAAGAAAAAAAAATCACTTTTTTCATGCACGATTACAATACTTGACCATACCCTGTATGTTAAAGTAAAAATAATAAGTGCTGAATATATACAAAGTCAAAATGCAGGCAACCTCGGCAAAGTTAACTTTGTGAACTAAATTTTAGTGAAATTTTCGACCTGATTATAAATAACCTAGAATTCTCCCAAAATTTTTTTACTTATTAGTGTTTAGAACCGTTTGAAACGTAGAATTTTTATTTTTTTAATATTTCCACAAATCCTATTATCAGTATGTATGTGGGGCTTGATTCCAATATTCAAATAGAGAAGAATTTTTTTTTAAAGATCGTTCTGCTGCCAAAATCTTAAAAAAACAACAACTGATTATTAGGTTTTTAATATATAAATAAAAAAAGTGGAGATAACTAAAAAAAAAAACAATTATTTTTACGTGATGATATTTACTTAGATAGTGAGCTGGAATTCAGAAGAAAAGTTTGGTAAAACTTAGGGAACGCGGTGTAGGTTTATAGTGAAGCATTTTTTAAATTTTAATAGGTTGGAGTTGGTGGTGTTTCACAATAAGAAAAGTTTGGATTAATTAGCTACACCTTTGTACCAAGTTTTAGGTTACTAGCTTAAAGGGTTTGAATACAAAAAAAATATTAAATTACAAAAAATGGTACAATATTTTTATTACTAAGCTGCATCTTAGAGCTATGTTTCAGCTTTCGATAAGTTCAAACTCTTCGCAGTCAAAATATTTTCAAAACTCTAAAACTTGCATAGAGGGTACTGATTGTTAATAAAGTTTCTACTTTTTCTTACAGACTATAATTTTACTTATTAATACTAACATATATCAATTCATCTAACTAATTTCACTAGAACTATAGCTCTTTTGACTCATGGATCAGGTGTAGTTTTTTTTTTTCAATTAAACCTTCCCTGCTTAATTCTCGATCCTTTGCCTTTTTTCTAAATCCCAAAGAAATTGTTCAAACGGTAGAATTTTTTTAGTGAGTCAATATTAGTTTCAATCAGGCTTAAAGCCGGCCTTATGGATAAGGGAGGTTTCGGGGGTGAATTTTAGGGTAGGTTTGAAGGGGTAAGGGGGTTGGTGAGGGCAGACAGCCGATCAAGAAGAAAAAAACGAAGAAGAAGAAGAAGAAAGCGGGCAGGGGAAAAATCAGATTTGATGTTTAACCGATAAATGTTGGAGATTGAAAAAGTAAAAACCATTATAGTCTGCTGAAAATTTATTGGAAATGTTGCGCTATGCGGTTTGAAATTGGATTGGGAAAGTTTTTTTTTTAAGCTATATAAGAAGCCAAAAGTGGGGGTGGCTGGGCGGAGATATATAGAATGAAGAATAAGATGCTAAATTGAAAATTGTCAAGAGTTGAGAGATAGAGAAGAGGATCCCCATTTCATACTCCAAGGCAAATGACGCTTGACTCAATGGCCAGGGGAAATTTTATGCATTTCAGAAAGAGAAGGTTCGTAAAAAAACAAGAATGAAGAAAATAAAAAAAGGAAATATGAATGGGCGAAATTGGAATCTTAAATTCAAAAAAATCGTAATATTGTGAAATTCTAACACTCCTTTAAATACTTAAGACTTGTGCTTACCATGTGACTTTACCATACAACTGCACTCTTTGAATATTTACTATATATAGGTAATTTTATTTCTATTTTAGAACTCTGAGGTGAATCAAAATGAGATAAGTATTTGAGAATTAGTTAGGTCTATCAGCAGAACTTGAGAATAAGCTATAGATAGATAGGGTTACCCAACATTAGGTTTTGAGAAATAAAATGTAAAATATAAAAAAATAAGCCCCGAAACAATCATTATCATCAAAACTAGGAAACTCGCATATCCCAGATAGAGAATAAGCAACTTAAATTCTATATAGCTTATCATTCAAAGGAGCTTGAGACCAGGAACAAGACAAATATCGTGAATGAAGCATTTGCAGTAATTCTAAGGGAAGATTTCTATAAAGCCGTCACCATAACCATAATAATCTTGATGAGTCACCAAGAATTTGTTAGAAAAGCAATCGTTAGTCCACAAAACTTAAAGAGTTTGAATTTATTTTATATCAACATTACTATATTTTTTACTTTTTTTCAGTATTATTTTCAAACTTGAGTTGTTTACCAAAAAAGAATTTAGTCTTTTTGATTTTAAGTCGATTCTTCCACGTTTTCAATAGAGGTTGCCATTAATAGTCAAAACATCAAAAATGGAATGCAATAAGGTTATTCCTCTAGTATTAGATAAGAATCGATCGTTATTTTTGATTTTATGTCGATTCCTCCATGTCTTCAGCAATGGTTACCAATAATAATCGAAACGTCAAAAACCTAATGTAGAATTGTTATTCCTCAAGTATTAGATGAGAATCGATGTCTATTTTTTATTTTAAGTCGATTCCTCCATGTCTTCAGCAATGGTTACCAATAAAAACCGAAATGTCAAAAATCCAATATAGAATGATTATTCCTCAAGTACTAGATGAGAATCAATCGCTATTTTTGGTTTAAAATCGATTTCTCTGTCTTCAGCAAAGGTAACGGATAAGAAAACAACGCAGTTGCTATGGTTACTCATAAAAATTCCTCCCAAATTTTTAGCATTTCACAGAGAAAAGCCTATCCATTCTTACTTAAGCAAGGCTAAATGAGCTATATTAAAACTTTCAAATGAATAAATTTTAAAGAATTTAAAAAATTAAAAAAAGTACCATCTTACTCTAGAGTAAAGTACTTTAAAATATAATTTTACTAAAAACTTTATTTAACCTTTTTTGTGGTCCCCAAGGTACTTAATTAGGATATTAAATTTCATCAAAATTGGTTAAGTCATTTTCAAGATATTTAGAAAAAACTAAAAAAGTACTGAAATAAAGTACTAATGTTTGTGGGCCGATATGTACCAAAAACTAATCAGTGCATAGGTTTCCAATTTCATTTCAATCAGTGTAACGGTGTGGAAAAAATCGTGGGCCAAATAAACGATAACATACATACATCCATACATACATCCATACATCCATCCATCCATACATCCATCCGCACGCACTAAATGAAAAAATCGCACTTTTTGGCCTCTCGACGAGACCCCTTGTAATTTTTGGCAAAACCGCCACGTGCTAAAATTCAACCTAATTGAATACTACAATTTGTGACTTTAATTGAGTCCATGGGTTCCGTAGTCTTTACCTGAGGACCCTTTGAAGCCACTCTTGCCCCGAGAGCGATTACAATACTTTACCCATGCTTTGCATTGGATAAAGTAAAAACAGTGTACAATATATTTAATTCTAGGACCAGAAAATTTCAAAAATACCTCAACTGTCTCGTCTCAAACCAATTTTTTTTTATTTAGGTTATGTGTATGTAAATAAGTATGTATGTACCCCTTAGACCATGAAATATATAGACACGCCCAGGGGTCGATTTGGTGAGGCCAACATCTCCTATAGAACTTAACATCATCTGTAGGTAGGAACAACCAGAAATAGTATGGTCACTATAGGAATTATTATACATTGAGATAAATTTATCGTAGTTTAGATTATTTATTTTGGATTCCAATAATTGCAAATTAATATTAAATTAATATAACCAAAATATTTATGGGAGAACGTGACGTCATCTGTAGGCGATGTTGGCCTTACTTCACTCTGTGTGGAGAGTAGCAGAGGGCGTGTCTATATATTTCATGGTCTAAGTATGTACCTATAAATCCCATTGATTCGCTGACGATTCCGTTCATATGGTTCAATTAATAGAAATAAAATCAAAACCGACGATTATTTTCAGAAAATGATTAGTTTTTTGTAAATATGAGGCAAATAATATTTTTATTTTATTTCTAAATTCACATCCTCATAAACGACTTTCTAAATTTATCAAAAATTGCTAATAATTTTGATCAAATGATAGAATCTTCTCACTAAAAAAAAAAAAAAAAAAAGATGAACTAGAGAGAGAAATCGATTGAGTGAGCGAGATTGAGAGTTAATCAACCAAGATGAGGATGTTATTTGCACACTTGGCGTCGTTGAAGGGCGACAGAAGGACAGAAGGACGCGGAGGGAGAGACAAACACCCCCCACCGGATGGATCATATTAATTAATGCGAATTTAATTTAAATATTGAGACTATCAAAGTGTCTATTAGGGTGAGAATAATTTTAAAACATCGCTCCATATGGCCCACATGTGTCACTCGAATTTATCATCGGATTGAATTATCTATCCGCGACCCTACGGGGCTATTTGAATATGCATCAAAGAACAATGAAATTTCAACCCCCTCACATACCACCGGCGAATATCTTAATCAAACCATTAATATACAAATTATTTGATTGTTTATTGTCATAGGGTTAAATATATATAATACGTGACTAAAAAGGGTGATTAAATAATAGCTATTAGGGCAGTATTTCTCAGTCTTTTGACTCTCACGGAGCATTTTCGAAAGATATTCCTTTTTGCGGTACAACTACGCATTGTCGTAAAAAAATTTACTTCTAAATAAATAAAAAAAAATATGATTTAAACGAAATATTTAATATTGAGGTAGCAGCTATGACGAATTCCACTATTAATCAGAAAAGTGAATCGTAAATTAGTTTTAAAAAGCTTTTGTTTTACTGAGAGTAGCAGAATTGTTGCTTCATAGAGATAAATCAATTAATTGGACAGTTTCTATTTTGCCGAGAGTAGCAGACTTGTTGATTCATAAAGAGAAACAAAGAGGTTGTCCTCTGCTTGATGCAAATTTTAACTGGCTCACGGCTAAGTAAAGATAAAAAATTTTCAATATCAATGCGATACTGAGCCCCTGAAAAATAATACTTATAATTAAAAAAGACTAATGACTAACTATAGTCTCAAACAAATAAATAATATATACATGTGTGTGTTTATTTGCATCAAGCAGAGAACAACCTCTTTGTTTCTCTTTAGAACTCAATTAGTTTGTTTTCTGCTTGATCCAAATAAATCGTAAAAGAACCCATGAGAAATAACAGATAAAATGTTTCAAATTAAAAATGACTGATGAAGGTCAGACCTTCAAAACTATAATCTCAAACAAATAAATTATTTGCAAATTTTTTAATTGCTCACTTTTTTGCCTTTCACTATAAAAAATAACTTTTTGAAATCTTCTAATTCCAGTAAAATCAATTGAATTTTCATTTTTTAAATTCTATTTGGAAGAATATTATAATCTTTTAGTTACAGTGCAAGATTTCAACAATTTGTCGGCCTGTCTGTCTTTTATTCCAAAAATTAAAAAACGGCTAATCTCAGAAAAACGAAATTTAATACATAAGTTATTTAACTGCTCGATATAATTTAGCAAGATTTTTGCTCAAATCAGACAACCGAATGAATATTTCATTAATGATTTATATGAATTTATTTAGTCATAATTATTTATATCTAAACATCGATGTTTCTTAAATTCCCCTTTTATTTACTGTTTATTCTATAATATTTGGTAGCTATATTTGTGTCTCTTAAATTTTTCGAGTTTTTGTTTATATATAGCTTATAATAAAAATCAAATAATATCACCTGAATCAGATTGCTATATTATCCCTGAAATTATAAGAAAAAATTATTTATTTATTTTCATTGGGATTTTGGCTGAAATGTAGTCTATGATATTAGATAAAAATAAACTGCAACGGATCGTTGCTAAACTTTATCCAAATTCATTTGAAATATTAATATGTTCTAGAGTAAAGTACTTAAAAATATAATTTTACTAAAAACTTTATTTAACCTTTTTTGTGGTCCCCAAGGTACTTAATTAGGATATTAAATTTCATCAAAATTGGTTAAGTCATTTTCAAGATATTTAGAAAAAACTAAAAAAGTACTGAAATAAAGTACTAATGTTTGTGGACCGATATGTACCAAAAACTAATCAGCTATTTTGTTAAAATACTGGTAGGTTTTTAATTTCATTTCAATCGGTGCAACGGTGTGGAAAAAATCGTGGGCCAAAAAAACGATAACATCCATCCATCCATCCATCCATACATACATCCATCCATACATCCATCCATCCACCCGCACGCACTAAATGAAAAAATCGCACTTTTTGGCCTCTCGACGAGACCGCTTGTAATTTTTGGCAAAACCGTCACGTGCTAAAATTCAACCTAATTGAATACTACAATTTGTGACTTTAATTGAGTCCATGGGTTCCGTAGTTTTTACCTGAGGACCCTTTGAAGCCACGCTTGCCCCGAGAGCGATTACAATACTTTACCCATGCTTTGCATTGGATAAAGTAAAAAAATCGCAAGCCGCTTAGCTCCCAAATTTTCACAGATTTGGTTCTATATACGTTTGATTAGATAAACAAAAAAAGTTGGTTCTCTGTTTCTATGTGACGCCACAGACCGTAGAGTACATTTTTACTGTTTTTTTTTCAATGGTTAAAAAAAATTCAAGGCAAGTTTGTGGGTTTACCAAATAGCGGACTAGAGCGTAAAAATAAAATTTTGAACACAATATGTTTAATAGGATTTACAAATAATCGAAATGTTCATAAATGAATTAAATTTTTTAACTTCAGCAAAAACAAAACAATATACACTTAAAATTTACAATTTTAGTTTACCACAATATCCTTTGAACTTCTACCAAAAGTGAAGCGCAACGAAGAGAACCTGTAAAAATTTTAAGTGTCTAGTTTTTGTTGCTGTCTAGTGTATAACAACTGACTTTAAGAGCTAAGGGTTGTAGGCAGCAAGTACATTTCCCGATTTCTTACATTTACCGTAACATATACAAACACACACCGACTATATCTAAAAATGGAAAGACTATAATTTTAGCAATTGCCTCCTCTTGAATAGATTCAATCAGGTGTGAATAATATTAATCTCATGAGTAAAGTGAAATTGGGGTTGGGATTTGTGAGAGGGTGGTAGATTATCATAAATTCGAGGGAAGAGATTTTCTTGTTTCGATCTATAATCAAATGATTTCGATTTATTACCGTCTGTTGGTCGGATTCTCGGTACCATATGGACACCATATCGCCTTTTCTCCCCGTGCTGGTTAATTTAGACCCGGCCGCCCCCGTTTGAGGGCTTAACGACTCGAATGCAAAGGGGAAGGGTCTGGGGGCAACGTGCCAGAAAATCACTTGTCACTTTTGGGTAGACCCATTCATGGAAATATAGAGGGGAGGCCACTACGTTAAAACGATACTGAGCAAACGAGTAGCCGAATAGTCTAGCGAGCAGAGATATGACGTCATTATTGATTGATTGTTCGTACGATAGAAATTCTTCCGCTACCATTTCTCAAGAGTTTTAACATCTTAACTATAATTCAATGAAATCGATAACCTTTTTCGCGTTATCATTAATTAAACACTATCTAAATTCACTCAAAAATATTCATTTTTTTGTTCTACTCTAGAAAAAATGTCTGAAACGCGGAGAAATTTTTTTTAAGCATAATTTTTTAACTGTCTGTCTTAATTCAAATACTCAATGTAACCTACTAATGAGTTTTGGAATACTTTTTCCTTTTTTTTACTTTATCCAATGCAAAGCATGGGTAAAGTATTGCAATCGCTCTCGGGGCAAGCGTGGCTTCAAAGGGTCCTCAGGTAAAGACTACGGAACCCATGGACTCAATTAAAGTCACAAATTGTAGTATTCAATTAGGTTGAATTTTAGCACGTGACGGTTTTGCCAAAAATTACATGGGGTCTCGTCGAGAGGCCAAAAAGTGCCATTTTTTCATTTAGTGCGTGCGGATGTATGTATGTATGTATGGATGGATGTATGTTATCGCTTTTTTGGCCCACGATTTTTTCCACACCGTTGCACCGATTGAAATGAAATTGAAAACCTAGCATTCTTTGAACAAAATGAAGCGCTGATTAGTTTTTGGTACATATCGACCCACAAACATTAGTACTTTATTTCAGTACTTTTTTAGTTTTTTCTAAATATCTTGAAAATGACTTAACCAATTTTGATGAAATTTAATATCCTAATTAAGTACCTTGGGGACCACAAAAAAGGATAAATAAAGTTTTTAGTAAAATTATATTTTAAAGTACTTTACTCTAGAGTAAGAGAGTACTTTTTTAATTTTTTAAATTCTTTAAAATTTATTCATTTGAACCTTTTAATATAGCTCATTTAGCCTTGCTTAAATAAGAATGGATAGGCTTCTCTCTGTGAAATGCTAAAAATTTGGGAGGAAATTTTGTAAGTAACCATAGCAACTGCGTTGTTTTCTTATCCCTTACCTTTGCAGAAGACATAGAGGAATCGACTTTAAACCAAAAATAGCGATTGATTCTCATCTAGTACTTGAGGAATAACCATTCTATATTGGATTTTTGACGTTTCTACTTTTATTGGTGACCATTGCTGAAGACATAGAGGAATCGACTTTAAACCAAAAAATGAAGTTATTTTGATTCTCATCAAATACTTATAGTAACAACCATTCTATATTGGATTTTTGACGTTTCGGTTTTTATTGGTGACCATTGCTGAAGACATAGAGGAATCGACTTTAAACCGCAGCTAGCGATTATTCTCATCAAATACTTGAGGAATAACCATTCTATATTGATTTTTGACGTTTCGGTTTTTATTGGTAACCACGTTGCATACAGAGGAATTGACTTTAAGCCAAAAATAGCGATTGATTCTCATCTAGTACTTGAGGAATAACCATTCTATATTGGATTTTTGACGTTTCGGTTTTTTTAATATTGGTGACCATTGCTGAGAAATAGAGGAATCGACTTTTAATCAAAAATAGCGCATTGATTCTCATCAAATACTTGAGGAATAACCATTCTATATTGATTTTTGACGTTTCGGTTTTTATTGGTGACCATTGCTGAAGACATAGAGGAATCGACTTTAAACCAAAATAGCGATTGATTCTCATCAAATACTTGAGGAATAACCATTCTATATTGGATTTTTGACGTTTCGGTTTTTATTGGTAACCATTGCTGAAGACATAGAGGAATTGACTTTATCAAAAATAGCGATTGATTCTCATCTAGTACTTATGGAATAACCATTCTATATTGATTTTTTGACGTTTCGGTTTTACAAGTGGACCATTGCTGAAGACATAGAGGAATCGACTTTTAAACCAAAATAAGCGATTGATTCTCATCAAATACTTGAGGAATAAACCATCTTTAGCTTTCGGATTTTTGACGTTTCGGTTTTTATTGGTGACCATTGCTGAAGACAGATACAGATAACCGACTTTAAACCAAAAATATGATTGATTCTCATCAAATACTTGAGGAATAAATCCATTCTATATTGGATTTTTGACGTTTTGTTTTATTGGTAATCATTGCTGAAGAGAAGTGGCGAATCGATTCAAAATCAAAAAATAGCCATCGATTTCTTGAGGAATAACAGGCCATATTGACGTTTCGATTATTAAGGTAACCATTGCTGAAAAGACATGGAGGAATCGATTCTGCAAAAATAACGATCGATTTATCTAATACTTGGTGAAAATTTTGTTGCATCTCCATTTTTGATGTTTTGAGTTAATGGCAACCTCTAAAAACTGATATCAGATTTAAAATCAAAAAGACTAAAATCTTTTTGGTAAACAACTCAAGCTTGAGTTGTTTGCCAAAAAAGATTTTAGTCTTTTTGATTTTAAGTCTATTCTTCCACGTTTTCAGTGGAGGTTGCCATTAATAGTCAAAACATCAAGGATGGAATGCAATAAGGTTGTTCCTCTAGTATTAGATGAGAATCGATCGTTATTTTTGATTTTAAGTCGATTCCTCCATGCCTTCAGCAATGGTTACCAATAATAATCAAAGAAACGTGTCAAAAACCTAATGTAGAATTGTTATTCCTCAAGTATTAGATGAGAATCGATGGCTATTTTGATCTTGAAGGTCGATTCCTCCAAGTGTCTTCAGCAATGGTTACAATAATAACCGAAATGTCAAAAATCAAATGTAGAATGGTTATTCTCTAACTATTAAATGAGAATTATTTTTGAATTTAATGTCAATATGAACTACAATTGCAAGTGATATCTGATTAATAATAAAGGAACAAACATATTAATATTTCAAATGAATTTGAGGTAAAAATAGCAACGATCCGTTGCAGTTTATTTATATAACAACTAAAATTATGAGAAAAATTATTGATATTAGATCTATACTTAATATAATCTTAGAATCTAATGTAAGAATGATTTGTTTCAGAGGATTGTCAATGGCCCAGATAACATATTGGCTCATGTATTTTGAGGAGATGACAACCCTTCTGACATGTAAGTAAATTTATCTATAACATCTTAACGAATACAATTCTCATTTTAAAAAAATCAGGATATATTGTCCTTTAGTAAATCCAAGTCGATAATTTTTATTGTAATGCAGAAGGTTGTAATCACCTAATCGAGAAAAGAGACTGAGTTCCAAAAATGAGTTGTTGAGTTCAATTCCCAGGGGTGTGAATAAAAAATTATCCATGTCAGCTTGAATTTAGTATCAAAAGGGTTGTGTTCACCTTTTCAAGAATTGAATCCAAGTGCCAAAAATGCTATCCAGGCTGAGTTCAATTCCCAAGGTAATAAATATAATCTTTCTTTAATAAAAATTACTCAAGACATATTGGATTTAGTAGATCGCAATATCTGATGACTTGTTTAAAAATTTTAAATATGCTATTTGAATTTTCGTAAACAATCTCATTGATTTAAATCAACTCTGCTACTATGAGCATTTATTAATTTCCAAATACTAGAAGTATAAATTAATAAAAGACACTAGATTTTTACAGGGTCAGGACCCATCTAATTTTTTTCAGGATTTAGATAAGTAATATTAAATTTGAGTTTTCTAAAGAAAAACAACTAGTGTGGTCACCACTCGACCTTCATATTAGTTTCTCCCTTATTTGAAATCATCATAGCAATTTTACTTAATTTAAATTACTTAAATTTGGGTTTCCCCAACCCATTTTGAGAAAACCGAAAAAAGCCAAAAGACGAAATTGCAAAATATCAAAAATCTTTAAGTATAAACATGTACTTTCGGTTCTTAGATTTTAGCCAAAATCATCTCGCGGTACTTGTTCTAGCCTTTAGATAGCTTAAGTTTCAAATCCCAAACCGTATTCAAGATATGAACGATTAAAATATTTATTTTGAGACATACCGATTTAAAAGAAAAATCATTGAAGCTCTTTTTGAGAAAATCACAAAAAACAAAAAAACAAAAATTCTTTAATATAATCAGTGTTCCGATTTCAACCAAAGATTTCCTTTACTTCTTCTGGCTTATATCGTGTTTAAGTTTCAAATTTTATATCTCTGAGACTTACGGTTTCGAAACGAATAGGAGTACATAAAACATACACACGACCAATGAATTTTTGGTCACTTTGTGGTCTCTGAGGACCTCAATATCCGGCTTTTTATTCTAAATCTGGTTTCAAACTATTAAGGCCATCAAATCAATTTAATCCACCTAGAAGTGACAAAATGAAATTAACTTTTTTCCCACGGAGATAGAAGCTCTTAATTCTAAAGCGATCGCAATACTTCACATTATATCCTATATCATTGGGAGCCAGGTTGGCTCAGTCAGCTAACGCATTGGCCTCGCTTCGGCTTCGATTGATTATGACGATGTTGAAGTGGGAGGCCGGGGTTCGATCCTAGCTGGCAAATAAAAATTTCTACCGGCTGAAAAGTCGGCTCCCTCACTAACCTTACTAACACTTTACTTATGTGCTGTCTAAATGGGCTTTGTTCCCGGTGACATTAAATAAAAAAAATCTTATAACATTACGTGATGTAGAATATAGGTATAGGGTATACACAGGAATTATTTAACGGATTATAGTGGTGTTTTACAAAGTGGTATAGGTATGTAAAAGTAAATATGAGGAAATGGCTTGCACATTTTTTTGCAGGGTAGACCCTTAAATGATCTGCCAATTCAGTTATATAGCTAGCAGGGTCTATTAATTGACCGGACTGACGCTACTACTGGCAAACAGCGAGCCTATCGCGGCAGGTATGAACATTATTGTATCTAGTTATGCTTCCCTCAGCCTCTGCTCGCTAGACAAGCTTAGAGATATTTTTTAAATATAAATGTGAAAGTAAAAAATAATTCAAACTACTCGACTTCAAAAATATATTATTAATATTGACATTTTATTCTTCATCTGCTCCTATTTCAGTTTCAATCGATCTTGCATCCATTCAATTTTCATTGTGATATTTGCGTTTTCCGTTCTCACCGGTTGTTTCTTGAAGTAGTCCGTCGCGGGTGATGGTATTGATTTCCCAGTGCAGAGATTGAATGAAGACGCCGCCTCCTGGCTTATTTCTTCTGCCAACAGGAAATTGCACGCAAATCTTAATTACGTTTTATTGTAGAGCAGAGTAGAGAGCGAATAATACAGAACCGCATCCGACGATCGTGTTCGCCTTTTATCGGCACAAATTTGAATACGATACGAAGAACTCTCTCACTCACTCATTCTCTTATAAATCTTTAAATTAATGCCCTTCGAAATCCCTTAAATACAAGCATTTTCTATATAGACATTACTCGACACTTTGTGTGTATAACACTTTGCAAACTAAACATTCCCTAGCAGCAACCCCCACGCCACCCCCGGCATACCCTTACCATCGTCTTTAACCAACTCTTCTAATTCCTTTAAAAATAATTTTGTTTAAGCAGATAAATAACATTCCCACCATGCATATCATTTTAACGAACTAAAGACGATTTTCCTTTTGATGATCATTATAAATCTCACAAAAGAGAGAAACTTGGAAATTTATTATTTTTTTTGCAAAACTAGACCTACATTTATTTTCGTGATTTTCAACCTTTTTTCCCTCTCGGAACACTTTTAATGACTTAAAAATTTGGCAACACACCAAAATATTGACCCGCTTCCATGGTTTTTGGAGCGGGTAATATTTTTTAATTAAAACTTTTAAAAAAATTATTGAGTATTAAAATAAATTTTAGTATTGATTTTATTTTATTATATTTTTTATTTTATTATTTATTTCTTATAGGCAAAACGATAGAGGATAAAGTTAAATGAAGCAAAATCAACGCATATTTTAGCTTTACTTATAAAAAACGGAACTAATAACTGATCAAATTAACAGTTCAATAATACCATATGCTAATACGGTTAAGCGTCTAGGCATGACTCTAGATGCAAAACTAAATTGGAAAGAGCACGAAAAAATAAAAAAAAAAAACAACAACAAGGACTTCATGATAAAAATCAAAGAATTTTCTTAATTTTGAAATTTTCATCGAATTTTCAAAAATCACATTTCAAATTTGTTAATGAATTCATATTTTTCATGAATATTTACTTAGGTATATCTAATGTTTTAAAACAAATAAAAAATTTCATTTATTTGAAATCGAAAAACTTGCAAAGCTTGATTGTAATTTTTAAATTTTAAATTCTAATCGAATTTAAAAAAAAATATGAATACATTTTTACCTGGATATTTATTTTAATTCCAATCAGCCACAAAACTTGTTAGAAATAATTTTCTTATTTTGAGCATAAGCTGAATTTATACCTAACGTTTCGGATTTTTGTCAAAATAGCACCTTAATTGTCTCCACACTTTCGATCGTGTATTAGATCATCTTCAGGACTATAATCTTAGGACACTGCTTTACAACTTTTTTTAGAAAACGTTAATCTTAAAAATTTCGTTGATTGAAATAATTTTAAATAGTGATCAAAAAACATCTCTGTTATCTCCTCCTGGCATGGTAGTGAATCATTAATTTGTCCCATATAATTGAATAAATAACAAATTGATTAATTAAAATGCTACTATTTTGTATATCTAGTCAACTATTTATCCAAAGTTTGAAGATAAATTCATTGTGATAAAATGAGAAAACACTGTCTATATTTTTACTTTGCCATACAGGGTATGGTCAAGTATTGTAATTGTGCATGAAAAAAGTGGTTTTTTCCTTCTTTTTTCGAAATATCTCAAAAACGGTTGAAACTATTTAGATTAAAAAAATTAAGCGAAACTATGGCATTTCGGTCTACAAAAAAGCCCTAATAAGTGGACATCGAAAAAATTATATTTTTCGAGATAATAATTGTTTTGTCAAAATGTCTGTTAGTCTGTCTGGTTGTCTGGTTGGTTGTCTGTTAGCTAGTTAGTTAGTCTGTGCGTTACCAAATTTTTGTGGATGAGCTAACTCAAAAACTAGTGTGAATATCAAAACCAAATTTCACACATAGTTTTGGTCCATTGAGATTAAGAGCTGATTAGATTTTGGTGCATATCGACCCAAAATTAAGGGGGTGCAGGGGGGGGTTAAAAATTAAAATCTAGACCGTTTGAGCAAACTCAACCAAATTTTTTATACGAAATCAGTGGGGCCCCAGAAGTCTAAAAATGCAAAAACTAACGGCCCAAAATGGGGGGTGGGGTAATAAGGTCAAAAAATGAAAATCTTGGCCATTTACCAAACTCAACCAAATTTTGTAATCAGTGGGACCCCAGAAGTCTAAAAATACAAAAATTAACCGCCTAAAATGAGGGGTATAAGGTCATAAGGTCAAGGGAGTATAAGGGTATAAGGTCAAAAAATGAAAATCTTGGCCATTTACCATACTCAACCAAATTTTGTATACATAATCAATGGGATCCCAGAAATCTACAAATGCAAAAACTAACCGCCCAAAATGGGGTGGAGGGTATAGGGTCAACAGGTCAGCTTTTTTAGTCCTGATGATGATCTAATAAAATCTCGAAAGCTTACAGAAAAACAATTTACGGTGTTATTTATGATTGAAATAGGATACATTTCAATCATCCTCAAAATTTATACTGTCGGTCCACAAATTCAAACATTAATATTTAACGACTGAATTTGCATTATAAAAACAACGCAGGGGAAATTTTACATTTAACTTTCTTTTTTTTTTTTTTTTTACTTCTTTAAATTTCTATTTTAGATATATTCCAATTTTTCTTAGCCAGGCCAGACACAATCAGTGCTTCTGTTAAAATTTACTAACATAACTTTAAGATTAATATATAAAAAAACAGAACAATGAAAAATAGAACATGTCTTGGCATCCTAGAGAAAAGACAAAAGAAAGATAATGAATGGGCCAGGTGGGAACCGGGGTGGGTGGGTGACCCTCGAACAACCAACCAACTTAATCTATGTTTTAATATTGTTTTCTGCCAAAACATGTAACTATCATTTTTTATACAGACCAATCCAACCGGATTAAAATTAATGTTCGTGACATCTTTTATTTGGAACATAAAATAAGAAATACAAATGAAAATAACTTTCAGCTACTAGAGGATTTCGTATTTTTATATATCATATCATCTGAAGATGAAATATATATTTGAATTAATAATAATTTCTTATAAGAGTTCAAATTACCGATAGAAATATCGTAGACTTTAAATATTAAAAAAAATATATTTTTGTGAAACCTACCTAGTATTTTATATTTAAAATTTTAAAAAGTTTCTAAAATTTTTCTTTACTTTATTTAAAATGTTTCACCAAGAACCCACACCATTCTCCCTTAACAAAATTTAAGAAAAACTCAAGAGGTTGTCATCTATTAGATCCGAGGTGGATTGGAATTTTTTTAGTTATTTGTAAGAAGGGTTGTTTTTATCTCTCTCAAAATTTTACAAATTAAGATTTAAAACTTTAAAATACATAATTATGTAAGATGGGCATGGGGGTAGTAAATTGGCCCTAATTGCTAATTTTGTCACTTGGATTTGATTCCCGATGTGGTAAAAACAACCCTTCTGACATATATTCACTAATAATCCATTCCATATAGGATCTAAGGGGCCATCCATAAATTACGTCACACTAATTTCTAGATTTTTAGAACACCCTTCTTCTGTGTCACATTCTGTCACCTTTCCATTGACCCCCCCCCCCTATATTCTGAAATCATACATATATCCTATAATTTTCAAATTGGAATAACAATAACGTGAACAATTTATTTGAAAATTTTTAAATTTTATTTTAATTTTACTTTTGGGACATCACAATTTTTAAGATCCCCCGCCCACCCTTCCCGTCACATTTTGTCACAAATTTGAGATATATATACCAACATACATCCGATGAACTTCCAAAACCTCGTAAATTCGATTTTTCAAAAACTCGAAGTTTTTTTGTTTGGAAAATAACAGAATGGACTATTAGAGACTAATTTATTAAAAATAAATAAATAAATAGAGATCACATTATTTACCCATAAAACTAATGGTTCATTGTTAATTTGATATATACGAATTATGAAGTTTTTTTATTATAATTGAAAGTAATGGAAGGCAGCCCAGGGGTAGTGAGGAAAGAACAAATTAACACATATCCAAATAAGGTGTACCTAATTTGGATTCCTTCCTCCTTCCTTTCAAACCAACGTTTCGGAGGATTCTCCCCTCCTTCTTAAGGATTTCAAGGGGTCAATGAAAGAAACAAATAAATGCTTCCTTCCTCTCTCCACAGCAGTGTTTAAAACTTTTTTCTTCCTTAGCAGAAGCATAGAAAAACATTTTTTTCTTAATTATATTGCTAAGGAAGAGAAAAGTTTTTTAAACACTGCTGTGGAGAGAGGAAGGAGGCATTTTATTTGTTTCCTGCATTGACCCTTGAAACCCTGAAGAAGAGGGAAGAATCATCCGAAACGTCACTTTGAAACGAAAGAGGAAGGATTCCAATAAATTACACCTTATTTGGATTTGTGTTACTTTTTCTTCCTCACTACCCTAGACTGCTTCCATTACTTTCAATTAAAAGTTCTACCAGTCATTCTCTCTCAGAGAAAATTTTGTGCAATTTTTTTTTCATTTTTCTGTAAAAAAACTTTCTGAAGCAATTAAGAGGTTTTGTAAGTTCAAGAGCGATATATAAAGAATATAAGAATATAATAAAAATATCTAGAATATAATTATTTATACATTTGATGGAAATTAATCAATTATATTTGATAATAAATTTTTTTCTAAAATTAAAGAAAAATTTTGGACCCGTGCTGAGTTGAATTCATTTTTGATTAAAAGACATAAATAAGAAAAAGTAAGAGGAAGAAAAATTCTTGACAATGAGTAGAGAGAGATGAGCAATAATTAATAAAAGGACGCAATCTAGTCGTTGGGCCTGTTGACGAGTCACTCACCCATTTTCGTCAAACACACCCTCACACACACACACAGACAGGGGGTTGATAATTTTATTAACGATTCAATTTCGGCCTCCTTGTTCCTTCGCTCCTTATAGCAGCTCCAGAAATTATATATAAGTAAAAGCGCGCAAGAGAGAACTACGTCAACGCAGTGGGGGTTTGGGGGGATTCATGAGGGGTTTTGGGGGGGAGGGGGTTATATTGCGATATACTTGCAGAGCCCCATAACGCTCCGCTGAGTAGAATATGCCCGCTTAATTGTCTCCAAATGAGAAATTCGTTCCAAGTTATAATTGGATACAGCCACCCCCGTGCACCCCTTACACCTTCCCCCACCTCGCAACCCTTACGGTTTCCTTAATTCCATTTCTCTCGGCGAATGAGAGAGAAAGGAGAAGCCGAGATAGAGATAACTTCCTTTCCTCACACTCAGCCCTTTTTTCCTCATTGATGGGCTCTAAAATATTATAATGCAATTCAGAAACGAGTGATTAAATCAATACTCTTCTCGGCATTAACTAGTTCCCTAGATTCTTTGGCATGGCATCTCCTCTAGAGAAATATAAATCAATAATGCCCGCCAAAGCTTCATTTGAACAACATTCTTTAATATTTTTGTTAAGGAAGAATGGTGTGGATTCTTGGTGAAACATATTTAAATAAAGTAAAGAAAATTTTGAAAAATTTAAGAAACTTTTTAAAATTTAAAAATACAATATACTAGGTAGGTTTCACAAAAAATAAAAGACAATATGCTTGTATATTATATTTTTTAAATTTTAAAGTTTCTTACATTTTTCAAAATTTTCTTTACTTTATTCTTTAATATGGTATAAAACTTCAAGCTGCCGATAGGTATAGACCTTAAATATTTCTAGGAAAATCATAAGTGGTTGTCATCTATTATAATAGATAACGAGATTGATTATTTTTATATGTCAGAAGGTTTTATTTTACCTCCAAATATCAAAATTAGCAATCCGGACTAATCGGCTACCCCAAAGAGGATGGGATAGAGTGGGAGGCTCCCAAAAGGGACTATGTTAAAAGAGTAGGCGAGTTTTAGCGCCTCTAGTGGTCATCACCGATCATGAAAAGATTTATGGAATAAAAATATTTCCAAATTGTACAAAATAATCGATAATCAATAACCAACAATATAATTTAAGAGCTAACACTTTATTTAAAACATAATTTACTTACATTAAATCAATCTTTGGCCATAAAAATAATGAATAATTTTAATTATCTGGTCACGATCACCAGATGGCATTTTTGTCGATTCCTGTCTATCTCATCCTCTTTGGGCTACCCTGTGAGGTGAGAATCACTGTATAATCTGATGCCAACCTTATTTAGAAATACTCAAATGTAAATCTTTTTTCCGAAACTGGGCTAATTTTGAGAGTTTGCTCGAAACATATATAAAGTAAGCTTTTTCTATGTGATTTTAAAAAGAGATAAGTATATTCAGCTATAAGTAGTTATGATTCAAAAAGTTTAATTAACTTAATAGAAAATACTAATTTTATAGTAATAATCTTGAATTACTCTTAACTGAACCTAACTTATTATCAAAAAGTTATTAATATTTATCCCTAGGTTTATCTAAGTGGATATTGATGAGACGTCCAAAATTTAAAAAAAAGAATATATTTTAAACTATCTTTTTATTCATAAACCGACGTTTCGGAGGCTTATTCCCTGCTTAGGTTGCACCTTTTCCTTAGTGGAGCAATTTTCATTTTTTTCAAATAACCGGAAAAAAACTGGCAAACTGGCAGGGACCATACCTTCAAACTGGGATGTATGGTAAGCCTTTATAATGAATAATCAAAAAGTATTTATTAAGCTTAACTTAAGAACAGTAAATCTTAGAGCTTGAAAAAGTCTCAATAAAGAGTCGAAATACTTTCGAGTTAATTTCTTGTATTGATTTTCTTGTTTTTGAAGTCCCTGAGAACTCTTTATTAAGATGTGTATAATATAATTTTTCGAATAATATTATTGAATATATCCCAAGTTATATGATACTTTAAAATTTAAAGGAAAATGTGTTTTTGACAACTGCTTTTTAGAATTAGGAGGAACATCACAAAAAGTATATAAACTAAACATAACATTTACTCGAATTACATTATTTTTTGTTTTATTGTCAATATAAATGAATAGGATGCGTTGATTTATTTTAAAACAAGATTTCCGAATGGTATATTAGAGGAGATAAAATTTCCTTTAGGATTAAATAATCTATAAACGTTTGGAAGTTGGGCGAGGAAGGGATGGGGTAGTTGGGGGTGAGTGTCCCGGAGGGTGAGATAATTCAAAATCGCTTTCAGTGTAATGTTTATTTGTTATTCAGTCGCAAAGGGAGATTGCTTTAACTTGTAAATCAGCCTCAGTCAGTCTCAATCCCACAGTCCAATGCGATTTATTTGTGTCTAATGATTTAAATCCAACCCCTTTATTCGATCCTTTCCACCCTGCTATTGTTTTTTCACTCGTAGTTGAAAATCTTAAGAATCTTTTATTTCGCGTCTATTTATTTATTTTTTATTTCTCTGTTTTTCTCACCAAAACAAATTCGATAGTTTTAATTCTAAGTGGGAAAAATAACAGCATTGTGTTGTTGCTGTTGTTCATGTTGATGTTGATGTTGTATGACCGGGTTCTGGAAAAACAACCCCTAAAGTTTAAACATATAAAATGTTTTAAATGCAGTCTCATCTTGTCAACAGAGAATTCGAATTTTTCATTGATAATATGTTAATCAATAGGGGTAACATTAAAATGAAAAAAAATGAAGAAAAAATGAGCTTTTTTTAATTTGAAAAATAGAGAAGATTAATTGATTTTAAAAGAAAATATACAAGATTAATTAACTATCTTAAAATGAAGAAAAAAATGTATAGTATCTAAATGTGTTCACCATTAAAAGAGTCTTATATATTATTAGCTGCAAGGCCCACCTTCGGCGGCCCTCTTGCTAGCCAGGAGGCACGCCCTCTGGACCCCCAACCAAGGAACCCCCCCGACCCACCAGCACCTCTACCCCGCACCATGCACCCGTGCCCAACCCCCGCCCCCAACAATCCACCCCCCACGGCACTGGCCCCACCTGACACCCCCCCCTCCCAAGCCCCCTCAACTACGCCCCCTGGACCTCCCCGCTCCACCCCCTGCACCCCCTACTCCGCCTTACTCCCTCACTCCACCCCTATTCCACCCCGCGCACCCCATGCCCTAACCCACACTACACCCGCACCCACCCTCCGCACCCAGTTTTTGCATTTCTAGGCTTCTAGTGACCCACAGATTAAGTATACAAAGTTTGGTTGAGTTTGGTCCAAGGGCAAGAATTTACATGTTTTTCACCTGCCCCTCTTTTTGGGAGGTTTTTTGGAGAAATTCTTTTAAACAAAAGTTGTCAGAAATCTCATCCCCTACAACTTTGTCAATCATAAAATTTGCTGTAGGGTTAATAGTTTAGGAGTTATTTGATAATTTTTATTCGTGCGCCCCCCAAACCCCCTTCTGGGGTCAAAATATCCAAACGTTATATAGCTAAAAGCGTAAGTTAGAAAATATCTGATACAAATATGAAATTTCATAATAATCCCTTCAGCCGTTTTGACGTGAATCGTGAGCAAATTTTCGCGGAAACCACTGAAACAGACAGACAGACAGGAATTTTGTTGAGGGTGTTTTCGTTGATAACTTTGCTTGAAACCTGTGCAACCAAAATTTGGCTTGATTTGGAGCAATGTACATACAAACCTTAATAATATATTTACCTATAGATAGGTTTACAGACTGTTTCGCAGGGAAATTCTCAAATCAACCATGATTCATTAAGCCATGGCTGATAACCTCTGGCCCAGCGTTTCAATCAATGCGGCCCGACATAAGATCTGGAATTTGATTAAAACATTGAGATATTTATGTACACATATTATAGCCAAGAAATTTCCAAAATGCAAAGTTGTTCAAAATTCGAAAAAATCACTTGATTTTAATTGTAGTATAAGTATGCCATAACAGTAGATATTTGATTCATTGGCCGACAAAATTGAAGGATAAAAATTGGTAGATTTTTTGATGAAATTTATTAATTGGTGAATTATTTGAAATATTTTCTAGCTAACACTATTCGCCACATGTTGCCAAATCACTAAAATTTGAAAATAGCTTAGTACCTACTTAATCTTGAAAAAGTTTACTCTTTATCTTCTAATTTTGATTTGTTTTTAAAATTAATATTTTTTCTTCTAATCGTGATTGATAAATCTTTTGCTCAAATATGAAAATATAATTGCAAATTTGCGTTTATTTTCCTCCGGTCGGCTTATAGAGAGCTGCCTTTATCTGGTTAATCTTCTCCCGGGTGCGTTTAGAATTTAATCAAATTGTTCTATGGAAGCCATTTCGTCTTGACTCATTTGCAAATATATTATGGCATTAATTTTCCATGCGAATTTAACTGTCATGCGACTAAATAGATAAAACTGAAATAAAGACCGGCTCATTCCTATTTATTATATCGCCTTAAGTGTTGTCAAGTATTCATAAAACATGCGCTACTGGTGGCAATTCAGACAACAGTTGTTGCGCGAGAGCAAAAAGATGCCAAACCAATCCCTTGACGAGGATTTCAAGAGCTGAGAAGTTGCGCTTTCTTGCATCCTCTCAAGAGCCAGTCAAAAGGAGAATTAGCAGGATTCTAAATCAAGGAATTGAGGCCAGGCATATTGAAGCCAGCGGAAAGCAGAGGAAATAAACCACCCCCGAGGAGTATCAAAACTTCGAATATATATTGCACAAGTGTCAACATCTCTGATCGAGAGCTATCTGTTAATCGCAGAACGATTTATGGTCAATCACCAATTATATATACCTAGCAGTGGCGTTCGGTCCATGGATGCTGTGGATCCGGCGCATTCGGCAAATTCCAAAACCTCAAGAGTATTTTCATCCGTGTTATATTTGAAAATTTGTAAAACTTTTAATAAATACTATTACAACTAATTCATTTAAAGTAATATAAAATTTAAAATTTACGGACCTTTTTAACGTTAGCAAATTTAAAGAATATGAAAATAATATTTCTGATTTCCTATTTTAATCACTTCAACTATCTTATGAAACATATTTGGATTTTATGAGATTAAAAAGTGAATTAATTTATATGTACTCGGCCCATGACTTTCACTTAAAATCTATAAATTGCATTAAAAAAATTAATCTTGAATTATTAACTAAAAGATGTTTGGGCAAAAATATTTGCGTTAATAAAATCCAATGGAATATTCTCTCTCTTTCTCTATAACAAGTATCGTTTTGGTCCGAGTTCAAATAAAAAATTTAATGTTAAATTTGAAAAAAATACCGAAAAATTCTATGATGTGGTTATCGATAAATTTTGCATAAAGGGGCGAAGAATAAAAAAAAATGAAGGTCTATTTTTTGAACAGCATGCCCTGGTTGAAAAGTTAACCGCCCGCCACTGATACCTACCTATAAGATTTGTAAATTTATATAGGTACTAGCTGCCTTCGGTACCCCTCGAACCCCCCCCCCCGGCACCATTCACCCATTCCCAACCCCCGCACCCCATCCACCCCGTGCCCTCCAACCCTGCGCACCACACCCCCGCCTAGCCACCTGGACCCCACCCCCGCTATGCCCCTGGACTCCACCCCGCACCACCCCCTATACCACCACCCTACTCCGCCTCACTCCTCACCCCATCCCCATTCCACCCCGCACCCAGTTTTTACATTTCTAGTCTTCTAGTGACCCACAGATTATGTATACAAAATTTGGTTGAGTTTGGTCCAAGAGCAAGAATTTTCATTTTTTGACCCCCCCCCCATTTTGGGTGGTTAGTTTTTGTATTTCTAGCTCTCTAGAGGCCCACAGATTATGTATACAAAATTTGGTTGAGTTTGCTCCAAGGGCAAGAATTTACATTTTTTCACCACCCCCCCTCTTTTTGGGTGGTTTTTTGGGGAAATTTTTTAAACAAAAGTTGTCAGAAATCACATCCCCTACAACTTTGATTTTCATAAAATTTGCCGTAGGGTTAATAGTTTAGGAGTTATTTTTATAATTTTCATTCGTGCGCCCCCCCCCCCAATGCCCCTTCTGGGGTCAAAACGTTATATAGCTAAAAACGTAAGTTAGAAGTCATCTGATGTAAATATGAAATTTCATAATAATCCCTTCAGCCGTTTTTACCATACAGACAGACATACAGACAGACGATTTTGTTGGGGTGTTTTCGTTCATAACTTTGCTTGAAACGTGTGCAACCAAAATTTGGCGTGATTTAGAGCAATGTACAGACAAAATCTTAATTTTATATATATATTATAGATAAATAATAATAATAACAAAGGAAATATGAGGAACTCGCTCATTTAAAAAATATCTGGAAGCTCAACAAGTTGACTATATATCCCATAGTTATCTCCGCGGAAGGAGTAGTCTTCACAAAACTGTCCAAGACCATCGAGGAACTTGCCATACCATTTAACATCCTATAATTATTTGTACAACAAATACACCCAATATAGTAAGAGTTGGCCAGAAGGCTATACTCCTTCAAACCTGCCACATAGTCCGCAAGTTTCTTAATAAATTTTCTGAAAACGGCGTGAGGGCCAGGGTGAATTTCCTTTTTGCGCCATCCGAGCCTAACCCTTAGAACAAAAAAGAACTGTCAGGGTAGGTTAAAGTTTACTAGCACTAATGCTGAGTAAGTGTAACAACTCGAATAATAATAATTATAATAGTAAATAGCTAGAGAGAGTCTGAGAAAAGGAACAAATATGAGGAACTTGTCTGGCAAATTAAAGAAATCTGGAAACTGGATAGGGTCTCCATCTACCCATTAGTGATATCCGTTGAGAGGGTTGTCTCTTACACCTTTAATAAGAACATTGAGAAACTGGCCTGCCAAACACCATCTTGAAACATGCACAGAAGGCAACTTTATTACAAACCTGTCACATAGTGCGCAAGTTTCTCAATAATTGAAGATTATCCGGAGGATCATGTGGGCCAGAGTGAATTCTCTTTCCACATCGACAGAGCCTAATCCCAAATAAGATCTGAAGGGATAGAGTGAAATTTTTCAGTGCGCAAGCTGAGAAAGTGCATTAAATAGCTAGCATCTGTGGAAAGGGACTTCCAAGCATTCTCTTGCCGCCCTGGATGCAATTCAGTATCAAATTATACATCAACCCACCCTCATCAGTCCATGAATTTAATAATAATATTGCCAATTTTAATTGAATGAAAAATGATATTTTTTTTAATGATATTGATGTGAGAAGGAAATACACCAGAAAGTGGATCACCTAAAGGCCTGTATGGGCTGGCCCCTCCATCGTGAAAAGAACAGAGTAGAAGGAAAAGAAGCCGGGATCACGAGCCAATCTCAGAAACTTAAATACAATTCAATATCCAATTTACTAAGGTTTTAGGGGCTTCGAGCAGTGGTAAATTCTCCGCGCGATAAATTCGGTTAAATTTATCTCCCACTTAATTTTTATTACCAGACCCTATACTTACAGAAAAAATGTCTGGGTATAGCCGGGAATCGAACCCGAGACCTCCGGGTTGCCAGTCAGTTACTCTGACCATTACACCACGGAGGCGGACATTTATGTTTAAAAAATTTTAGGCTGATGACGACATACTAGAAATGTCAAAACGTACCAAATTACTATAAAATCTTAATCTCTGAACCTTTGGCGCAGGCATATTATAAATTTACATGAAGCTACAATTCTTATTTTTGACAAGGATAAGTTCAATCACATATACTAGTATGTACCGCATTGTGTGTATAACTCCAAATTAACTGAAGATGGCCAAATAAATTCAGGCCAAAACCTTTTATTCACGCTGTTTTTTTGAACCCAGCGCATCCAACTTTGGCTAATACCTCTTCCTTCATCTAATACAATAACATTTAATATTTAAAAAAATATGACCTGGTGTTATGTTTGTTTAATAAAAAAGGACCATTCAAGAGAATAAACATTCTTGAAAAATCACTTAAAACAAACATTTATGTACTAATAAACGATTTTCATTAAAAATTCAGAAAATATTTCACTGCTCTCTGTAACAACATCTTGTCTCGAAATTTATGATTGTCTAGGGAAAGAAGGATAGATCTTTCAAATTGTCTTAATAGGACAACGCTTGCCAAATTTGTTGCATTTAAAAATAATTATTTTGGTGGGGACTCAAGTCGACTCTTGAACACACTGTTTGAAAATTTAATCTTGCTATAATTATTTACACAAAACAAACTCATTCTTTTAAACAAATCTACAGTGGAACTTGCCAACATAGACATGAATATTAAAGACGTATAAAGATAGTAAGTACTCCAAAAGATTTTCTCTAACCGCCAACTTTTTACCGGAAAAATATGGTATAAAATATCCAAAAATGAGTTTTTTTTGTACTAAATATTTTTTTTTTTCAATTTTTATCTGATTTCCAAGTGACGAAAAGAAAAAACCTCTACATGTGTTCGGATTTCGATTTATCATTAATAAAACCTTATAGAAAGTTTGTTGTGGCGCTAAAAATCTCAAAATTCAAAAATTCGGGTGTCATTGTATTTTATGCCTTCAAGCTTCAGAATATAGGATGGTAAATGTAGAAAATATATTTTTTTGGTTAATTTTCACCTGTTACTATAAGAAAAAGTATAAACAAACAGAGGTTTCATCAAAATAAATTTTGAATGACTTATTATATTCCGATTACCTAGCCGCTTGTAGCAGGACAATATACAAAATTCCCGGACCAAGTATTCAGTCCTGTAATTGTTTGCACTTTTTCTTCAGATTTCAATTTATATTATCAAAAAATTGCTATATTAATCAGATCAAAATTAATTATATTAATTTGAAAGCTTCAAATGGAAAATAAAGACAACTTTTTATGTGTAATTTATTCATTTATCAATCAACGTTTCGTCGAGTTTCAAAAATTTGGCACATTCACATAAACAAATTTTCTTTTCTTTAGATATAGAAATTTCTTATTTAAATAAAACTAAAATTACATTATCTTAATGATAATAATTTCTATATGTAAAGATGAATAAGCAAAAGGATTCCGTTCTATTGTTTTTAAAACTGTGTTGCCTGATTCTATTTACGTTATTTCTAAGACTGTTTTATCTAATATAATTGTTAGTATCAAAAAATAAAAGGAAAATTGCTTATGTGAATGTTCTAAACTTTATGAAATTTAAGTTTCTGGTGATCTTCAATGGTAACGGAGATAAAAGAAAATAATTTTCTTTAGACGAATGTGTGATGTAACTATTTGAAGCCCTGAAGAAGTCGCCAAAGTCGACGAAACGTTAAAAATCACACATAAAAACTTGTCCTTATTTACCACTAGCTGCAAGGCCCGCCTTCGGCGGCCTTCTTGCTAGCCAGGGGCACGCCTCCTGGACCCCCAGCCTTCGAACCCCCACCCCACACACACCCGCACCATGCTCCCCCCACACCCCCACCCCGCACCATGCACCCGTTCCCAACCCCCGCTCGCACCCCACCCACCTCGGACCCCGCACCCTATCCATCCCGGACCCCACTCCGTGCCCTCCAACCCTGCGCACCACACCCCCGCCTAGCGCCCTGGACTCCACCCTGCACCCACCTTCCGCACCCAGTTTTTGCATTTCTAGCCTTCTAGTGACCCACAGATTATGTATACAAAATTTAGTTGAGTTTGGCCCAAGAGAAAGAATTTTCATTTTTTGACCCTCCCCCCATTTTGGGTGGTTAGTTTTTGCATTTCTAGCTCTCTAGAGGCCCAGAGATTAAGTATACAAAATTTGGTTGAGTTTGCTCCAAGGGCAAGAATTTACATTTTTTCACCCGCCCCCCCTTTTTTTGGGTGTTTTTTGGGGAAATTTTTTTAAACAAAAGTTGTCAGAAATCAAATCCCCTACAACTTTGTTTATTATAAAATTTGCCGTAGGGTTAATAGTTTAGGAGTTATTTGATAATTTTCATTCGTGCGCATCCCCCAAACCCCTTATGGGGTCAAAATATCAAAACGTTATATAGCTAAAAACGTAAGTTAGAAGACATCTGATGTAAATATGAAATTTCATAATAATCCCTTCAGCCGTTTTTACGTGAATCGTGAGCAACTTTTCGGAAACGACGGAAACAGACAGACAGACATACATACAGACAGGAATTTTGTTGAGGGTGTTTTCGTTCATAACTTTGCTTGAAACGTCTGCAACCAAAATTTGGCGTGATTTGAACGAATGTACAGACAAAACCTTAATTTTATATAAGTATATATATATTATAAGCTTTCTAATTAATAGACTTGATGAATGGAATTGAAAATAATAATTAATTTGATTCTTTAATTTATTCCTTATATTTTAAGAAATATTCTAATTTCGAAATCCATCTTCCTTATGTTAAATCCCATATTCATCTCCCACTCTGCTTTCCTTTCTTATTTAGATAAATGTATCTGGTAATTTTTCCTCCTCCTTGCAAACACCCTTCTCCCTCTTTTCCTGTTCCTGTTTAATATCCATGTAAACGCTTCGCTCCTGTTTGATTAGACTTTTTACAATTGGCCATTTACTACACAAAACTATTAAATTGAAATGAAATTTTAATTAGAGCGGCGACGGAATCAAAATCAGTCGGGGGTGAGGGGGTCTCTGTGTCGTAAACTTAACTCAAGTTCCTTCCTGCCCCCCACCCCTCCATCTTTGAGGATGTATTAACTTTAAGACTTAAAGGGCGTTATATAGTTAATATTGCCTTTGTCTCTCTCTCTCAAACTTTAACATTATTAGCAGCACACGAAGGCGGCAATCTATATAATAACCATGATTGGGGGCTGGGGGGCCACCTAAACGGGGAGGGGCCGCCTAATTGCGTATGCGCCAAAAGCGAGAATAAGGGAGTCTTGATAAATTATACGCAGCAGCCAAGAAGACGTCGTTTTATACTAAATACTCTCCTCTTGCTCCTTTATCATCGACGCCTTCCCAAGAATACAAAATCACTTCCAGTTAATTATATATTCAAAAAAGAGAAAAAATTCCAAGCAAAATGAAAATATTAGCCGAAAGATAAAGAATGTAAATTTCAGATTTTTTTTTAAATTTAGACTCTGAAATACACTGAAAAAAACGATATATTTATAGTTAAGAAATTATATTTGATATGAATAGATGGTGAAATTAATTATGGAGAAATCGATCTCATTTCAATATGAATAAATAATATACTATATTTTAAGTATTCTCATATTTTTAGAGCAAATCTAGATATGTTAATACTTAAGATGCCGCTATTTGAACCAAGCACCAATAAGTAAATTATGAAAATATTGTTACTTGAATAAAATAATGAAATAGATAAATTTAATAGTTGGGTATTTAAATGGAATAATACGTAATTACAACAAGAAATGATATAAACTTGAAAAAAACATTTTTTTTTAATTTATAATAAATATATGAAGAAGAGACTTTAATCATTCTCTTGCCACTTATCTGGTTTTAATTCAGAAACGAGGCATTTGAAAAATTATCAACCCCTTTGTTCGCCAATATCTTCCCCAGAATTTCTCGGAACTTTTTTTAAATAATATAGATGCTTTAAACAGTAGCTAATCTCTTGAGTTTCCTCCTCTGAATATCATGGATGCGATTTATTACATGACAAATAGTTTTAGTTTCCAAGCGGATGAATACAACCCTTCAGTCATGTAATAAAACTTATCCATAACATCTCGGAATCAGAAAATGACAGTCAAGAAACTTTTCAAAAATTTTATCTCTACTACTGTGGACAAATGAATTTCTTAATAAAAAATCTTTAATTTTTCAACTTAGAAGAAGGGAAAGGCAATGGGAAACCACTTCTGTGAAAAATTTCCCCAGGAAAATTACAATGGAGGGGATACTCTCCACGGAAATCGCCGACGCTCTGGAATCGAGTATGGCACTTGAAGAAGAAGAATATCAAAGAAACAAATATACATTTCTAAACACTATTAAATAATTGATTTGAATTTCAGTTCTGTGCTTGAAAATTAATTTTGGTATTAGTTATAAATACTTCCATAATTATAAAGGGTTAATTGAATAAAAATTATATTGATATTAATAAAAACTATTCATTTAACTAATCTTAAAATCGATTTAAAGGTATTTCAGCTTTTAATATAACCCATGTATTTTGTATTTCAACAATTATTTATTTATGTTGAGATAAACTCGCTCTAATATACACAATATCTTGATTTCTTTTCTTACTCCGCCTGTGAATACGCAACCTGCAAGCCGCAAAGCTTAGTTGACAGCTCTGCCGCTAGATGTCCCAGGCGGTCCCCTTATTCAAACACTATACAATTAGAAAGATAAAAAATGATCCTATGAATCAAAATACTACAATTTTTATTTTTCTAAAAGAATTTAGTAAACCACAATTGGACATTCTCGTTTTGCAGGGAATTTAATAATTCTACCATTTTTTTAGTATAATTTTATTTAAATGAGAACGCGAGTGGTGGGATAAAGTTGATGGGGTAGGTACTGTTTGAGGGATGAAAATTCGTCAGGTAAATGGGAGTAATCATCATCAGAGTCATGCGTTCCTCTAAAATTTAATTAAAATAACTCACTCAGTGTCTATGTGGAGATGTATAAATTTGTTAAAGACCAAAGATTGAGCATTAGAGCAAATTTCTATTATCCTCGACTATTATAATCAAAATATTTTAAAGCATTCGCATGATTTCAGATGGATAATATAAATCGAGGGTGAAGTAAAATGAAAGTCAATTATGGTTTTATGTACTGTACTGTAGTACCTACTACGAGAATAAATCCCAAACCTTTCCCCAGTTTAATTAATGATAATTCTATTAATATAAATTTATAATAAAGTATTAAATGACAGTGGAATTTAGTTTATAATAATATGTGTATCTGTATTATAATATCATGGATGTGAGGTCAAACAGACCAAACAGCTATATATAATTTTATTTCTTTAAATTTTCAAATTATTATCCGTTATTTCAAATATTTCTATAAAAAACATTTTTTTTTTAAAGTATATTGGTTTTCGAAATGAAATAAAATTGTTGCATAGTATCAAAGGGCAATTCAAATGAATGATTTTTCCGAAAAGGACGCTGATAGAAGGTTTGAAGTACCTGCCTGGTATATCTTCCAGTTCAAGCAGACAAGTTCAGCCGAGTTTTAGTCCAATAAAAATTGTTCTAGCTGAGAAACTATTAAAATAGAAATAATATAAAAAAGGAATAAATAAGGATGATTCGAGAATCTTTGGACTAATCGATTTCTAAGAATTTTCTATACATAAGATCGGAAATAGCTAAGAGTGCTATATGGACAAGTCATTGCTTGCTTATTAAAATAAAACTAGGAGAAATTTAAGATTTTCTTATATATAGGACAGTCTGATTCATTGTAGAAGATGGTCGATTTCCATCTCAGGGACTGTGGAGTTTAAGTCACAAGATTTAATTTCTGACACCTACCCTCACTCACACAAATCAGTATCCGTTTGGGGCTAAGGTCACAAAATATATTTTAACAAAATCTAATGTTAAATTTGAAAAAATAACGAAAATTATGCAGTATTCGATGAAATTTGCAAAAAAAAGCGAATATTAAAATAAAATTTCAAAAAATGAAGCATACATTTTTGGACAGCATCCCCTGTTTAAAAAGTCACCAACCGCCACCTGTACACATGTATGATATTTGTCATGCCTTTTGTAGATTCTTTATGATTTTTTTGGGTTAAAAAAAATTATATCCAATGAACTTGCAAATCTTCGTAAATTCAATTTTTCAAAAAAATCGAAGTTTTTTTTGTTTAGAAAATAAGGATGCACTATTAAAGACTAAAAAATGCAAGAATTAAAATAAAAAATTTTGAACAGAATCTCTTGGTTAAAAAGTCACCTACCGCCACTGGTGTGAACATATATTTCAAACATATTTCGACTAGATTGTAGTAGGCAAGGGTATAGGTATTCAAATCACTGAATAAATGTTTGATTATATCTATAATGTATGGGGTGCGTTCTGCACCGGGTCTGACGGTTTGAAAAATTTTAATTTTTGATTTCCTCAATTTTATTTTTTTTTTTTTACTTAACCATTCAGGGTATGATTAAGTATTGTAATCGTGCATGAAAAAAGTGGTTTTTTGCTTCTTTTTTTTCGAAATATCTCAAAAACGGCAGCAGCAATTTTGATAAAAAAAATGGGTTAAAGGATAGCATTTCGGTCTACAAAAAAGCTCTAATAAGTGAACATCGAAAACATCATATTTTTCGAGATAATAACTGTTTTGTAAAAATGTCTGTTAGTTAGTCTGTGCGTTACCAAATTTTTGTACTTAATGAAATGGGCTTCTCGCTGAACTTACCGGCTTTTTCAACCAGCCGTTCAAGACATTTTTTGTCCATGACTTCTTTAAAAATTAATCCATTTATATAAAAAAAATGTGTACTTTTCAAAAACAAATATGGGAGAAGATATTAAATTTAAAAAGTGATTTAATAATACAAATATGCAAGTAAATAAAATATTTTAGAGAATTTTCATCATAAAAGTTTTGAGGGACTTAAGGAGGTTCTTTCGCGACAATCCACACAAAAAGTTTTAGCCTCGTAACCACTCTATAAATATGAACGGAACTAAAATTTTAGGTTATGTTTTTTTAACGTGATTGTCCACTCACACTACGAAATCTCACACATACTTGCCGGACGTTTCCAAGCCATTGTGCTTATATCCCCTCCACTAAAAATAATCGCCCAAATAGGTTTTTTTGTTTTTTATCAAAATTACGTGGTAAATAATTTCAATTTTTTTTTTAAGTTACTCTGAATATATTATTCTAACAATTATTAGTTTTTCATCAAGATCGTGAAAGTCCTTCAATGAAAAAAAAATAATGATCATATCCCCACCCTTTCTCTATCTACCCTATGTTAAAAATGTCATTTTTAATTGCAATTATTTCATGTCTGGTGTGGTAAATCGTTTTCAAATTTTAACAGTAGGTGTATTATGTTTTTAATGACTTATATTCCAAGTTTCAAAGACTTCTTGAATTTTTACATTTGTGAAAGAACTACCTTAAAGACGTTTTCTTGTGTAAATATTTGAATTGAATAGCTCACAAAGGTTAAATTAATTATAATTCATTATTTTATAATGCTATAGATTTGATTCCCAAACGAAAGGTTTATTCAATTTGAACTGTAATAGAAATCTCTCGTGGACATCGCTTTGTGGGTTGTAAATCTTGCCGGCCGTTCGGGAGTGAATTTTAAGAAAATTTAAGAGAAAGTGACTAGATGTGATTGTTTCCTAAGATGTGCGCAAGGGGTGGTGGAGGGTTATGGAGGCAATGGTCAATAGATGGCCGGCCACACCCCGTCGCCATGACGACCCCTGGTCTGGACACCCCTGCCCACCATTGCCTTGTCATAACCCTTAGGCCTTACGCCATATTGGGACCCTCTACATCTAGATTCTGTCCCACCACAAAAACAAAAAGAAAATCTGCACTTGAAATAAATTCCCACCATTCCGCGTGAGCCCTAAGAGAAAATTATTTAATTAATGGCCAAATTTTTCCTTTTTTTTAATGATGTCTTCGTTAATAAATAAAAGTTTCAGTAATCCTTATGTAAAATAAACTTATGTGGCCATCCAAGGTTATTTTTTTGCCAGTTCTTTAATACGTTTTTTAAACTTTTGAAATTTGTTGAAGTTATTAATTTCCTCTCAAAATACTAAAAGTAATTTTTTATATTGAGATTAAGAGCTGATTAGAGGTTGAAAATTAAGCCAAAATTAAGAGTGGGAGGGTTCTTAAAAAAATTCAAATTTTAAAATTTCCAAACTAAAATAAACCCAAAAAATGAAACTTTCTATAAAATTGTTCTAAAATAAAATAGAGAGCCATTATTAATTCAGAGACCTAAATTGGGGGGGGGGTGTTCAAAGAATAGAATTATCAATAGGTTTAGACCCTTTGATCAATTTGTACGAAATTTCGCATATACACCTTCTACGACCTAAGAATATGACTTTCCATACACCTCGTCTTAAATTTAATAAAATAATTTATAAATATTAACGAAAGTTTCCCCTTCTTAATTTTGGGCCCATTGTACAAATCTATCAAAGGGTCTAGGATTTATATTGATTTTTCTATTTTTGACCCTCCTCCTAAATTTTAGCCTCCGAAAAAATAATGACTCTTTTTTTATATTTTATTATAGGCCTCTTTCATAGTAAATTTCATTTTTCTTGTTTGGTGGTTTTTTATTTTGAATATTTTATAATTTTAATTTTTTAAGACCACCCTCCGTTAATTTTAGCTTCCATTTCAATCAAAATATAATCCGCTTTTAATATCAATATAAAGAATCTACATCTGAAATTTCATTTTGATATTAGTTGAATAAAAGATTTCACTGTCGATGGTAACAGAATTGTTTTTATTTTAGGTTAAAAATAAAATGAGAGAGTCTTCTGTTTTTTAAATAAAATAATTTTTAATTATTTCTAGAGACTATAGTTTCGAAGGCATTGCCTTCATCATCAGTCTATCACAAATATTTCAAATTAGTTACAAATTAAGATTTATACATTGAAAATTTTGAAAAATATATAATGTCTTTTTCTTCATTTTGATATTCACACTAGTTTTTGAGCTAGAGCCTGCACAAAATTCGGTACCGTACTAGAGAATAGCCGATTAGATTTTGGTTTAAATTGAAGAGTGGGTGGGAGGTGGGGGGTTAAATAAATAAAATTATAAATTTTCAAACTTATAAAACCAAGAAAAATGAAATATACTATAAAATGAACTTATAATAAAAAAATAGATTTTTTGGGTCCGAAATTGGGGGGGAGGCTTTAAAAAATTGAACTATCATGTCCTAAATCCTTTGATAGATTTGTACGAGATTTTGAATATGCATTCTATACAACCTTATGAAAACGACTCACTATGTGAAATTGATAGTGCCCAAAAAAATTTCAATAATAATTTAAAATAATAAAATTTTCAAATAAAAATCGAAGAAAGCTGATATTTCTAATAAAATAGTCTCATAATTTGAGACCAACATTAAGAGAAGGGGTTCTTTCATAAATCATTATAAATCATTTTATTAAATATTAAATACGAGCTTTTCGTGCGTGCCTTCGGCACGCCCTCGAACCTCGGCCCTCCGGGCTGGTGCCCTGGCGGGCGGCGTCTCGGTCCAAAAATTGTATTCCTCTTAAAAAACCACACTCCAAATGTATACCTGTAAACTCCCGAAAATACATAGTCTCTTAAAAGTTTCGCCTCATATTCGTCCTGACACAGCTACAGAAATGAGGCTCTAGATATGAATATGGAAGTATTTTTTTTTCTATAATCTACAGCATTGTGATATTTTTTCTGTGGAAATAGATTTATTTAAATAAGTGGGATCGTGTGAGGAGGAGAATTATATTATATCATTTTTTTAAAATTTGGGATCGATAATCGATATAAGGCTCCAAATATTTAAAAGAGATCAGGTGTTGTTTGTATGACAGGCTGCTCCAGTATTGCCATGAGAAACTCATATGGCATGCGTGTCTTAAGTCGTTCAATTTTGTAAAAATCAAAAAATAAGAATAAAAAAATTTATATTTTTAAAAAATTATAAAAAGTGGCAAATTATTAAAAAATAATCAAATAATATATAAAATATAAATCAAATAAGATGTGATTAATTTCTTCTTCTGTGCGCAAAGAAAAGCGAATTGAATATTTAATTTTTGAGTGGTGAGGGGGGGGGGGGGGTAGGAATAATTATCAATATATTTAATGTTTCTTAATTTAAAATTAATTGGAGTCTTTCATTTCAAAATTCGAGCTAAAATTACAATTATATTTCAAATTTGTCTCGACTTATCTCTACTCAAAACACAAATATACCGACGGCATCAGCGCCCCCTGTCGACAGCATTAGGTGAGCGTTGCTGCAAATTAATCTGGACTATTATATTTATAATAAGGGGCCATGTGTAAATTCATGATGATGGCTATAATTATAAGATATTAAAAAATACAAATCTTTAACAAAACAATCAAGTACACGTTTATTCTCAACCAAACTTTTTTTAATGGTAAATTTTCAGAAAAAAGAAAAAGTTGCTTCCTATAAAATCTAAAGAAAATTTGATTGAGAATAAACGTGTTCTAGATTGTTTTGTTAAAGATTTGTATTTTTTAATATTTTATATAATGAAATGAATAAATAATTTTTTCTTTATAATTATAAGCGAATTTTATTTAAGAGATTTTCAGATACTTTTCTTTTGGCAAGTAACATCTAATGAAATTTTTTGTGAATAAATGTGTGCCTGTTTAAAAATGCATATGAGTCATTTCACAGCCAGTTAGCTTTTGTATACACATTGTGTGTGGGAATCGAACTCAAGTCCTCCCTATGCAAAGAGGCGAAGCTTGTAATTCATGCTATAATTTCTTATGATCTTGTCTAATCGTTAATCCAATTGTCAATTTGAAATTTTGATATATTTTTAAATTTTTTTGGACCAATTTTATTTATAATTTGGAGTCTAAATGTAACGCACTATATCTCACGGTAAAAAATGTATATTTTATAATCAATCTAAATCGAAATGAAGATATAAATTCTAAGTGAGTCGAATACATTCGAATCGTTTTTTCTATCTCTTCTTCTCTAAAATAAAAGGGACTTTAACACTCGGAGTCTACTAACCTTTCCTAGATCTTTATCACTTGAGAGGCTCTTACCGTATCATGGATAATTCGATCTTCTTTTAAAAAGGACCCAATTCGTTTTCTAATTTATTTGTTTTATATTAAAAAGTATTATTCGAAAAGATTCGACGTGTTTCTTGTCCCTCTATAATCTATATTATATATAAAATTAAGGTTTTGTCTGTACATTTCTCCAAATCACGCCAAATTTTGGTTACACACGTTTCAAGCAACGTTATGAACGAAAACACCCTCAACAAAATTCCTGTTTGTATGTATGTCTGTTTCAGTGGTTTCCGAAAAGTTGCTCACGATTCACGTAAAAACGGCTTAAGGGATTATTATGAAATTTCATATTTACATCAGAAAGCTTCTAACATACGTTTTTAGCTATATAACGTTTTGATATTTTGACCCCAGAAGAGGGTTGGGGGGAAGGGGGGTTCACGAAGCAAAATTATCAAATAACTCCTAAACTATTAACCCTACAGCAAATTTTATGATAAACAAAGTTGTAGGGGATGTGATTTCTGACAACTTTTGTTTAAAAAATTTCCCCCAAAAACCTTCCAAAAAGGAGGAGGGGGTTGAAAAATCTAAATTCTTGCTCTTGGAACAAACTCAACCAAATTTTGTATACATAATCTCTGGGCCTCTAGAGAGCTAGAAATGAAAAAACTAACCACCCAAAATGGGGGAGGGGGTCAAAAAATGAAAATTCTTTCTCTTGGGCCAAACTCTACCAAATTTTGTATACATAATCTGTGGGTCACTAGAAGGCTAGAAATGCAAAAACTGGGTGCGGAGGGTGGGTGCGGGGGTGGAATGGGGGTGGGATGAGGAGTGAGGCGGAGTAGGGTGGTGGTGCAGGTGGTGGTGTCCAGGGGGCATAGCGGGGGTGAGGTCCAGGGAGCTAGGTGGGGGTGTGGTGCGCAGGGTTGGAGGGCGCGGGGTGGGGTCCGGGGTGGGTGGGGTGCGGGTGGTGGTGTGGAGGCGGGTGTTGGGAACGGGTGCATGGTGCGGGGGTGCGGGTGCTGGGTGGGTTTCGGGTGGTGTGGTGGGTCGGAGTGGGGAGGTGAGGGTGGGGTTCGAGGGCTGGGGTCCAGGGGGCGTTCCTAAATAAATATTCATTATATAGAAATATTATAATTTTTTTAATACAAAGAGATGCAAAAAGTTGAAATTGGTATAGTTGAGTCTACTAACACTTATTATTTTCAAGGAGAATGAAAAGTGAGAATAGTCAAGGATTGAATCTATTTCGAGTGAGACTGTGTTTGATGGATCGACGCATAAGGAAGTAATCCTAATTTATATGTAAAAGTCATAGGGATAAAAGGATTGACAAGCAAGTTAATTAGATTAATTTGATAATCACCTAATTTAGATTAGTTGAATCGGACGTGAATGTTATATAAATAAATGATTTTTATGAATTTACATTTATATGTGCAATAGGGTAGTCCTTATTTTGGGTATTTTCGAATTTTTATGCTGACAGAACCTCATATGGCTCGAAATAAATAAAAAAAATATCCCCCAAGTTTCAACTCTCTATCTCAATTTTAACTTGTGCCCACAGAGATGCAAGGTTTCCCTCTAAATAACATGGGGTTTTGGGCATTGAACGATCAATTTTTTATTCCGGGAAAATTAATGGTTCTAAAAATTTGAAACTCTGTAGACTTTATTCTTATTATAGTAGCTATCCCTCAGAATTTTTACATATTTTTAACTTTTATAATTTTGGAGTCTATAACACCAAGAAATAGCAGTACTTTATCAAGTTGTAACTCGATCTAAAATAATAATAGCTAGAAATCTGTAAAAATTCTGAAGGATTGCTATTATTATAAGCATATAGTCTACAGAGTTTAATTTTTTGAAATATTGTTTTGTCCGGAATAAAAAATTGATCGTTCAATGCCAAAACCCCATGTTATTTGGATAGAAAACTTGTATCGCTGTGCGCTACAGGTTAAAATTGAGATAGGGACTTTGGGGGATATTTTTTTTATTTCCAACCATATGAGCCTCTGCCAGCGTAAAAATCAAAAATACCCAAAATAAGGAACACCCTAATGTACATCATATAAATGTAGATTCGTCAAAATAATTTATTTATATAAAATTCACGTCCGATTTAACTAACCCAAGCTAGGTAATTATCAAATTAAAGAGAAATTCAATCTAATTAACTCATTTGTCAATCGTTTCAATTTATTTACTTATTTGTTTGTCTAATAATATTTGTCTTAAAAAATAAAATCTAATCAGCTTTTATTCTCAATACAAAAGAAACTACATATGCAATTTCGTTTTGATATTCACTTTAGATTTTGAGTAAAGGATTGAAATCCAGCAAAGTGGCAGGATCCAGCTTCGAATGCCTGAGGGATCCCGCACCATCAGTTATTTCTTATGGCTTAATTACCCGATTGGATATGCCAGCTAAAGTCTTTAATCAAACCCTGAAAAAATGAAATTTTTCGTCTAATATGGTTGTCTAAATACAGGCGTTGCCATCGAGTGCTGCCATCTACTGATTTTATAGCGGTTAAATTGGTAAACTAATTTAAGCAATGAGAATAATTTCTATTATGTTCATTCTCAAGAAATCTTACTTTTCATTGAAAAAATCTGCTCTTAAATATAAGATACGCGCCACTGGAAGAATAATTAAGAAAAAACCTCTGAAAATTTTTAAATAAAAAATTGAAAAAAGGGAATTTTTTAAAGTCCTTAATTATGATGAGCTGGAAAACAGCGAAGGAATTGGGCTAGAAAGCTGAAAACCATTAGATTTCAAACTTTTTCATTAAAGTTACCAGCTTACTATTACAATAAGTTAGTTTTTCATAGATATGGTCATTTTAGCGATGTCGTCCTCTTTGTAACATTTTATTGAGATCTCTAGTAACATGTGTGTTTTTTTACTAGGTGAGAGATTCAATCAACCCCCTTTAGACTACTCTTTGAAAAATGAAATAAATATTAAATAAAAGTATTTAATAGAAGAAAATGACTTAAAAGTGCGCTGCTATAGTGATCTCTCTTCCTTCAAAGCAGCTAAGCAGCTAAAGCAAGGATTCTAAATACAAGTCCAGACCTGTTTTAGACTATTAGAAAGGAATTTCTTAATTTTGATTATTCTAGGAACGGCCTTTTAACTATTGGACTTGGACTAAATGAATACTCGTTATTATATATTTAACATTCAATTAATTTAAGAACTTGGAAATGTTTAGAATTAATTAAACTCGATATATTTCTATAAGAGTTCAAATTGCTAATGAAGTAGACTTTACATTTATAAATAAAAGTTAATAAAATTTGAAGTATAGCTACAACAAGATAAAGAATACACTTAAATGTATGTAGAACCAAACAAAATACTAATTTACGAAATTTTGTTTTTGTAACTTTATATATAGTCAAGTCAAATTCTGTTTTATCAGGAAAGTTTTGGAGTAGTTCTGATTTTTTCATACATATGTTTTTTGGGTCGCTGAATCCAAATCTGAGATCTCGCACCAAAATTTCGTGACGCAACATTGTAGAAAATGCAAAATAAGGTGAACATTTCCATTGACTTCAACGTTTACTTGAACTATTTTTTTTATAAAAGTCTTAGATTTATAGATAGATATTCAGCATTTTCCATGACAATTCTGAGGATTCGGATCATATCTTGTCATGGAAAATTCTGGATATATATAAATCTAAGAGTTTTATAAAAAAAGTGGTCCAAGTAAACGTTCAATCAATAAAATTTCCTAGAGAATGACAGGACTCAAGTTTCTAGGATGAGTCGTTTTCATTTTATGAATGAAAAATTGCGATTTTTTGCAAAAAATTGCAGATTTTTAAAACTTCAACCTCATTGAGCCACGGATTACCATTTATCCAATTAAGATGAAACTTTGTTTGAATTCTAGCAAATTTAATCTAGTTTAAAATGTATAGATTAGTCTATGTTGAAAACATGCTCCTTCATGGTCAAAATGGGAAAATATCGAAAAAAGTGCTAGTTGGGTGATCCGGGGGAGCTGCCGAGGTCGAAAACTTAGATTTTTCGCTATAGCCCGAACAGTTGGTCGGAGAAAAAAATCTAAATTCTTAAATATGTACAAAGTGTTATGGCCTTTCATTTTTAATAGGAAGGTTATTTACAAAAAGTTGATAGTTTTCGAGTTATAAGCAAAAAACCGCCAAAAAATGGAAATTTTCACCTTTTTTTGCATTTTCTACAATGTTGCGTCACGAAATTTTGGTGGGAGACCTCAGATTTGGATTCAGCGCCCCAAAAAAAAATATATGCAAAAAATCAGAACTTCCACAAAACTTTCCCCATAGCGGCCCATTTGAGCAGAATTTGACTAGGGTTTTTATTTAGGTATTTTATTTTATTATTATTATTGTGGGGGATATTTTTTTTATTTATTTCAAACCTTATGAGCCTCTGTCAGCGTAAAAATTTGGAAATACCCAAAATAAGGACCACCCTTATGTATATTCATACTCTATTTCATAATTTGTATTTTATATTTTATTAGCTGTGAATAAATCAAAATAAGACTGACGAAACGTTCAACAACAAATAATTAAACGTCTCTAGATTTTTGTTCACATCCCAATGAAAATTTAAATTATCTTAAAATTACTCTGGACTCTAATAATTATACAATAAATTGAAAGATTATTTTTGCAGAGAATAACAGAATTTTTATATATTGAAGGAGACAATAAAACAGTGTGTCTTCTGCTAAAATTATAAATTTATAATTTATAAACTTAATTCCTGTGAATCAATTGTAATAGTTGAAAAGTTTTTATTTTCCCGAGAGGATCAGAGCTGTTGATTTATAAAGAGAAACAAAGAGGTTGTCCTCTGCTTGTTGCAAATAAACATACACACATATATATCTGTATATATATTATTTATTTGTTTGAGACTATAGTTTCGAAGGCTTGGCCTTCATCATCAGTCTATTTTAATTATAAATATTATTATTAAATGAATTTAACTTTAAAGGACATCATAGATATTAGAGAAATATTTTTACATTGCATATCAGAGAGGTTCGTCCCCTTAGAATCGAACCCAAGCGCTAACTAAGCTTGCCGGGCCAGTAGCCAAACCCTTAAGACAAATCTCTCTCTGACATGCAACATATATAATTATTATAGCTAAGGGGACGAACCTCTCTGATATGCAATGTAAAAATATTTCTCTAATATCTATGATGTCCTTTAAAGTTAAATTCATTTAATAATATTATATACTGGGTTGATTTTTGAAATAATTTCCATCTTTTTTCAAAAAAAGACACCCAAAAAGATACTTAAATACTTAAATCTTTGTTTTCACTATAAATATTATTTTTCATGGGGAGAGTATCGCATGGATATTGGAAATTGTTTGATATTTACTTAGCTGAAAGCCAGTTAGAATTAAAAAAAACAAAACCAAACCTTCGAAACTATTGTCTCAAACAAATAAATAATATATATACAGATATATATTTTTGAATATATATATATGTGTGTATGTTTATTTGCATTAAGCAGAGGACAACCTCTTTGTTTCTCTCTATCAATTATAATAGGCTGAGAGGGCAAAGCTCTCGAAACTATACCCGTATAGCACAGAGACCAAAATAAAACCCAAATGCAACTTTTTTGATTGGTTGAATTATAGTCATTATATAGTTTTGTTTAGGTTGAATTACGGTTTCAAAACGGTAGTTATGTCTCGTTTTTTTCCGTTTTGCAACTGTGTTGTATTATCGTTAAATTATAGTCGCAAAGATTATAAAGCAACCGTTTCAAAAAGGTTGTCGCCAACATTTTTGTCACCGATTTGCAACTGTTTATTTATAATTTTATATTTCTTTGATTTGATTAATATTATTAATAATTACACAATTCTTTAATAAAGAACAATAATCAACATTATATATATATAATCTTTGCGACTATAATTTAACAATAATACAACACAGTTGCAAAACGGAAAAAAACGAGACATAACTACAGTTTTGAAACCGTAATTCAACCTAAATAAAACTATATAATGTCTATAATTCAACCAAAGTTGCATTTAGATTTTATTTTGGTCTCTGTGCTATACGGGTAGTTTCGTTATAAATAAATTAAAAATGTATAATTCCAGCAGAAGACACACTGTTTTATTGTCTCCTTCAAAATTATACAATATCTATTTTTTAGAAATATTGCTGCAGAGGTTAACGTTAAGACTTCTCAATCTAAGGGTGGATTCTGATTCCAAATGACATGCTTGTCACAATTTTGCCATCCGAAACGGAACAATATTTTCTCTTGATTGATTTTGATTAGATAATTAATGGCGTATGTCACTTTGGCTTAATGGTATACGGTAATAAATCATTTTGCATTCATATCAAAAGATTTCCAAGGGACATTTCTATATATGTATATATAGATATCTATGAAAAATAACCGAGTGATGTTCACCCTTCCGCGACCCCCAGCAAACAAATGAGTTACAACGAAACCTACTCTCAGCTCAATGAATGAAAATGCCGATTGCTTTTATGACGCCCGACGGACCATTTGAATACGCATGCGCCCCAATAAATGATCAGCCTCATAGGAGAAGAGGTGACGGTACAGGAGGGAGGCTGATTTATAACTACTTACAAATGAGAAGAAATGAATAATAGGCGAAGAAATCTGATCGAAATACAAATTCAATCCTATTATAAGGATTTAAAGAATTTTGATTCTTGAGCTGAAATTGAGGGGTTTTTTTAATTCTTCATGGTACCGGGAAATCTCTAACCTATAGCTACGTTAACTACGAGGGGTTAACCGCGACCTAATATGCTATACACCTACTTCCACTTGTACTTTAAAATATTTCCAAATACTTCCAAATATTTCGAAGCACTTCCAATTTTTTTTTTTTTTTAATGCAATCGAATGCAAGAAGGGGTGCACCAGTAAAGATGCAGCTCCTATGGATCTCGAAAGACCCTTGCATTACCGAAGAGAAGGGAAAGTTGATTAAGTGAGAGGGTGTAGACGTAGGTGTCTATGCACTCCGGTTTTGAAGGTTTGAAGATTATAGGTGCTGGGAAAGATGGAGGCTGGGAGAGAGTTCCAGTTCCTTGAAGTCATGGGGATATATGTATTGGCGAATGAAGTGGTCCGGCACTTTTCTAATTTGACCGCGAATGAGTGTTGGGAGTTGGCAAAACCCGTGCTACGTGCAAAGCATGCTTTGGGGGGAATTATTGATTTTATCTCATCAGAGCACCTGCCGTTGTCTATAGAAAAGGGAAAGAAAATATTTCCAAGTACTTCCAAAATACTTCCAAAGAGGTGTACACCTACTTCCAATCGCGGATCACCCCTCGGCTAAGTATAAATTCGAATCATTCGATTCAAATAAAGTAAAGACAATTTTTGAAAAATTTAAGAAACTTTTTAAAATTTAAATTATAAAAAACTAGGTAGGTTTCACAAAGTATTTTATATTTTAAATTTTAAAAAGTTTGTTAAATTTTTCAAAAATTTTCTTTAATTTATTTAAAATGTTTCACCAAGAACCCACATCCATTCTCCCTTAACAAAATATTCGATTCACTCTGCTGCCCTAGTATTTTGCATTGATACTATTATTCTTTATTGGGCAGCCCAGGAGGGGCCCTCCTCTTACAGACAAAAAATAGTTACAGTTTGGTTACAATATATACAAGTATCATTTTATATCAATAAAACAAAGATAAAATTTCATAGGGCGGGTCATTAACTGACTTGGGATAAATCTCTTGTCACTGGGCTTGATTATTTTTTTTTTACATATTTATGTAAAATTACATACATATATAGGGCCTATCAGGGGTGAGGGGGAGGCAAGAGGGGTCTTCTAATTTTACGAGGCCTTTATAATAACTGATGAAGCTAATGTAGAAACACACAGTTTCTGTGTAATAAAGAAATTTTATAAATTAATGAATATAAAATAAAATTGTTCTTACTTTCTTGTCCAGAGTTTTAATTTGTATTTTTGAATCCCCTCAAAAATATGAATTGACACAGGCTTCGCATTTTCTCTGATAGATAATATATTTTGAAAAAATTATTGATTGTTTCGTGAAATATTTCTTTTATAAAAAAACACTCTCAAGACGTTTATTAAATTTCCAAAAGTTTGTGTCTTATACCTTTTAGTGTATTTTATTTGTTGCATTTAATTTTTTTTAAGTCGGTTTTATTTTTTTCTTAAAAATTATTTTTATTTTTCTCTTTTTAGTGATGTTATTAATAGTGATCATATCATAAGAACTTGACCAAATTAATATCGCACCATCCCTAAGATACCCTCTTTCCAATAAAAAAAGATTCATCTAAATCGGTTCATAAACAAAGAAGTTAGGCCTGAACAAACCTAACAAAAAAGGTCTAATACCAATGAAAAAAAACGGGACCAATCGGAAGCTAGACTGAACACAATGCAAAAAAAAATTCAAAATCCGTTCACAATTGGCGGAGATATGAGGTACCTCCTCCTTTTTTAAGTCGGTTAAAAATATATTTGATTTTGTTAAACAAAAAACGAAACAACACTAAATATTTCTTCTAGCTCTTTTTTGTGTTAGCGACTCTATGAGCCATAATAGAATACTTCTAAAACCAAAAAATACATTTAGCTATAAAAAGAATGATATAAAATGACAAAAAATTAAAAATTAGTTTATTTAATATACTTATATTTTAAGGCGCGTGTCGTTAAAATTTAAGCTCACCGGAAATTCTCAAATATCAATGAATAATAAAAACTTCTAAGTACACATGTAATTTAGAAAAACCCTGACCTTCGAATAGCTCTGAGCTCGATTCTTGCGACTAATTGGGAGAAGCGATAAGACGTATGTGTCGTAAATTTTGCGACAGTGCGCCTGCTGGAAGGTAAAACAATTTTTATTTGAATCAATGTCTCATTAAAATTAGTGATATCTGTAAAATCTAGTCATTAGTTCCGGAATGTTTGGAAAACGATCCCGTGACAAAATAAATTTTGAAACAGCTGTTTAAGGACAATAATAATAATAATTATGTTGATTAATGTCCATTATAATTAGTAGATTAAAAATTCACAGTTCATTGGACAATGCTTTTTACTGAAGCTCTTATTCAATTTTTGTACAACGTTTCGTCTCTCTCGAGACTTTTTAACAATACATATAGTCATCTGTCATAATACAGTCTAGACTTATTTTATTGTATCAATCTAAAAAGAAAAATTCTACTATGTCTCAATTATTTTTATTGTTATCTCAACCAATGTTGCTCTAACCAATTGAGTGCTTGAAAAAGTCTCGAGAGAGACGAAACGTTGTACAAAAATTGAATAAGAGCTTCAATAAAAAACATTGTCCAATGAACTATGAATTTTTAATCTAATAATAATAATTAATTATTCCCCTAACCCTCCACTAATGATCTGAAATGAGTCTACACAAGAAGAAGATTAATAATATAGAGCAAAATAAAGAATTATTTTCGTTTCACTTTCGTTAAGTTTCTTTTCTATGATACTCGACCTCCTTTCGATTTAATTGTCTTTTTTTATTCCCAAGATAAATTTTGACGTTTTAATTTGAAAATTACTCGTTTCAGTCCCTCGCACTAACCTAGCCTTCAATCCCCACGCTGGCCATTTCCGGTGGGAAAATAAATCCGGCACAATTAAAATTTCGAAAGAATCCCTTTAGTTATATTGTCAAAGTTTTCGAGATGGCATAAACCGTGAAACGAGCCTGCCGATGAAAAAAACTAAAAAGGGTTCCCCCGATGTTGATGTCCGCCGAGACGGGATCCCAATTATAATTTCAAAGTCTGATCCAAAAAGCGATAGAGAGGGGAAAAGAAATGGACGCTTGAAAGCCATCTATCTTTTATAAAGCAAAATAAAAAATCCAATCCTTTTGCGTAATTAATCAAAGGGGAAATTTATATTTCAAGGATCCGAGATTATCGACACATTTTCAAGAAGTATTTTGACAATCCAAAGAGAGAAAAAGAAAAAAATACGCTTCTCGATAAAATTACATCATTTCCAACCAGATTAAGTGAAAATTATTGTAACGATTCAAAAGTGGTTAAAAATAAAAAGTATGATATATTTGTTTGGAAATAATAATAAATGGATTAATAGTAGTACTAGTACAAGAAAATCATAGTTGGTGCCATCTATTAAATCGGATGGAATGGAATATTTTAAATTATATGTAAGAGGGGTTGTTTTTCACCCTCGGGAATCGAACCCGAGTGCCAGTAACAGCAATCCGGGCCATCTGGCTCACCTGCGGGATGCGAACTCTCTCTGACATATGTACACGCGTCGATTCCCGAGGGGGTGAAAAACAACCCCTCTGACATATAATTAAAAATATTCCATTCCATCGGATTTAATAGATGACACCAACTTATGATTTTCTTGTAAATTTGAATCTATTACCATAGGCAAATAAATATCTTTCAGTAGTAATTAGTCTTAATATTTTGAATGTTGTGGTGTTTTTATTCATAATAATAATTGTGGTTAATTTTGTTTTAATTACACATCAATAGTCATCTCAGTTCGCTTATCCGACTCTTTATCTAGCTAGCCTACCTAGTACACACTTAGCGTCAAAGTCGCGTGACATTGTAAATTCAGTCACGATACATTGTCCCTATAGTCCGTCGCTATACAATGTCACGTGACCTCACCTTCGGAGCCAGTTGCACCACACATATCAGTATGCGATGTCTCAATAAATTGCTCTCTATGAGATGAACATATGCTTATTGCTACTAAAACGTGAAGGGAAGCCTAAATGGTACTGGAGGAGAATTCTATTTTCCGGAGGCATTGGAATTACTATGATTCTTAAAACTAGAAGATGACATGGTTTCAGAAATTTTTTGACAATAACTTCTCCCCGATTTCGTAAACATTTTGCAGATGCAGAGGCGTAGCCAGGGGGATTCCTGACACCCCCCCCCAAGGAAGGGCTCATGGGATGATGAACGGCAAGGACAAATCGTTTCTTATGCCAAACTAACCGTAATTAATTGAAGGAGACAATGAAAGAGTGTGTCTTCTGCTGGAACACACTCTTTTATTGTCTCCTTCAATATATAAAAATTCTGCTACTCTCGGCAAAAAAACTTTCAATTTAACCGTAATTAAATTGATTTCATAGGTATAGCCCAGTATATAGAAGATCCAAAAAGTGGTTCAGCTTACATTAATTGCGGAAAAATATTTTTATTTCTAGGATCTTTTGGTATGGTGTGGTTTACCAAATCTAAGTTCGTGACCTCGAAAGTGTTGGGGACAAATTTTGGTGGCCGATAACCTCGAAATTTTCGGACTTTTTCCAGTTTTTCGCTTATAAATCAAAAACGGTCCATATTTTGTATATTATAACCATCCTATAGTAATTTAAAGAGGGACAAAATTTTGCTTCAATTAGAAAAAATGCAAAAGTAGTTCGATTTTTATGGGGATCAAAAAAATAGCCCACCAATTTCTTGAAGTATCTATTTGTTTTAATAAAAAAAATTCCCACTAAATATTTTGCTTTGAGGATTGACCCCACCCCCCACCCACCTACCATGAAAATTTTCTCTCTAAGCCACTGTGCAGATGGTTGGAGCAAACATTTCGAAAGAGAGCACTGTATAAAGAGCGAGATGCTCCATCGCATCCTTCCTTTTATTTCTGTTTTTGTAATCCTCGGATGTCACATCCCAAAGATACGGGAGGAGTTGAAAATCTTCTATTATTTTCAGAATCGTCTTCATATCGGTCGGCGGTCAAGTAGATACGGACACGGAACACAGACACACTACCGGATGTTGCGAAACATTGTATTATGTTCTCCGTTTGAATGGGGGACTTGAACTTTTTGTATTGCGACAGTCGCGAAACACGAGAAAATGTCTTGGGACAGTCCTGAGATTGTTTCAAGAGAGTTCTTCGAGAAAAGACGCTAGGTGTGTACTTCCTTAAGTCGAGGATGAAATATGTTTGACAACAAAATAATTACCATACAAAGTCAACCATTAATAATATATGGTAAGTAGCTATAGCCAGGAAGAAGTATACTAATAGGGTGTCAAATCTCATCGAAATGTTTAAAATAATTTGCTTTCTAAGTTTTTCTTTCGCTGATTGGCTTTTAAGCCTTTTTTGTTATCGTTGTTTCAATTGGGTTTTCCTTGTTTCATCTCTTTAAAATTTTAAATTAATAAAGCCGTTCTTAGGAATCATTTATGTTTGAAATGTAACCTCTCTCAAAATTTCAATTACTCTGCTCAAGTAGTTAAAAGAAATTGTGATTTATTATTTTTCATTCCTTTAAAATTTGAATTGTTAATAAAAACTGCTTTATCAAGCATTCACATATTAACAGTAACATCCAAACACACAACATTTCAAGTTTCTAGCCGCAGTACTCCCGGAGAAATGATCAAATAATAAAATAAAACCATGAGAGTTATTATTTTTTTCTTATTTCGCCTCTATATAATTTGAATTAAAAAAATGTTATTAGCCCGCATCTATGTCTTCAAAGTAACCTTAAACCAATAATGACGTTGGATTATAGCTAAATGGATCATATCATTTTAACCGACTTCAAAAAAGGAGGAGTGTTCTCTATTCGACTGAATTTTTTTTTTTATTTTTTTCTTGTGCCTATGTTAACCTCATATCTCCGCCAATTGTGAACCGATTTTGGAAAAAATAATTTGCATTGGGTTCAGTCTACGCTTCCGATTGGTCCCATTTTTTTCATTCATGGGTATTAGACCTTTTTTATTAGGTTTGTTTTAGACCTAACTTCTTTGTTTATGAACCGATTTCGATGATTCTTTTTTTATTCGAAAGTGGGTATCTTAGGGATGGTATCATATTAATTTGGTCAAGTTCTGATGATATGATCACTATTAATAACATCACTAAAAAGAGAAAATAAAAATAATTTTTAAGAAAAAATAAAAACCGACTTCAAAAAATTAAATGCAACAAATATAAATACACTAAAAGGTATAAAATAATTATTATCTTATTTAGTTACAACTAAACGACGAAATATTAACATGAAATTACTTTTTGAAGTTGGTGCCAAACATATACCTTTTTATGAATCGCACTCGACGGATCTTACTTAGTACGTTTGGAGGGTATGCTCGCTTATAGGTATAGTTTGTTTGGCACCGACTTCAAAAAGTGGTTTCATGTTAATATTTCGTCGTTTAGTTGTAACTAAATAAGATAATAATTATTTTTGTACCTTTTTTAGTGTATTTTATATCTTTGCGTGCATTTTATTTGTTGCATTTAATTTTTGAAGCTCGGTTTTATTTTTTCTAAAAAATTATTTTTCATTTCTTGGTACAGATCAAGACCTGTGCAGACTCCAATAGCTTCAACCAGCAGTAGTCTTGCGATAAATATCTGTTAAAAGCGTGATCAAACAATTCTACAGTTAATAATGTTTAGGCTATTCTTTTGATATATTAATGAGAAAATTATAAATTTTATTTAACTTCATGTCATTTCAAGTTAGAAATATATAAGTTCGAGTTATTATTTTTACTTGATATTTGATTAAAATCACCTATATTTGATTCGCAATTGAATCAAATGATAGGAAACATACGATTAATAAATGACAAGCACTTAACATACGTGCTAACAGATCGGGCGCTCTGGACTGAGAAGATTGAATATATAACATCTCAGATTTCAAATTCATTTGGTGATCCATCCAAGTGTCATGCGGTCTAAACGCAATAATGACGTTGGATTATAGCTAAATGGATCATATCTTTTTCTATTCTCTCTTGGTCCAGACTTAAGACTCAGCAGACTCCAATAGCTTCAATCAACAGTAGTCTCCGCGATATACATCTTGTTAAAAAGCGTGATCAAACCAATTCTCGTTAATATGTTAATTATTCTTTAATATATTAATGAGCAAATTATAAATTATACTTTAAAGCTAATTTCAATTTCTTTGCCACAGTAGCTCGTGAGGAATCATAATGAATCAATAAAATGCGTATTATCGAAATTAATTTTAAAAATTGAATCTTTTGTATCGTTTCTTTTTCTATTTAAAAGTTAATGTATTTTCTCCAAGTTAAACAAAATTTATTTGGTTATCTAGATAAAGGAATAATAAATTCACGGAAAAAGTAGAAACTTTTTCAAATATTGGTACGATTTTTCCAAATTTTAGCAATTTACGCATTTTTTGTCAATGCAATATTTGAGCTAGAAAGGTGAAACCTGGCACGATGCGCAGATTATTAATACGAAATTGGCGCCAAATTTCAGCTCATTAGCTATACCTTTCTTGTTGTTTCTTTACAGTTACAATTCATTTATAATTACAATTCGATTTATTTTTATTTTTCTCTATTTTTGGACTGAAACCTAGCTAAACCAAAATCTAACCAGATTTGCTTTGGAAATTTACTCATTTAGACACCAGAACTAATTATTTTCTGTTCATGAATTAATTAATAAAAGTAAAGGGTGTGTAGTTCACAGTGAATGAAATAAAATCAGAGACCATACAAACTCAATATATTTCGGATTATTAGTGCATCATCAGGATTTTACAGGTTAAAACTGTTTTAACCGTAAATTCCTGATGATGGGCTAATAACTATTATCGGATTATAATCCGAAATATATTGAGTTTGTATAAACCTCTTTTGAGTTTTATTTCTATTCACTGTGAAACTACACACCCTTTACTTTATTAATCAATTAATCAGTTTTAACCTGTAAACTCCTGATGATGGACTAATAATCCGAAATATAATGAGTTTGCATGAAACCTCTTTGAGTTTTATTCCATTCACTGTGAAACTACACACCCTTTACTTTTATTAATTAATATCATGTTTCACCTAAAACCTACACCATTTTCTCTAGGTAAAAAAAAAAAAAAAAATGTTCATGAATTATTGTAGCTATCTTAATCAAAATAGACAGAAAAAAACACCCTTGAAAATGATTTTTCCTTATGTCCCAGATCTTTCTAAATATGATAAGCTAAAAAAAAATAAAAAATTCATTAGTCGTTAATTTGACCCGCCCTGCAAGCTTCGCGACCAATCGTACCAAATAAATACATTTTTAGAAAAAAAATATTGAGAAAATTATTACTAAAAAGTTAATTAGTAAAATAAAAATAATAATAATTTTATTCAAAGAACATTTGTGAAAAGAGATTGGTGAAATATTCCCCAGATAATATTCCAAGGGCTTTTAGTCCAGGCGTTTCTTTTTCCAGATTTATTTGCCTTGTCCGGCAATTGACACAAATACAGATACCGTCGATAAGGGCTTTTTTTTATTCCTGAAGCACTTTACATATCCCTGAGGGGCATTGTCTTGCGCTTGGGCCCTTAATATTGATTGCTTGGGCTCAAATCAGCGCATTAGACCATCGACTCCCATTCATTAACCGTTAATTGGATTAATTACCACCATTATTTCGCCAGCAAGCGAGAGTGTTCTTCTAAATCCCAACAAAAGTATTTTATATTTCAAGAGAAAAATCCTTTGATCGAAACAAAAAAGAGAAAAACAAAGAAGCGGATTAAAAATATTGCTATTTATTAACCCCAGGGGCAAAAAAATAAATAAATAAATAAAAAGATAAAAGTTTCCCTTTCGAGTCTTAATGTGAATTTAGTTCCGTTGTGGTCCTTTTTTATTTTTTAATGGAAAGAGGTTATCGATTCTATTTAAATTTAAGAAATTTTTTAATGTATTTAGAAAGAAAGAGGTCACTATAAATTCAAATATGGTACATTTTTTATATATTGAAACAATGGCTTAGAATTAAAGTCTCTAAAAAGATCTTAAATAATTAGATTATATCGTTTCTTAATTCGAATCAGATCCAGAGAAGAATTAGAGTACATATTCGTTACTACGTGAATTTACAATACTATCATTTTTCATTTACAGAAGACATTATACCTAAGTAAAAACATTCTAAAATTTATTAAAATTAAAAAAATTTTAAACTCAATTTTTATTTTTTATTTAATTTACTATAAGATATTAATAATTAGTATACTAGTGCCATTTCCTTAAAAACACATGGTCGTGTAAACTAGGTCATAGAGGAATAGTGGAGAAAGATTTCTTATTCATATTTTTTATATTTAGGAATTCATTGTTCTAATAATGAAAACTTTGTAGTTGTCATAAATACATATTTTTATTGAAGGAGACAATAAAAGAGTGTGTCTTCTGCTGGAATTATAAATTTTATTTATTTATAACGAGACTATAGCTTAGCTTTGCCCTCTTCATCAGTCTATTACAATTCATAAATTAATTCCTGTGAATCAATTGTAATAGACTGATGAAGAGGGCAAAGCCCTCGAAACTATAGTCTCGTTATAAATAAATAAAATTTATAATTCCAGCAGAAGACACACTCTTTTATTGTCTCCTTCAATATATAAAAATTCTGCTACTCTCGGCAAAAACTTTCAATTTAACATATTTTTATATTTCGAAGACGCTTCGGTGCTTTTAGAAACCTTTAACAGGTCGTATAATATGTGATTTTTCCGAGATAATTTTTACAAAACAATTTATGAAATCTTGTGAGAAAAAAATGATTGAAAACTGTTTCTATAAAAAGAGCTGAAATATAAGAAATTACGAGGGGTGAACCGCAACCTAATATCGTGTACACCTACTTCCACTTTCATTTCCAAATATTTCCAAAAAATTCCAGAACTTTAAATAATAAAATAATTCCACATAATTCCAAAGACGTCTAACACCTAATTTCAATCGCGGTTCATCCTCGAGAAATTGCAACAACTATCAAGTTTTAATTATTAGATTAGAGAAAAAAGTGAAAACGTTTTCAAGACTCGGTATTTTCTACATAAATATTAGACATTTTTTGCAAGCCAACAGGTTGAACTAGAAAACTAAAATTTCGAAGTTTACATATTATAGTTTTTCATCATTTTCTAAATTTTGTCAAAGGGAATATCTGAAGCTATAAAAATAAGATTAAGCCCTTCTTTGTATTGAAAATACAAACATTTTGTTATTAAAGCGAAATTTTATAAACTGAGTAGATATGTAGCTCTTAATGCTTTATGTGATTGAATTCATTGAAAATTGAGCTATTAAAAGGTTAATGAGAATAAATATATTAAAAATGTTTATACAAAACTGTACTTTTTTACAAGATTCAGATTTCTAGCTCAAGTAGTTTCTAATTTTTCGCCAATGAACTGTTTGGCCTCGAAAATAGGAGCTGGGTACAGCGTATTATTACAAATTTGAGTGCCAAATTTCAGTTCATTATGTACGACCGTTTTTTCTCACTTTCTGCAATCCTTTAAAATAAATTTTTGAAACTATAAATCTCGAATACAAATGATTTCGTTGTTTTGAAAAATACAAACATTTTGTGATCAGAATTTATTACAAGCTTCCGTTCATGAGAGTATCATAATTATTTCAAACAAACCCAGATGAAAACAAATTATGTTTGAAATCGATTTTTTCCCTGTTTCAGAAATTTCTAAGCAAAAATAACTAAAAATAATTGAAATTCAATAATCCCGCTGTTTAGCGGAATGGAGTTGGATTTATTTTGTATAAGAACATTATATGTACTATGATGGTATTTATTAAAATAATCAATTCTAATTTTTAGAGAGCCTGGCTTGGTGCAAGGTGAAAAAATATTTTAATATTATAACAGTAAAAATATTTTTTGGAAAATTATTATTTACTATGAGTTATTCACTAGGTCATTTGTTTCACGACTCAGAAATAAAAGAGAGAGAGTTTTCTCAATATATATATTTCGGGATATCAACCCATCATCAGGAGATACAGAAAATAACTGAGTGAATAACTTATAGTAAATAATAATTTTCCAAAAAATATTTTTAATTTTCTTTTGTTTTAATAATCAATTCTATTTACTATATTATTATTATCATCAAGAGATTATAGGGTGATATTTGTCCAGACGAAAAAAAGCATACAAATAAATAAATAAATCACTATACATTTTAATAAATCACTAATCAAACTATTTTTGTGCTAATTAATTATTTATTTATTGTTTTATTCATTTGAAGCGAATGATAAATAATAAATCTCTATTGGATTTGTTTGTTTACTGGACGAAGATTCGCTTATCACTTATTCTCTGTCGAGAGTGGAGAGTTTCTATAATTAAAAATGTGACGCTCCGGGTGTAATTAATTGACAAGGGCCTTGGTGCAGCACCGGAGGTGTTGTTCTTGTTGATACTTATCATCATAATATAAGAGAAGCTGTCGCTGCCAGTGGGAGAGGATATATGAAACGAGAAATCAAATAAAAAGCGAGAATTTCTTCTCCAGATGAAGATAATAATAAGACATATTCGTTGGAGATCCAAACGGGGGATAAATGACTGGTCTATTGAACCGTGCGAACCTCCAATTAAACTCCTTTAGGAATCAACACGCACTCCGCTTTACAAATGCATTTATTCTCCAAAGTATGTACAAGAAAAGAAAAAGAAAAAACAACCTGAGCGCGGGGAAAAGTAATTTCCATGTCATGTTCTTCTAATCCAGGACTGTCCAACCCGCGGTCTGAGGGCTGCATGTAGTATAGTCTTTGAAATAAATGCGGGCAGACATAAAATCATAAGCTTGCTTAAAACATGAATATTTTTATATACAGGGTGGAACATAAAGATCTACCAAATTTTGAAGAGGTATAAAAAATGAAAAAATTTAACAAGAAAAAAATTGAATATATATTTGAAAAGAACATAAAATAATTCTTTTTTTTTAATGTGTTTTAAACATTATATCAGACGAAAAAAGGGGAGGGGTCAAAAATGAAAAATTCTAACTCTTTCGATCAAACTATGTATACAAAATTTGGTTAGTTTTTGCATTTCTAGCCTTCTGGGGCCCCACAGAATATGTATAAAAAATTTGGTTGAGTTTTCTTTGAAAAGGCTAGAATTTCCATTTTTGACCCCCCCCTTTCGTCTGATAATGTTTAAAACGACATTTAAAAAAAAATTGTTTTATGTTCTTTTCAAAAATATATTCAGTTTTTTTTCTAGTTAAATTTTTTCATTTTTTATACCTCCTCAAAATGTAGTAGATCTTTATGCCTCACCCTGTATTTACTAGAAAATGTATCTAATAAAATTTGCCCTAATATAAAAATCTGATTGATAGCGTTTTTCTTTAGGAGACGGGCTGGTATAAATATGCAATGGATGTTGGATGAAGGCAGTCCACGGTCGTTGTAAAAAATAAGACTATAAGGTTTTATTATTTTTACATTTATTTGTTAAACCGACGTTTCGGAGATTTATTCTCCTTCTTCAGGTAACAAAAAGTCAATGAAAGTAGTTCAAATCATAATTACTTCCTGTCTCCTTTGACAATGCCAAAAAACACAGGAACTAATTATGATTTGAACTACTTTCATTGACTTTTTGTTACCCTGAAGAAGGAGAGAATAAATCTCCGAAACGTCGGTTTAACAAATAAATGTAAAATAATAAAACCATTATAGTCTTATTTTTTACAACCACCGTGGACTGCCTTCATCAACATCCAATTGCATAAAAGCTGATTTTTCTGAAATGAGTTCTCCAGTCTATAGTTAGATCTAGACCAGAGGTGTCCAAATTTTTGGCTTACACGGGCGGCATTTGAAGAAAAAGCAAATGCCTCCGGGCCGCATATAAAATGTATACGAGCCCCGTCCCATCTCAATTGGCCCACCAATTTTTTTCTTTTTAAATAAAATTATGCTAATTCACTGTAAATTTAATTTAAACATTTATTTTTATTATCATTTGGAACAACATTTTAAACAATTTAAAACATTTTATTGTAACATTTAACTTAAAATTATTTTTTAATTGTTAAAAACATATTTTTATATAAAAAATAGTTCTTTGCTTTTCACGATTTTTTTTTAAAGAATCTTTAATATGTGAAATAATAAAGTAGACTTTGCCTTTTTCCAACAAAAGAAAGTTTGTTTTGTTTATTATTAGTAAAAATGACTCGTGGAAAGGTTGTTGATGAAAAAATTCGCTCAATTATTATCAATTTATTTAAAAAGGGAAAATCAAACGCGGAAATTGGCGATCTAGTTAATTTATCAAAGTTTTATGTCAGAAATATTATTCGAGTTTATAAAACAACGGGTACAATACCTACAAAACCTCGGTATACGTCGAAATTCAAAATATCAGATGCTGATAGAAGGGCATTGAAGAAGATTATTAGAAAAACAAGCGTTCGAACTATGGTGAATTATCTGTTCTTTAGAGCGATGCTGTGGGGCGAAGTGTTTCAAGATCCACGTGCCACAGAGAATCCCTTAAGTTAGGGTTTAAAACTTACAAGGTAATTTTATTGCAACTTATTCCAAAATTTTTTTTTGTAATTTTACTAATTGTTTTTAGGCGAAAGAAAAGCCACTCTTGACATTAAAACAAAAGAAAAACCTGCTTAAATGGGCTAAAAGTCACATTAATTGGACGAGTGATGAATGGAATAGTGTCTATTGGAGTGATGAGTCTCGTTTTGAAGTTTGTGTTGGGGACAATCGAAGCAGAGTTATTCGTCAGAAAAATAAAGCTTTCAATTAAGATTGTTTAAAATAGAAAGTAAAATTTCCTGCTTCAGTTATGGTATGGGGTTCAATGTCTGCTAGAGGTGTTGGAAAAACTTCACTTCATTGATGGAATTGTAAACACCAATAAATATTTAGAGATTTTAAAAAATCGTTACTTCCAACAATGGCAGATGCATTGATGAATAATAATAATTTTATGTTCCAACAAGACGGGGCGGCCTGCCATACATCAAGAAAATCTTTAAAATGGCTTTCTGATCATAATGTTCCACTTTTTGGAGTGGGTGGCAAAGAGTCCTGACTTGTCACCAATAGAAACTCTTTGGCACACAATGAAAAAGCTATTACGAATACAACCAGCTAGAAACGTAGTCGAATTAAAACACAAACTTCAAAATATTTGGGATACTTTCACTCAAGATGAGTGTCAAAACTTAATAAGTACGTTGCCCAAAAGAATTCAAGCCGTAATTAAAAATAAAGGCGACGTCACACAGTGGTAAAGGTTTTGGATTTTGTATGTTTTCCTTGTTTTTAACAATTAAAAAATAATTTTAAGTTAAATGTTACAATAAAATGTTTTAAATTGTTTAAAATGTTGTTCCAAGTGATAATAAAAATAAATATTTAAATTAAATTTACCGTGAATTAGCATAATTTTATTTAAAAAGAAAAAATATTGGTGGGCCAATTGAGATGGGACGGACGGGTCTCATATATACTAATTCTATTGATATTTCTCAATAAAAAAAATAGTTAATAATTTAGAATAATGTAATCCACCATGAGAAAGAAGCAAAAATATCATAGCGCAATAATCTTTGATTTAATTTTTGTCTGAATAGTTCAGTCAAGTCCTATTGAATATTTTCTCTCTATAACGAGAATAAGTTTGGTTTGCAAAAGGCAAAAGGTCATTAGTAGAATAATAGAAATTAATCACTAATAGTCTGAAACAGGCCCCAGGCTTGTATATCATATAGTGAGTGCAAATGGCAAAAGGCCATTCCTAGAATAATAGAAATTATATGAAATTTATCTCTAATAGTCTGAAACGAGTTCAAGCTTCTATATCATATAGTAACTACAAAAGGCAAAAAAAGGACACGCCTAGAATAATAGAAATTAAAAAATTAATCTTTAATAGTCTGAAACAGACCCAGACTTGTATACTATATAGTTTAAATAAAGGTGGTAGAGAATTTACACATTCTATAAAATATGTCCTCAAAAAATAGTATAATCAACAAAGCATTATTATTATAATTTAGGGCGTAGTTGCTGAAATATTAGAGTTGGTACAACCAAATGCTTAGCCTAGGTCCTAGGTTTTTAATCCATATCGAAATAAATGAGCGCAATGCTAAGTTAGCGCTTGACCTGGATTTAGTTAAACATTTCTTTTTCTCTAAATAAATCAATTAAACATATTTTTATTAATTTAAATATTATATTATATCCGATTTCACAACAGTACAGTGAATATGTATTTTATTTATTTATTTCTCCTATTAACCAATAATTTATAATAAAGTAAAGAAAATTTAAAAAATATAAAATTCTAGGTAGGTTTTAAAAAATAAAAGACAAGATCCTTATTAGCATGACTATATTAGATTTCGGGATACGAGCCCACCTTCATGAGTTCAAAGAGAAAACTTTTCTCCTGAACTCCTTAAGATGTGCTCGTATCCCGAAATCTAATATACTCATGCTAATAAGGATCTTGTCTTTTATTTTTGTGAAACCTACCTAAAATTTTCTTTACTTTATTAAAATATTTTTACCAAGAACCTACACCATTGTCCCTTAACAAAATCAATAATTTATAGTTTTTAATGTTATAATCGCCTGGATAATAATTTCCTACGAAGAATAACTAATTAATTTAATATTCTTTGGAAAGATGATTTGTCTGAATTTCCTGTAGGCTGCTGATTTTATTTTTCCTTCCATAGTGTCGTGTCGATTTGCAAATGAATGTCTCGTGTTGGCTGGCCACCTAAAGTCAATTTGACAATTGAATGGCTTTGCCTGTAGATTATTCCATGTCGCCATAATAGAGAATTAAAAAAACGAGCTCATCCTCGGAGGTGCAAATAAAACGAATTAAATGAATAGATATGAAACAAAAGGAAAAAATTGTGCTGTCCATCTTGATGATGGGGCGGCCGCCTCACGGACACGGAGGGCCTCCCTGCAGAGCCTGCAGAGCGCTGCCCACTAATTAGATCACGTCGAGGAGAGTAAAAAGAGAGCTCTGCTAATGTCCTTCCAAATCGATTCGCAATAAAAAGCCAGAGGAATACGAAAAAATTGCAATCTGGCTTTTATTTACTTCATAGACGTGACGTAATCGAAAAATGGCAAAAATAAATTAGTCAAGTGATTCTTGGGGAGGGGGGGGGTAGATATAAGGGGGTTGAAAAATTTAATTAAGTCATAAATCCATAATTCGTATTTATATAGAATGTTCATTTACTTTTCTGCTTCTTCATCTACTCCTTCGTTTTGCTTCATTACTTATTTTTTTCTAAAAAATGTCTAGGTAAGGGAAATAAATTTGAAACGAGAGTTAGAAAAAGGAAATAATAACCAAAAAATGATTTTTGTTTGTTTTGTTTGTTATTGGTACTTTTATTATTAAATTATTATCCATTAGTAATTATTAAATCAGTAACCTTAAAAATGATGGATAAAAACTTTATTTAATTAATTAATTCTATTTTCACAATTTTTCGAGACATTTCAAATAAAATATATTTTTTCAATTTTCTGAACCCAAATATATTTATATAGTATGGATATTTCAAATTCTTTGTGAAAATCAGAAATTTCACAAGGCTATATTATAGCCTTGCCATTTTTTCATTTTTCGAATGAAATTTTTTTTTCAAGATACATATATTTCAAATAAAATATATTTTTTAAGTTCTCTAGAACCCATTGATCCCAAATATACAAAAATTTCTATAATTAGGATATTTCAAATTTTTCTTGAAAATAAGAAATTTCAGAAGGCTATATATTATAGCCTTGCCATTTTTTCGTTTTTCGACAAAATTTTTTTTCGAGATATTTCAATTAAAATATATTTTTTTCAATTCTCTAGGACCGTAATTTTTATTAACCCTTATTTAGAAGATCCAGCTACTCCTATGTAATAAGGCCAAGGAAGTGCAATTTTGAATAGTCCTAGGTGCCGGCTTACCAAATTTTTAAGAAAATAATATTATTTACGCTTATTTCGATGCTCAAACTACCCCTATGTAATAAGGGCTTGATTGCCAGTTCAAAATAAGTCACATAAAAAAATATCCAATGATTAATTCAGAAATTAGAAAAAGTAAAATTATTGAAAAAACCATATGAAACGTAACGATGATTCGTGACATGAAACTCGATTCTGTTGCAGCTTCAAGAAATTTTTCATTTTTCCTACTCTTAGAGCATTCAGTTTTTTTGTTACTAAAAAGTCGTTGAAAATTATTTTGGAGGGAGAGGAAGTACACTACTCTTTGGTCCTAGGTGCCGGATAAAAATTTTAAAATTTTTTAGATAATAATATTATTAACCCTTATTTTGATGTTCCAACTACCCCTATTTAATAAGGACTTCATTGCCAGTACAAAATAAGTCACATAAAAAAAATATTGAATGATAAATTCAGAAATTAGAAAAAGAAAAATTGTTGAAAAAACCAAATGAAACGTAACGATGAATCGTGACATTTAACTCGATTCTGTTCAGCTTCAAGAAAATTCTCATTTCACCTACTCTTAGATCAGTCAGATTTTTTTTCCTAAAAATTCGATGAACATTTTTTGGAGGGAGAGAAGTACACTCCTGTTTGGTCCTAGGTGCCGGATAAAAATTTTAAAATTTTTAACAAAATAATATTATTAACTAGATAGCAGTACTATGATGTTTTTAATATTATTAACCATTATTTTGATGCTCCAACTACCCCTATGTAATAAAGGCTACATTTCCAGTTCAAAATAAGTCAAATTAAAATGATATATTCAGAAATTAGAAGAAAAATTTTTTTCGAGACATTTGAAATAAAATATAATTTTTCAATTCTCTAGGACCGTCTGATCCCAAATATACTAATATTTTAATTTAATTTAATAAAGTCAGGACCAAATAAATAATTCAGTTTTTTTTTAATTATCCAAAAATTTAGTTTTTCGATTTGTTTCCTTCTTCTAACTGTCAATTCATTAGTGTGATCCTAGTTTTCTTTTACATTACCGACTATGACTATTTATGTATCTGGTTATATACGATCATCCCATGAAAATAGTTTTCTAACTTATGATATTATTCGTCAGGCAGTTCAGTGTATTTTCCAGGTCTCCAAATTATTATTAGAAAGACAAATCAGAATTTTATAAAAATAACGCTTTTATGTATTTTAACCAATCTATCAGTGAAATTTCTGCCTCCACCTCCAGTTTTGAGATTTTTTGAACAAGATCAGATGATTTTTTTTTACAATTCATGAAAAGATCGAAAATATACTTGTGTAATAATCAAAAATATTTTTTCTTGAGTACGATTTTTCATTGTAGTTTATGATTTATTATTTTTTTAGGGATCATTCAAAAACTAAAATAGTGCCTTTTAGTGTCAATACAATATCTGTCTGGAAAACATTGAAGCTGGTAAGTTAAATAAGATACAACTTTAAATTAAAGGAGACAATAAAAGTGTGCTATTGGGAAATTTTTTAAAAATTTATTTATAACGAAACTATAGTTTCGAGGGGTTTGCCTCTTTATCACTCTATTACAATTAATTAGCAGAAATTGATGTGTGAAATTTATTAAATTATAAAAATTCTGCTACTCCCGGCAAAAAGAAACTTTCAATTTAATACAACTTTAAATTTACAAATGTAAAAAAAATTTCCTGAAATTAAAAATGGTATTACAATTATTATAATAAAATTATTATTTTGAGAGTCTTAAAAAAATCATTGGGTGTGATATATCCCTGTAAAGGCCCTTAATTGTTAGGCTTATTTTTTTTTAATTTATTCAGCTTTAAGAGCTTTAAAGTGGCCATTTTCAGGTCATTCTTGTACCTGCCGGCTTTCAGAAGTGGCGTAATTTAAAATTATAAACAGATACCACAAATGCACTCATTCTCTCCTGCACAAAATGAATTTGATATCTCATGTATTTCGGAAAATATTAAACATAGAATCCCCTGAAAATGTGTGACAGCCTATTCATGCTGGGCGTCTCTGTCGCATCTGACCTGTCTTGGAATTAACACATCTCCTCTGTGGCGAAATCTGCAGCAAGGAAGATTGGCTACTTATTCAGGTCCAAGCGATTTTACAAGCCCCACATCTTCTCACCATCTACAAGACCCAAATCCGCCCCTGTCTCGAATACGGATCTCATCTATGGAGAGGAGCCTCTAAATATTCTCTTGCTACACTGTATGCAATTCAGAAACGAGCCGTCAGGCTAATTGACGATTCTACACTCACCGACTCCCTCGACTCGCTAGCTCATCGAAGAAATGTCTCTGTCCTTTGCCTTTTCTATAGATACTATCACGGCAGGTGCTCTGATGAGATAAAATCAATAACCCCCCCCCCCAAAGTATGCTTTGTGCGTAGCACGCGTTTTGCCGACTCCCAACACTCTTTCGCGGTCAAATTAGAAAAGTGCCGGTCCACTTCATTCGCCAATACGTATATCCCCATGACTTCAAGGAACTGGAACTCTCTGCCAGCCTCCATCTTTCCCAGCACTTATAATCGTCAAACCTTCAAAACTCGAGTGCATAAACACCTACGTCTACACCCACTCACTTAATCAGCTTTTCCCTTTCTTCGGTAATGCAAGGGTCTTTCGAGATCCATAGGGGCTGCTTCTTTACTGGTGCGCCCCTTCTTGCATTCGATTGCATTAAAAAAATCCTCGGTATGCAAACTACTTGTCCCCCAATCGACCACTTTCTTTAATTATCCTTATAAAAACAAAAAATAACACAAAAAGTCAATTATTTAACATTGGTTATTACATCTTTCAAGACTTAAGAATGGATCTAAAATATAAAATCAAAATCTCATGTGGTAAACCTACCTACTCTTAAAAAATTTAAATTTGTTTTCAATTTATTAAAAATAGGAATAAATTAATATAATTAATTATCAAAATATCAGATTAGTATTTTTTGGTTTTACATTACATATTGGATTAGTTCGAAAGCAATATGTGAGATTACCTCAGGATTGTTTTCTAAGGTGAATGTTCCCAGATTCTCGTCTGTCTGTTTCTGGCATAGCTTCTGGTCAGTACTTTGTTCAATTGATTAGTGCTTGGTGGGGTTTGTGGGAGGTCGGAATGTACCCTCGGTTGCCTAGGCGACACCCCACAGGGTTAATTCCATTCTCGCTTCCGATATATAGGCGCCAACTAAAGAAACAAACCAGGAGAGCTGCCGGTGATGGTCAATTTACCGAGTATTATCATGTTTGGAGAATATTAGATCCAGAAACCAGATAACAGGACTACTTCGGAAAGGAAAAAAATAACAATAGATTATGCTATTAGAAGTCTGGACATTACTCTAGACTAGTGTTGAAGTTACTTAAGAGTACTGATTTGACAAAAATCTTGATTAAAAAGGGGCAATGAACTACAAATATCTCCACAAAAGTGTCACTTTCAAGGAAATTGACAATAACTCTTGGAATCAGAATAGTTTATTTTTAACAATAATTTCTGCCTATTTGGAGTCGTCCATAAATTACGTCACACGAATTTCAAGATTTTTAGACCCCCACCACCCTGTGTCACATTTTCATTGAGCCCCTGTATTGTGACGTCACACTATCATTTTTATACCCTAAATTTAATAAATCAAGAAAATTTAAGTGTTTTTGCTAAAAATTGCATGCTTACAATTTTTTGTCTTGATTTATTTTACCAACATTTTCAGGTTGGAATAATAATAACCTGAAATTTAAAAAATATATTTGATTTTTGTGACATCGCAATTTTTATGATCCCCGGGCCCCACTGTCACATTTTGCCACAAATCTCAGATGACCCTCCCCCTTACTGTGTGACGTAATTTATTTATTTATAAATTAGTATTCTGATTACTGCTCTTACTGAACGAGTTTTTTCTGTTTTAAAGGCCTAAATGTGTAGACACTCTGACACTAGTGTTCAAATTACTCAAGAGTACTTACTGATTTAAAAAAAATCTTGATAAAAAAAGCAATGAACTACAAAAATCTCCACAAAAGTGTCACTTTCAAGGCAATTGACAATAACTCTTGGAATCAGAATAATTTATTTTTAACACTCATTTCTACCTATTTTTAATTAGTATTCAGATTACTGCTCTTAATGAAAGAGTTTCTTCTGTTTTAAAGGCCTAAATGTGTAGACACTCTGACACTAGTGTTCAAATTACTCAAGAGTACTGATTTTTATAAAAACCTTGATTAATAAACTGCAATGAACTATAATACATAAATCTGCACAAAAGTGTCACTTTCAAGGTAATTGACAATGACCCTTGGAACCATAATAGTTTATTTTTAACAGTCATTTCTGCCTATTTTTAATTAGTATTCTTAGAAAATCATAAAATGGTGTCATCTATTAAATCCGATGAAATGGATTATTTTTAATTACATGTCAGAAGGGTTGTTTTTCTCACCCTCGGGAATCGAACCCGAGTGCCATTAACAGCAATCCGGGCCATCTGGCTCACCTGCGAACCTCTCTGACATATGTAAACCGTGTCCGATGGAGTGAAAAACAACCCTTCTGTCACATAATTAAAAATAATCCATTTCATCGGATCTAATAGATGACACCTTATGATTTTCTAAGAAAATTTGAATCTATTCCCATCGGCAAATTGAAATCTTTCATATTAGTTGACTAAAATATTTCACTGTCGATGGTTACAGAATTGTTTTTATTTTAGGTTAAAAATAAAATGAGAGAGTCTTCTGTTTTTTAAATAAAATAATTTTAATTATTTCTAGAGACTATAGTTTCGAAGGCATTGCCTTCATCATCAGTCTATCACAAATATTTCAGTATTTAGTTACAAATTAGTTACAAATTAAGATTTATACATTGAAAATTTTGAAAAATATATAATGTCTTTTTCTTCATGTTTCCTCTTGGGAGATTAGAATGTAAATTTACTCATTTTATTTTTAACCTAAAATGAAATCTTTCATTTTTCAATTAGCATTCTGATTACTGTTCTTACTGAGAGAGTTTCTTCTGTTTGAAAGGTCCAACACTCTGACTAGTGTTACTAAAAAGTACTACACGAAAGTATCACTTTCAAGGTATTTGACAACTATTCTTGGAATTATATTAGTACATTTTTAACACCCATTTCTTCATATTTTTAATTAATATTCTGATTACCACTGTTTCTGAGAAAGGTTCTTCTGTCTGAAATCTCTTCGAAGAAGAAAGTCAATTTAATTTAGATTCCATTTCAAGTGTGCATGTATTTTTTTTAGTATTATGTCTCGTACGTTGCGTGCATAGCGGATAAGGGTAGAAAACGATAAATATATGAGGAAGGGCAGGAGGCGAAGAGAAAAAGAAGAAGTGGTTGCAGCGTTCGCGTCTCATGGAAATGACATGGCGTCGTTTTCTTTTTCGCCGATTGCACGATTCTTGGCCTATTGTTATTTTATAGTCCATTAGTCGACGCCCCAAAAGAAGCCCCTCTTTTTCAATGGCAAAACTACTTCACGAATACAAAATTACTCTGAAATATTTCTAAGATATGAAAGAGAGAGCATCGGTCCCTTTCTTTCTTTCGGGTGGAAACCCTCTACCCTTTTGAGGGGAGGGTGATATAAACGTAACAACAACGTTGAATCGAAAAACCAAAATCTGCTGACAATAAAAAGAAGACGAGTGCTCTCTGATGCTGATGGCAGTCGGAGAGAAACCTCCTCGTGAAATTCATCTTATTTAATATGTATTTAGATTCTACCATTTGTATGCATTGTTTTTTTTTAAATTACGAAGAAAAAGAAAAAGAGGAATAAAAAACAAAACTTTTTACCTATGAATAGAGACGAGCGTTGAACATAGATGAATTTGGGATATTTATTATTTGAAGAGAAAGAACATCAAGTCAAGTCAAAAGTCACACGTCAAGTGTTTTGAACGTACCAAGTAAACTGCCAAAAACACTCCATATATCTATCTCTATTAGCTAAAATACGAATAGTAGATAAGTTAGGCCGCACTAGCCTTTAAGCCTAGTTTACACGGACTAAGTACTTGCCATTAGTACTATTCCATTTACTAAACACTTAGCAGTACTTGCCATTATTACTATTCCATTTACTAAGCACTTAGCGGACTAACTGATTAGTAGTGGTTCACACGTCTCTTCTAACCACTCTATTTAGTGTATAGTGAAAGCTGCAAGATGGCAATTCGAGTTGTCAATATATAATATGTGGTAGGGGAAGCTACTTGCCATTAGTAAATAGAAACCATTTTTATTCACTCTCACTTGCCCCACTTCTAATACTAACCACTTATATTATGTGTTTGCACGACACAGAATTAGTACGAGTGGTTAGTACTAATACTTAGTACTAATCCCGTGTAAACTAGGCTTTATTGTAAAGAGTAATTAGTGCATTTGACAAAAGTTTCATAAAATAAATAGAGCTTGAATCAATCAGGCATTTAGCTACAAAGGAATTATTATTTAGCGGTTATAGTGGGTGTTTCACAAAGAGGAAATAAAATTAAAAAAATTAAAAAATCTTTTAAATTAGTGTTCTGTTTAACCTCCTGATGAAGGGTTCATAGCCCGAAATATGTATAGAGATAAATAAAAAATCTCCAAAATAATTTAAAAGATTTTTTAATTTTTTTAATTTTATTTCCTCTTTTGTGAAACACCACTATAACCCGTTAAATAATAATTCCTTTGTTTAATATGTTTCACTATAAACCAACACCGCTTTCCCTAAACTTTATTTAGCTACAAATTTGGAAGGAGCCCAAATTTTTTGAAAAAAAAGCATTTTTTTAAATATGGTAATCTATCTATATCTTTTGCTATATATGGGGTATTCCACCCCAAATTGGTCAGTTTTGAAAAAATTTTAATTTTGGATTTCCTTCATTTTTTGACATTTTTTAGTACCCATCAAAAAACTCTTCCTGGTAAATTTTGAAATTTTTTTGATCAGATATCGAATTTCGGTTTTTCTCTTAAAACTTCTTCAATAATGGTCCAAATTCAAAATTTTTATCTATTTACATACTTACTTTTTAGAAAAAAATACAAAAACTTATTTAAGGTGTTTTTATATCCGATTTTTGAGTTTGAAAATTTTAATCTTGTTTTTGAAACTGTATATCCTCTTCGAATTTTTTGATAATTTTTTATTTTAAACTTCTATTCATTCTACAAATTTTAAGACCGAGTTGATAGTGGTTCTAAATAAATAAAAGCATTTGTTATAACTTTCTTTCAACAAACTAAAATAAATTTATTTCAAACACTTGTTAACTATAAAAATGTATAAAAATCAATTCAAAATAACTCAATACCGAAAAGTAGTTTTAATAATGATTATAACAGCGAATAAAATTTTTTCGAAATTTTCAAAAATCGACAAAAAATGGTAATCATCATAAGACCACTAATCAACCCGGTTTTTAAATTTATAGAATGAATAGAAGTTTAAAATAAAAAATTATCAAAAAAATCGAAGAGGATATACAGTTTCAAAAACAAGATTAAAATTTTAAAACTCAAAAATCGCATATTTTTTATTTTTTTATTTATTTATTGTCATCGGGAACAAAGCCCATTTAGAAGCACATCAGCAAAGTGTTAGTAGTATTAGTATTAGTGTTAGTGAGGGAGCCGAGTTTTAGCCGGAAGAAATTGTATATGCTAGCCAGGCTCGAACCCAGGCCTCCCGCTTGAACATCGTCATCAACGATGCTGAAGCGGAGCCAGCGCCTTAGTCATCTCGGCCAACCAGACTCCCCAAAAATCGCATATAAAAACCCTTTAAATAATTTTTTGTATTTTTTTTTCTAAAAAGAATGTAAAATTGTATTTGGACCATTTTTGAAGAAGTTATGAGCGAAAAACCGAAATTCGATATCCAAGATATAAGTAATCTATACCTATATTGTATAAAATTAAGGTTTTGTCTGTACATTGGTCCAAATCACGCCAAATTTTGGTTGCACACGTTTCAAGCAAAGTTATGAACGAAAACACCCTCAACAAAATTCCTGCCTGTCTGTATGTATGTCTGTATGTCTGTCTGTTTCCGTCGTTTCCGAAAAGTTGCTCACGATTCACGTAAAGACGGCTAAAGGGATTATTATGAAATTTCATATTTACATCAGATATCTTCTAACTTACGTTTTTAGCTATATAACGTTTTGATATTTTGACCCCAGAAGGGGGTTTGGGGGGCGCACGAATGAAAATTATCAAATAACTCCTAAACTATTAACCCTACGGCAAATTTTATGATAAAGAAAGTTGTAGGGGGTGTGATTTCTGACAACTTTTGTTTAAAAAAATCTCCCCAAAAACCAACCCAAAAAGGGAAGGAGGGTGAAAAAATGTAAATTCTTGCCCTTGGAGCAAACTCAACCAAATTTTGTATACATAATCTCTGGGTCTCTAGAGAGCTAGAAATGCAAAAACTAACCACCCAAAAGGGGGGGGTCAAAAATAAAAATTCTTTCTCTTGGACCAAACTCAACCAAATTTTGTATACATAATCTGTGGGTCACTAGAAGCCTAGAAATGCAAAAACTGGGTGCGGGGCTGGAATGGGGGTGGGGTGAGGAGTGAGGCGGGGTAGGGTGGGGGTGCAGGGGGTGGTGCAGTGTGGAGTCCAGGGGGCATACCGGGGGGTGGGGTCCAGGGGGATAAGCGGGTGTGTAGTGCGCAGGGTTGGAGGGCACGGGGTGGATGGGTTGCGGTTTGTGGTGTGGGGAGGGGGGTTGGCAACGGGTCCGGGGATGGGGGTGCTGGAGGTGTGGGGGGATAGTGGGTTAGGGTGCAGAATAGAGTGTTGGGGTGAAATGCCATGGTTTTGCTCAATTTTTTTAATCAAAATAGTTTTATCCGTTTTTGAGATATTTCGAAAAAAAAGAAGGAAAAAATCACTTTTTTCATCCACGATTACAATACTTGACCAGACCTTGTATATTAAAGTAAAAAAGCTTCAGTGCTATATGTCTCTTTCCAGTTTTCGAATTATTTCTATCTTGTAAGATCCGATAGTAAATTTTGACATACTAAATATGAGTTACACCTTCTTGAATCTATTTTAAATTCTTCTTCTATTCATTTAACAAAATATATAAATATGTAAGATATCTTCTTCAATTTCAACTTCATGATTTTACTTTAATCCCCGGATGAAATTCGAATAGATTTCCTCTCTTGTCATCGAGGAGTCATGATCTGCATGTTCCTTCTTCCTTTACCTAAATCGATGTTTCTAAAAGCGAACGATCCCAGATTAAATTCTTATCTTGGTTCATCGAACGTCACGGGAGATTTCCGTCTAATTGCATTTTGATTTTTTCATATATTTCCAGGATCGACATTGCCATGCAAGACAAAGGGGGTGGTGAGATGTACCTCACCCTCACCTTCAAAACCCACCCTCACCCGTCAGTCAGGACGGATAATCGAAATAGCTTCGTGGTTTATGTAAAGCGCCTTCATTTCCAAACACGATTCTCTTTTATTTCTAAAATCGACCCCCATCAACGAATCGCCCTCATTCCATTCACCCCGGGTACAAAAGATGATAATTGAAAAAAAACGAACACGCAATTTAATCTCATCCCCGGTTTTTTAAAAGCAAACAGGAACGAACCACCTTGGTGTTATTGTATTGGAACATTAGCATAGATCCGACATTAAAATGTGCGAATATTTAATTTTTAATTCGCTAAGCTAACAGTGGAAAGAGACAACAGACGAGGGAGGAGCGTTTTTTTATTATTATTCTCATTTCGGCACCCTCTTCTTCTTTTTTTACAATCGACGTCTTTTGGTGAGAAGACATTGTCAAAACAAGATCCACTCCCTCGTTTAATGATCTCCTCATAATTGTATTCTTTTCGATCAAAAGAATCGAATGAAATGGAAGACAATCAAACTTTCGTCAAAGAAGTTTTGCTGAAATTATTGATTTATCAGACAAAGAAATAGCATTTAGGGTGGAAGTTTACATCTCCCAAAAAAATTGAAGTTGAAATGAAACAACAATTGATTTAAATTTTGAACCTAAATCCACCCAAATGTGAACAAAAGTTGTATATTGACGACATTTAATAAGGTAGTTGTTTCACCTTATGGGTTTTCTTAGGATTTTTTGAAATTTAGACAGATTATTATTTAAATACATCTGCATTGATTGGTGGCAAAACGAAATTTATGAACAATATAGTCCCGGAGATATATAGAGTCTTATACATTGATTTAATTGAAAAGTTTTTGTTTTGCCGAAAGTAGCAGAGTTGTTGATTCACAAAGACAAACAAAGAGATTGTCCTCTGCTTGATTTTAACTGGCTCCCAGCTAAGTAAATATCGAAAATTTTAAATATCCTTACGGTATTGACCCCATGAAAAATAATATTTATAATTAAAAAAGACTGATAATGAAGACCAAGTCTTCGAAACTATAGTCTGAAACAAATAAATAATATACCTATATACAGATATATAATTTCGATATATATGTGTGTATGTTTATTTGCATCAAGCAGAGGACAACCTCTTTGTTTCTCTTTGTGTCTTATACATTGCACTATACGGGATATCGGAAAGTTATAATTAAGAAATTCTTCTTACCATTGTTATAAAAAACTAAACCAACATTATACAATAACTAATACATTTTTTAAGAAAATTTTAATTCATAGTTACAACACAGTTTCTGAGATAATAATGAATAAATAAAGAAAAATGTATAATGAAAAATTTACACTAAAAACAAGCTGGCAACAAGGCATCTATTTAACCTAAAAAGTGGGTTAACTTTATTAATTTTTAGACGTTTTTTCGCTTCAGTCATTATCGTAACAGCTTTCAATCGCTTATTAAGAACTTTTTCTTTTATAAATCTCCCATTATAATGTACTTTATCTGAAATTTCTATGATAAAATATATGCAAGTTCGGACATTGTTGCCAGATTTGTCAAACGAGCACGGGATTGGCTAGAAGTGGTACATAAACAGCAAAAAGTTTGGGCTTATGAATTATGAATCCTTATTGTCTGTTCTAAATACTCTAGCATTTACTTTTTGCTAGTATTGTCGCGAAACAACTGCCTTAAGTGTAAAACACAAAAAAACTTGATTAGTAATTTATCGATATTACTTATGCTGACTCCAATATTCACTCTTTTTAGAGTTTCAAAGTGAATTTGATTGGATCTTAAACATTTTTGCTTCAAGTTAGCCCATTTGTGATTCTTCTAATCAACTAGAACAGCAGCGGATAAACTATACTTTTTAAAGTTATCTGAATCAATAATTAAACGCTAAGACAGGTGAAGGATAACCATAAGGATTTTATTTTTGCCTTGTGTTCAATTTATTATAAGTATTAAGTACGAATGCCCTTAGATGAGATAAAGAAAAGCATGATAAAGAGAATAAAAGTATTAATAGGTAATTATTATTAATTATCATAGGTAATTATTTTTACAAATAGTTAAATTTTTTTTCAAATTTCCCCATATCTGGTCTTCTCTCCTACTGGCGCTCGAAGGGACGTAATCAAACATTAGTACATTTTGAGATGTCCAGCTATGTGGTCGAAATATATTTATTCAAATAAAATTATCGAAAGTATGCTCGGAATTTCATTTTTTTATTTTTTAAAAAAGTAAACTTAATAATATTTTTAGATTTTTAAATAAAATTTTTAAATTTTATATTTATACCTATATGTTGTTTAGCTTTAATACACACATAATGGATAGATGGTTAAAAATTTATACCTAACGTCCAGAAAATAAAAAGAATGAATATAAATGAAAATGATAGACAAAAACAGCTAACCAACTTAGAAAAATTGCAGATGAAAATCCAAACAAAATTGAATCCACTGACATTATTAATTCTCTACCTAGTCTAAATCTATAGAATATATATATATATTTATTCTACCTTGTTAGACATCTAAGAAAATATGTTATTAATAATTAATAAAAAAAAAATCCAAGTAAATTATTATATACGAGCTTTTCGTGCGTGCCTTCGGCACGCCCTCGAAGCTCGGCCCTCCGGGCTGGTGCCCTGGCGGGCGGCGTCTCGGTCCAAAAATTTTATTCCTCTTAAAAAACCACACTCCAAATGTATACCTGTAAACACCCGAAAATGCATATTCTCTTAAAAGTTTCGCCTCATTTTCTTCCTGACACAGCTACAGAAATGAGGCTCTAGATAGGAATCTTATAAAATTATATATCTATAAAAATTATAAAAAAGTGGCAAATTATTAAAAAATAAACAAATAATATATAAATCATGTATGATTTCAAATTATTGTAAAAATAAAAAAAATAAAAATTTGTATAATTCTCTATAAAAAGAAAAAATGTAAATGTTTCATTTCAATTTTTAGAACTACTGAGGATGGTCGACCAGTGGTGACCGAAACTGTATAGTTATCAATTAAATAATTCTAATAGTTATTAAAATTATTGTTTTATTATATTTGTGACGGGACCAACCCTTCAATTTAATGAAAAATTTAAATCAAGTCACTTAAGTTCTGGAAGAAATTTAATATATAAATCAAATAAGATGTGATTGATTTCTTTTTCTGAGCGCAAAGAAAAGTGAATTGAATATTTAATTTTTGAGTGGTGAGAAGGGGGGAGGAGGAATAATTATCAATATATTTAATGTTTCTTAATTACCATCTTAAAATCAATTGGAGTCTTTCATTTCAAAATTCGAGTCCAAATTACGATTATATTTCAAATTTGCCGCAAATATACCGATAGCGCTCCCTGTCGGCAGCATTACGTCAGCGTTGCGGCAAATTAATCTAGGCAAATATATATAGCATTATTTTTATAACTATAATACTGGCTAAATTGGTCAAAGAACCAAAACCCAAAAATAATACTAATTTAAAAATAGTACAATATTTATTTAATACTTTTGTTTTTGTTTCAGATGGGTATTTCGACTTCACTGAACAAACATCATTGGGATAAGGTAATCAAGGAAATTATTTATTTAATTATTATTTAGTTCTATTTTATATTTATTTTTTAATTTTTTTTAATATTATTCAGAAAAGTGTTAAGGAATAGATTCAAGAGGATTTGGGTCGTTTCGTTAATCGAGTCTTAGGACTGTACACGAAGTTTTTTTGATTAAAATGTTAGTTTTATCGGTACGAGCAAATTATTGTATTTTTTATATTTTCGTCTCAAATTAAGTGAATTCACTTTAAATAATATTTATGAACTACTTCTTTATATTTAAATAAAAATTCAAAGAAAATTCTGATGAACATACGAATACATCTTTTAAAATATTTTCTAAAGAATTTCGTAAAACGAAATAATCTAAACATCAGTACATTTAATATCAATCTTGTGCCAGTTTGGGGGATGCATAACCTATAGGCGTTTCGTCGTTTTTAATAAAGTGTCAACGATATCTAACTGAAATTAGCTCATAGAAAGATCATTCTGGTGTCAAAATGTTCTTAATACAAAGAACCGATAAAACTTTGGACTTTCTGGCTCGAGAACTTTCGGATAAATAAATACAGAATATCAGAAAAAAGTTGTTATACGAGGATCTATCAAACAGGTAGGTAGGTATATCTAATGAGCTAAAATGTGGCACACAAGTTGGCATTAACTTGAACTTTTGAAGTGTTCCAACTCCCTAGCTCAAATCGTTAATTTGAGGAAAAAATTCTCAATTTATTAAAATTCCCGGAAACGAATATAATAGCGATTTGAATAATTATTTCATTCTGGACCCGAAATGAGGGGTTTTCAAATAGATAAATTTATAGTTATAAGTCCTAGGCCCTTTGATCGGTCTGTTCAGAATTTCGCATGTGTACTGTTTAAGACAATACAGAAATTACTATGTGGAATTTGCATTGTAGTATTGACTCAAAATGAAGAAAGGGAGAGTAATTGAATAAAAAATCAATCAATATATTAGTTATTATATTAGTATTATAGATATTTTCTAAAAGACGGTCTGATATACCTTAATGGAGATTTGATGAATAAAATAATTTTTTGGAACATCATTTTCAATCCTTTAATAAGCCAACGTTTCGGTGAATCTTTCTTCCTTCTTCAGGGTTTAGAAAGATTAATGAAGCACACTTGTAACCGCAATTTATTGTCTCCTTTATCTGCTCTTGTTTGGTGTTATCGTATGTAACATTTAAAGGATTGTGAGAAGGTAGTGGATACAATCTTCCTTTTTTTATTATTTTACACCAGGAAGAAAGAAAAAGTAGCCCTGAAACGAACATTTTTTAAAAGATTTAAAATCCCATTCCAATAAAAATTATTTTATTAGGAATTAGTTTCGATATTCTTGGGCTGCATCTTCATTAAATCTCAATTATATTTGATTTAATTTTAATACGCGAGAAAAGGATGTACTATATGCTGAAGTCGTGTAGATTTAATTTTTTTTATATTTTTTTTAACATTTTCACTTATTCTTACAACCAGGAAATTAAAGTATTTCATCGATCTCCAAATTCTACTAAATATAAATAATATATCTACAGAGCTACACCATCATTAGGCAGTTTTAAGAAATAGAAAGGGCTGCTGTCCCTAAAAATACATTCGGTTTTTGAATATTTAATGCAAGAGTGGTGTTACTGCTGAGCAGAGTGTCAAGACTTTTTCAATAATGCATTTCATCGGCATTTCAGTAAGACTTATGACAGACGGACAGGATAGGGAAAGATTATTTTAACGCAATTAGGGTCTCATCTGCAAACCTTTCCTACCGCCCTCACGCCTGTCTGCCTGTCTTTTGAAGGGAATATAAATATTCCGACGTGTTTAATGAAGATAACAAGACTTTCACTTGCATCGCATCGTATATTATTAGTACTTCCAATTAGTATTCAAAAATTGAAAATTAAATTCATAATATAATAATTATACGTTTGAATTTGTGAATCGACATTAACAATTATTGAAGATGTTGGGGAAGTATCAGGTATTCGGTCAAAAATAACCACTTAATTGTTTATTTTCGAGCTTCCGATCTTTTATTTGGTAATTTGAGTTCTATAATATTATAAAATTAGTAAGCAAATAGCTATTATATATTAGATCAGGAGAGTCAAACCTTTTGGTCTACACGGGCTACATATGGAGGATATTTATTAATAAAAAAGTTAATAATGTAGAATAATCATATCCACCACGTCAAAGAGGCAAAAATGGCATAGCATAATAATCTTTGAGTTCATTTCCTTCAGGATTTTATTTTTAAATCAATTAGCACGTCAAAAATTTTAATTACTAGACTAATAAATGCCGGGTATTTTAGTAAATAGAAATATGAGATGAATAATTTTTAAATATTCGAAAATTAATTATTTTTCTCCCTGATGGTTGAGCTTATAATTTTGCTTTTAATGAATTTATTCTTAAAAATAGCTTCACGTACGTATATGTAAACATATATTTCTAAAATTGGAATAAATTTTGTAAAGTCAGAAGTATTTGTTTCTGGGTAGATAATTTTGTAAAATTTTAATAAAGAGACATTTTTAAATTGTTCTTTTAGTTCTAATGTCTGATTGCAGTTCCATAAGAAAGTCTACAGGTAAAATATTTATATCTAATAAAAATGGAGTCAAAATATACCAAAATTGTGATTATTTTTTTCGAAAATCTTGATATATTTTTTCACATTCAAAATGAAAATCTGCCTTTATTCTTAAAAAAAATTTTGGGGAGATTTTTCAATTTCTTCGTATTTTAGAAGAAAAAAAATATAAGGTCAAAATTGTATCAGATATGTTAAATTTGTTTTAGTTAATTTGTATTGATGTTTGTTAATGTATTGTAGCTAGATTGTATTGATGTTTGGAGGACCTAGCCACCGATAGCTTGTGCTTCTAAACAACATGTCGAGGAAAAAAGATTTTTTTTTTAAATTTTCATATATTTATATGTTCAATTGAACATAAATACAAATTTCCCATTAAGAGTTGTTTGTTTATGAATAGTAGCATTGAATTAAAGACTTAAAAAGTCATTTTCAAAGATCCATTTTACTACTTGACTTATTCTGTATAAGTCTAAAAAAATAGCAGCAAAGTCGACCTTTAATATGCACAACGTGTTGTTTTAATAATAGTAAAAAAGACGAAAGAAAGGAGAAGGGATGTTTAAATTAAAATGAGAAGTTAGCGGGGGTTGCACCTTATCGTATCACAAGGGAGGGGTGTAAAATGTAGCAAGCGATCTACACGCATTCTAAACAGTCATAAAAACGGACGAGGCCACCCAGCCACCCTAAAGAGGAGGCGGTGCCTAAGACGCAATATCCTCCTCTCTGCCGCCCACATATATATACGCCGTGACGTGCCTTGCGAGCCAATTGCCCAACGAGGGTGGCATTCTAAGCAGCAAACATCTCGAGATGTTGTTGTTGTTGTTCAGCAAAGACAAAGACCCAAAAGGGTTGAAATCGAAGGGGATGGGAGCACCGGTTAGGGGTGAGCTGGGGGTTGGCTAGGGCGGTCAGTTGCTATCGTTATCGATTGCAATCTCGATAGCCTTTGGCCCTTGGCCCTTACTCCTTCTTACCTTCAATTGGCAGCCGAGAGAGACAGACGAAATCCCTTCAAAGGCTCTCTCTTCTCATTAATATTACAGAGCGAAGGCTGCAGACCGGCCGAATCCAACCATTTCGGGAAGAAATGCCGCTTTGTGCGATAGTTCCTGATATTGCAATCAAGATAACGCAAAGACAGAGAAGCGAGAAGGGTTGGTAGATTTTGAGATCCATAAACATCAAATAAATCTACTTTTTATTATTGTTCACTAGACACACTAACATATTGTACCAAGTTGATTGATGTATCATCATATTAATTTGAGCAATTCCAAAATTTGATTAAACATTAAAGATTTAACTAATTATTGACTGATATTAAAACCATGGGCATTGGCCACCCTATCGTTTTTCTTATTTTATGTTATGAACCTGCAAAACGATTCACATTTACCATTCTCTACTCCAGCCTAGAGGTTTTTGCAAGTCCAATCCCGGATATTACGCATTATTACTCTACCCCTCCCGAAACTTCTAAAAAAAATTATTCTACTTGGTCTAGGAATACAGGCTAGTCTAAACCCCCTAATAAACACAGGAATTATTTGACGGAATATAGTGGTGTTTCAGAAAGAGGCGATAATCTGTCAAATAATTCCTGTGTTTAATATGTTTTACTATAAACCAACACCGCTTTCCCCGAGGGGTGATCCGCGAATGGAAGTAGGTGTACACCTCTTTGGAAGTATTTTGGAAGTACTTGGAAATATTTGAAAGTACTTGGAAATATTTGAAAGCACTTGGGAATGTTTCAAAGTACTTGGGAATATTTGGAAGTACTTGGAAATATTTGGAAGTACAAGTGGAAGTAGGTGTACAGCATATTGGGTCGCGGTTCACCCCTCGGCTTTCCCTAAACGTTACCCCTAATAAACCAACAATATTGGACTTAACATATTTTTTCCAACCTATCTTAATTTTTCATTCACTGTCATTCAATTTATATTTTTCTTAACAATCCCATAAAGTTTTATTTTTTTTGTTAAGAAATTTTCGCTTTGCAGAATATAGTAAGCGAAGAAGATTAAGGACGGTCGATGATGGAGAAGTCGGAGGCTAAAAAAATCAAATTTAAATTATATTATGTAATTTAATAACTAGTTAAATAAATTGTTAAAAAAAACATCCTCGATAATTATTTACGGGGAGATCTTAGATATTGTTTTCTTTGCTCAGATAACATGATCCAAGAAGTCACGATCCAATGAATTCTTAAAATCTCACTTCTGATCTAAAGAAATCACGAGACATTGTTATCTACTAAATCCGAGCTGTTATGAATAATTTTAATCACATGTCAAAAAGGCATTATTCACCCTTTCATGAATTGAACTCGAGTGCCAAAAAAGCCACCCAGGCCAATAGCTAATCTGTGAAGCAGATCCATCTGAAGACTTAATCTTAAAGTAAAACTTTTTATGTGACTTAGTTATGTCTAATGGTTCACCTAACTTGGGTTAATTTCCCGAGAGAGTGGATACAACCCTTCTGACATGTAATAAAAATTATCCATAACATGAAAGATTTTAATTTGCCGATGGTAATAGATTCAAATTTTCTTAGAAAATCATAAGATGGTGTCATCTATTAAATCCGATGGGATGGTATATCTTTAATTATATGTCAGAGGGGTTGATTTTCACCCCTTCGGGAATCGAACCCGAGTGCCAGTAACAGCAATCCGGGCCATATGGCTCACCTGCGGGATGCGAACCTCTTTGACATATGTAAACGCGTTAAAAATTTTACTCAAAGATTGTTATCTTAATTTGTAAAATTTCGCGATCTAGTGATTCTAAATTTAAACATATAGCCATGCCATATAATTTAAATAAAGGTCGCTGAGTGTTTCGAATTTTGAAAAGATTCAAAATTCGAAGGGCATAATGGAATGACTTTTCCTAATTGAATATGAAAGATTTCAATTTGCCGATGGTAATAGATTCAAATTTTTCTTAGAAAATCATAAGATGGTGTCATCTATTAAATCCAATGGAATGGAATTTTTTTAATTAAAATCAACCCCTCTGACATATAATTAAAAATATTCCATTCCATCGGACTTAATAGATGACACCATCTTATGATATCCATAACATCTTGGACTTAGTACATGACAATCTTTCGTTATTTATTTAAAAATTCTAACTCTTTCAATTCAAACTTATATTTTTTTCTGATCATTAAATGATCACCGTTCCATTTCTCAAATCTTGCGAAAGTGCTCTCCTTTATAATTATGATTCTCACCTCTTTTGTCGACATTTGATTCTGGCTCTGGAATTAATTCTTGAAAGATTTTATTTCCAAAATTTTAATCAATTTTCTAGTATTTAGCTCATAGATAGCTAAACTACCTTTGAACCTAAGCTAAGCAGGTAATTATATTCAAACCAGATTTTTTTATACTGTTTTTTGTCTGGAATGCCTAACGGGCCTAACCCATGATAGCACAAAAATAAGAGTTTATTCTGGTAACAAAATTATTTTATTTCCAAAACTAATGCTGGCTAAATTGATTAAAGATACGAAACCTAATAATATAATAATAATTATTGAAAAATAATATTATAATAATAGTTATCTAATTTCGACTTCAAGAGTCTAGTGAAGTCGGTGGTTACGTCAAACCACTCTTTGGTCTGTAAGTTTGTATATAAATTTTGATGATAGAGATGTTAATATTAATGGTACGAGCAGATTAATACAATTAAAAAATATTTATCAACTAGTTTATAATTAAATAAATTTATTGAACCAATTATTTTACATGCATTCATGTAATGGTACGAGCAGATTATTGAATTAAATACAATTAAAAAATATTTATCAACTAGTTTATAATTAAATAAATTTATTGAACCAATTATTTTACATGCATTAATGTATACATTGTATTTGAGCTTCGACTTCGGAGATTACTTCACACCATCGACAGTCCTTGATCTTTTTGAGCCTGCCAATATCTTTTTAGTCCTTGTTTTTAATAAGAGGAAAAAACTAATTAAATAAAAAAACCTCAATTCCGATAAACATTCGATCTCCCATCCAATTTCCGTTCTATCATATTTAAATAAAAATTCAAATAGAATTATGAATGAATGAACATCACAATACATTGATGGAAATTAAATTACCTATAGTATTTTATGTGGAATGTGGCATATTTAATATCGATCTTCTACCATAGTTTGGAGGATGCCTAACCTATAGGCCTATCGTCATATTTAAGAAAATGCACTGCCCACGCAATATCTAAAAGAAACTAGCTAGAAAGATCATTCTGGAATCAAAATATTTTTAATAGGAAGAACCGATAAAACTTTGGACTTTCTAGATTCAGAGCATGAGAAAGAATAGAGAACATCGAGTTGTTAAATGGGGAGTTATCAAATGGATATTGATAATGAGCTAAAATTTGGCACACAAGTTGGTATTAATAACCTGCTCTTCTTTGCCGAGTTTCACTCCCTAGCTCAAATCAATCATATGATGAAAAAATTCCCAATTTATTAAAATTCTCGTAAAACTTCAGAAAAGTTTTAATTTTTTTTTCCAATTTTAATTAATACAAATATTTTGATTTTAGTCAATTTTCTGGATAATACATTTTAGGGGACTGTATCTTCATTTTTCTCTAAGCTCCAATTATTTGGGTATTATATATTAGGGGAGTATTAACCCCCTTCCAAAGAGGATGGTATTATAATCCTGTCTGATGCGATCGTGCGCGCAATAACACCTCCCCACGCTCTCAGTAGTAATTCTCTAATCCCTTGTTGGGTCATAGGGGCAGTTGGGGCCAAACTGGGGATATTGCTTGCCTCGATCTGTCTCGATGTTATCGCAGCATGAGAATACATCCACTTGTGACAATATTAACGCCCAGGACTGGATCCATGTTGCTTACCCCCGGCACCCCCTAAACTACCTCTCTTTGTTGCTTTCTTGGTCTCTTTTGGGGAAGTAACCTTTTCAGCGAGGGAAGAGGTTCATCTTGGTAATATAAGCGAATTAAAAAAAATATATATTTATTCTTAATTTTTGTTCTTAATAGAAAAAATTATAAAAAAAAAATAAAACCTACTTCAAAAAACTTAAATGCAACAAATAAAATAATAATAACTTAAAAATAAAATAAAATTCACTAAAAGGTATAAAATAATTATCTTATTTAGTTACAACTAAACGACGAAATATTAACACGAAATTACTTTTGGAAGTCGGTGCCAAACAAACTATACCTATAAGCGAGCGTACCCGCCAAACGTACTAAGTAAGATCCGTCGAGTTCGATTCATAAAATGTATATGTTTGGCACCGACTTCAAAAAGTAATTTCATGTTAATATTTCGTCGTTTAGTTGTAACTAAATAAGATTATTATTTTATACCTTTTAGTGGATTTTATTTTATTTTTAAGTTATTATTATTTTATTTGTTGCATTTAAGTTTTTTGAAGTCGGTTTTTTTTTTTTTATAAAAATTATTTTTATTTTTATTTTTTTAGTGATGTTATTAATAGTGACTTAATATAATACCTTGCATGCATCTCGTAAGAGAAAGCGTCAGGCGAATGAATCAGAAAATGATGATAAAATTCAATTCATAAATATAGAAATTATCTCGAAACGTTTGCAGGTTTTAAATTAATGTTATAAGATTTTTTTATAAAAGATTTTATTTATCATAATTTCGATTATTTGCTCATAAGAATTGGAGATTTACGTTATTTCGTCGTTGATCATATCATCAGAACCTGAACAAATTAATATGGCACTATCTCCAAGATACTCCTTTCCTATAAAAAAAGAATTATCGAAATCGGTTCATAAACAAAGAAGTTAGGCCTGAACAAACCTAACAAAAAAGGTCTAATACCAATGAAAAAACAGGACCAATCGGAAGCTAGACTAAACCCAATGCAAAAAAAAAATTTCAAACTCAGTTCACAATTGGCGGAGATATGAGGTTACATAGACACAAAAAAATTATAATATATAGACATATTTATACTCGTTATATATTGATATATAAATGCTTATTTGCACCAAACAGAGGAGAACGTTTTTGATTTCTCTTTATAAATCAACACCTTTACTACTCTCGGCAAAATAAAATCTTTTAAATTAAACTTTAATGTTTAGTAGAGATTGTTTTAATGATGATTTTGTTTGAGATTTATTTTTAAAGCATCTACATACCATAGATTAATAACAATCTATTTAAACAGATACAAATTCCCAAAATATCTAGATATATATATACAGATGTGTAGTTAAAAGGTTGATAAAATTTATTTTATTTATTTATTATTTTGATATTTTAATTATGTATTTTTTGTGTTAATGAGCTTAATCTTGTCATATATAGGTACTATAATATATCTTTGTAAATATTAAAAAGTTTAATAAAATATTATAATACGTGCGAATTTTCAAATGTCGGGATTTTGACTTTCGGGATTTCGGGCTGTCGGGATTTTGGGTGCCACCCGATACAGATATAGTTTTTGCAAAATATCTAGATACATGATTCATGTACTGATACGAAAAGTTTCAGGCTTTAAAGTTGGATAATATTTGCAAAAAAAACTTGAGTATTTTTCTATTACTAACAGGTGTGTGTATCTGCATAAAAATTAAATAAAAATTTTTAATATCATTGGTGTTATTTGAAAACTAAACTAAAAATGTTGAATCAGTATTTTTGGTTTTGTAAAATAATGAAAAATATTAAGTCATATCCGAAACTATAATCAATCAACATGTTAATTTTAGACACTTTTTTATTGAAAATATACAAAAGATTCACCCCTTATCATCACTTGGCCTTCCGAGAGACGGTTAAAAAAGTACTTTTTTCGAGATATTCAAACGAAAATATACTCTTTTAACACTTTATAAAATATACTATTTAAAATGCATTTATTTTTTTGAAAATTCCATTTTTATTTTTTCTATAAATTCTCAAAAAAGTTGATAAGGATCCCCCCTTATCATCACTTGTCTTCCGAGAGACGGTTAAATACTATTTAAAATGCATTTATTTTTTGAAAATTCCGTTTTTTCAATAAATTTCTCAAAAATGTATATAGTAATGTATATAGTAATGTATATAGTATATATATAATAAGTTTCCCCCCTTATCATCACTTGGACTTCCGAGGGACGGTTAACAAAGTACTTTTTTCGAGATATTAAAACGAAATTATACTCTTTTAACTTTTTAAAATATTCTATTTAAAATGTATTTATTTTTTGAAAATTCAAATTTTATTTTTTCTAGAAATTCTCAAAAAAGTTGATAAGGGTCCCCCCTTATCACTTGGCCTTCCGAGAGACGGTTAAAAAGTACTTTTTTTTTGAGATATTCAAACGAAAATATACATTTTTAACACTTCATAAAATATACTATTTAAAATTCATTTACTTTTCTTGATAATTCAAATTTATTTTTTATAGAAATTCTCAAAAAAGTTGATAAGTCCCCCTTTATCGTCAACTGGCCTTCCGAGAGAGGGTTAAAAAAGTACTTTTTGGAAATATTAAAACGAAAATATACTCTTTTAACACTTTATAAAATATACTATTTTAAATACATTTATTTTTAGAAAATTCCATTTTTATTTTATCTAGGAATTCTCAAAAAAGTTGATAAGGTCCCCCCTTATCATCCCTTGGCCTTACGAGGGACGGTTAAAAAGACCTCTTTCCTAGATATTCAAACGAAAATATACTTATTTAAAATGCATTTATTTTTTTTGAAAATTCCATTTTTATTTTTTCTATAAATTCTCAAAAAAAGTTGATAAGGGTCCCAATTAACAAGCTTTTTAAAAATTTTCTTTTGTTCCTCAACTGCAGATCATTATTTAAATTTTAAATCTTATTTAGTTTTTAATGATCAACTCATATTTTCAATATCTACATGATTCTAGAATTCTTAATGAATAAAATGAGTGATAATTTTTTCAAATAACATTCAATAACCAGAGATATTGATTACTTTGGTATACCTAGTAATAATTGAACACTAGAATTAAGGTACTATATAGAACTATAATTAGTCCTAGTTTCTCTTACTGTCCTACAATATTATATTTTGGTACTCAGGAGAATATTGATAAGCTACAGCTCTTACAAAATAGATGCCTGAGAATTAATTTAAAGTGTGACAGGGTTACATCAATAATTAATTATCCTGGAATGTTTAGGACTTATGAATGTGAAGGAATTCTTATTTTTACAGACAATGTGTTTTGTATATAAATTATATCATAGGCAGCTGCCAGCCTATTTAAATTCCACATTGGTCAACGAGATCCATGATCATGAGCCGCGAATTAGAGACGATATATTTATTGAGAGGGTGAAGAAACAGCGAACTTTATTATATTTTAGAGGACTTAAGGAATTTAATTCTTTGCCACCTGAAGTGAGAAATGCATCAAGTCTGATTCAATTTAAGAACCAAGTGAGGATATACTTTAAGAGGGACAGTTGAATATTTCTATTGAGAAATATTGAGAGTTATTATAACTTCTCTGTTCAAATTTGTAATATTGTAATATATATGTATGAAAAATACATGTAAATATAAACAAATAGATAAATAAATTCACAAAAATTGTTTGATTACTAGACCATTTTGTACAGTATTCTTCAAAAAATTGTGAATTATTTTTTTCTTATAAAAATAACATGACCTATCGAGTTTCAAAAATATGTAGAAAATCGTAATATAAAAACGATTTTAATAAGAATCCAAAATGTTAGGCTCTTTTTACATTCAAATGAATGACTAAGAAATGGCCAAGAGTGAGAGACTTCATCAAAACAGCTAACAATGTTTTCATCTAAAATGGAATTTAATCCCATGATTTAATGCTCAAATGACAAAGAGATATCAGAGAATAACGTTTCTTATCAAAGTATTATAGCTCGAGGGCGGAGAATAAATCCTAAACGCTTTGCTCTCGTATAATTAGCATCTAGAGAGAAAGAGGTGTAAGATGACTAAACGGATTAGTCCTTGGAATAGATAAAACCCCTGGCAAGGATTAAGGCCAGCACGTGTACACCCATATTCCTAGTACTGTTTGTAAGCAGTAAGCACCCTCGTCCACCCCCGGGGAAGCCCCGGATTCCCTCGCCGGCGGCAGTTCTTAAATACGTGAGAACAGAAGAGGAGGAGGCAATTGCATATTAATGGATACACGATAAAGGTATAACAAAAGAAATATAAGGGATTAAAAAACCCTTAAATACACAACAGACTAGCTTGAAATTTGAATATATATTCAAACAGCACCTCGACTTAAGTATTATATTTACATTCAAATGAACTTTAGCCTGTTATATGTAGAATAAACATACATATATCACCTATTAAAGCAGCAGTTCTCGATCAGGGTTTGAAAGATGACTAGTGTTTAGGGTTTTTTTACTTACTTGATCTGAACCCGAACTTTCGATTAATGGACCTCAAAGATTATGAAACTCAGCCTAAAAAAAAGTTTGTAGCCATTTTTTTAAAATTTTATTTCTTTATTTAAAAATTATCTTTGTATTACTAACCTTTCGTGAGTATTTACTATATTTTAATACTTTTTTAACCGACTTCAAAAAAGGAGGAGGTTCTCAATTCGACTGAATTTTTTTTGTCTCTATGTTACCTGATATCTTCGCCAATTGTGAACCCATTTTGATGATTTTTTTGCATTGGGTTCAGTCTAGTTTCCGATTGGTCACGTTTTTTTTCATTGGTATTGGACCTTTTTTTATATGTCTGTTTAGGCATAACTTCTTTGTTCATGTCCGATTTCAATGATTCTTTTTATATTGAAAAGAGGGTACCTTAGGGGTGGTCCCATATTAATTTCATTTCCAATTCTTATGAGCAAATAATCGAAATTATAATAAATAAAATCTTTGATAAAAAAAAGCAATCTTAAAACGTTCATTTAAAACCCGGAAACGTTTCTAGAGAATTTCTATATTTATGAATTTAATTTTATTATCATTTTCTGATTCATTCGCCCGACCCTTTCTCTTACAAGAGTCATGCAAGGTATTATATTAAGTCACTATTAATAACATCAATTACAATCATTACAATTTTTTTCAACAGTGTAATTTTAGAAAAACATTCATTAGTTAACTATACTTCGAAAAATACAAATATTACTGATATCGCAGAAATATATCCACTTTTATACGATTAAGATTGAAATCTCTGCCAAAAGGGAAAGTCCCTGGCTGGCTAGGGGGAAGAAATGAATATATTCGATCAGCGATTTCCAATAGTTGTCGAAAATCTTTTTTTTTGTTGATATAGCAAACTGTCTATAGATGGTCCAGTTTCAAAGGATTATTGGAATGTGCAGAAAGCATTAGACGGAACTTTTTGAAATCCACTCTCTATCTTCTTGCTTCATTGAAGTTTGTTTGATAGATTATAAATCGCGGAAACATTCCTTCTATTGTTAACTAAAATGGTCGAAAATCTAAGCAAATAACTGGTGGAGAGTAGATGGACTATTTAAATAAGTTATATACAAGAAATTGAATTCATATTTGGAAAAGTTTGCCTAAATGCAAATTCACAATATTCAAATATTTCTTTTAAAACGGATTGGTTTTATTTCACGAATTTCAACGTTACTCGGTAGGCTTAGAGAACTAATAAGCTTACTGGGCGAGAGGAATATTCACTAAAGACAAAAATATTATTATTATTATTATTATTTGCTTGTTCCTGTTTAGACACCCGGAGAAAAATTCCTAGAATAATAGAAATTAAGAAATTAATCTCTAATAGTCTGAAACAGGTCTGAACTTGTATTTGGACATGCTTTAACTTGCATTAGGCATCCTTGCAATACACTTTTGCTTTAAAGAAAGAGAAATGATTCTATTCGCGCTCTTTGTCGTTATTTTCATCAATAAGATGCTAATGAAAAAACGCTTAACCACACATTAAATAATAAAAAAAGTGAAAACTTTTTCAAGACTCGGTACACTAGAGCTGCCCTAGTAAATTATTAATAAATACATATAAATTGTTCATTTTGTGGCTATACTATAAATTTTTTTTCTTAAAATCTTTTGTCTTCTGTCTTTTGAACTAGATATTGCAAAATCTAATCAATCCTCTGTTATTGAAATAAAAGAACTCTTTGACTTTCCGTTCTTAGGTTATCGTGGGTATCGGAATTCAGACACACAAAGAGAAAAAAATCATAGTTGAAAAATATTTTTCTCCGCGTTTCAGACATTTTAAAGCACAATGAGCAATATTTATTTTTATGCGTGATTTAATACATTTAATTTACATTATACCTTCTACGTGGGCATCAATCAGTTTTCAGCTATGAAAAAGAATTGAAACATCACCAGAAGAAGCTGAAGTAAGAATAGACTATCCGTTCTGTTTAAATATCAATTGATAAAAAATCTTATGTTAAATTTGAAAAAAAATAACGAAAAATTCTAAGATGCGGTTATTTTTTCAAAAAGAAGCGAAGAAAAAAAATTAAAAAAAATGAATGGCTATTTTTTGGACAGCATCCCCTGGGTGAAAAGTCAACTCCCGCAACTGATACCTACCTATAAGATTTGTAAATTTATATAGGTATAAATAATAATAATATTAATAATAACAAAGGAAATATGAGGAACTCGCTCAATTAAAAATTATCTGTAAGCTCAACAAGGTGACTATACATCCCATAGTTATATCCGCGGAAGGAGTAGTCTCCAAAAACTGTCCAAGACCATCGAAGAACTTGCCATATTATCCAATATCCTATAATTATTTATAGAACAAACACATCCAGAATAGTAAGAGTTGGTCCAGAAGGCAATACTCCTTCAAACCTATAAGATCTTCTTAAAATTTCAATAGAATAATTCGACAAATATTTTCTGTCTTTTAATCCAGATATTCCAAAATCTAATCTGTACTCTGTATTGATACAAACGAAATTTTTGACTTTCCGTTCTTGGGCTATTCTGGGTATCGGAATTCACACACACAAAGAGAAAAAAATCATATACCTAGTTTAAAAATATTTTTCTCTGCGTTTCAGACATTTTAAAGTACAATGAGCAAATATTTATTTTTATGGGTGATTAATAAGCTGCAATTTCAGCTTTCTATCTCCCATCGTTTGTTGAAAACGTCAAATTATAACAAAATTCACAGATTGAATTGAGTCTTGAAAATCCGGGTTTGGGGGTTAAGATTGACGCCACCCCAGGTCGGTTAAATCAAACTAGTTTTTGATTAATCGTTAAGGTTTGTTTTACGGGCAGTGTTCGGAGATTTGTGGGACAAAACACAGTTTCATAACCATTGTTTTTGAAAGAGTGGCGCCTGAGAGTATTCCATGGTAAACATATAGGAAAATTTTTTATTAAAGATTGTTCAAAGGACGCCTTACTTTATTTTTGAAAAATAAATCTATTTTTTTTCTAATAATTCATGCAATTATTAAAAAAAAATATTAGAATAAAAGTTAAATTAAATAAAATTTTAAAAGACATTTTATAGTAGAAATGAGTGTAGATTTTATTCAAATATGTATTACCATCTAGATTAGTTCAGGGGGTGCAATGCTAGTATAGATTAAATCCTTAGTAGGTACATTAATTTATTAAATAGATCAAAACGTTTTAATAATTATATTTTAGTAATAAAATAAGCATAATAGAATATTATGAAGCGAATTTCTACTTCCGATTTATTAAAAGGGGGATCGCGAGGGGATTTTCAAAACGATGGGAAATGAATAATCAAAGAAACGGAGACGCACAATCGCTGTTTAGAAAATGGGAGGTCAAATTGGGGTCGAATGCTCATAATCTGGAAAGTGATTAGCGTGTCTGTCCGTCTCTTCTTTTTGACAGATTTTTTTTCCTTATTTCATTCAATCGGACAGGAAAATTGGCCAGAAAGTGGGATCGGTGCTCTTAGCGTGCATTCAGCCATCCATATGAAAATAAAACAATAAAAACGATAAATACAGGATCTATACAAGTATAAACATTATAATTAAAGATAATCATCTCGAGCAAAAGAGTTCACACAAGAAGAGAAGTAGAAAGAAGGTGGGGGGAAAAGGAAGCAGGAGAATTAAATCAGGGATTATACCTACATATGTCCATAGAAAAAGAAATATTTTTTAATTTGTTAAGAAATTAACTTATTTTTAAGGGTAAATCGAATCTGCTTGATGCAATTAAATATACACAGAACTAGCTGGGATAAATTATGTCTTTAAGGAGTTGAGTCTTGATATTCTCTGTCCGTTCGTAGGTCACTCTATCATATTTATAGGTGTTACACCACATTATCTTTTTCATTAATAACAACAAAAAATAAATAAAATAGGCTTAAAAAAAGATATATACTTATATATTTGACAGTAATTGAAGCTTTGTTAGTCAGACTTGTGCTCAGGGCTTTCAAAACTTAAAAGTAATTTTAAGATATTTAAAACAAAATGTAAAGTTATATAAGCCGGTTTTACCAGTTTTTAATCATTTCAACGATTTAAACAATATGTAGAGATTTTTTCTTCAATAAATAAAATAAATAAATTTCATAAGAAATATTAAGTTTAAAATTTTATTGATTATTTGATCGTTTTGCGAAACTGGCTTTTTTTAAAGTTTTTTTTTATATATATATCGTTAAGTACCTATTGGATTTTTTTAATCATTCATCAATAATCTTCTTATTTGAGAAAGTAGTGAAAAAAATAATAATAATAATAATATGCCATACCATCCATCATAGGAATAGTTGGCCAGATGGCAATACTCCTTCAAACCTCCCACATAGTCTGTAAGTTCCTTAATTAATACATTTATCTGAACAAGCCGTGCGGGGGTGTGGGTCAGGGTGAATTTACTTTTCAAACCGCCCGAGCCTAACCCTTAGAAAAGAAAAGAGTGGTGGAGTAAGTGTAACAACTCGTATAATATTAATAAATAATTTGAATCCTTTTTAAAAATCTCAGCTCTAAAATTCGGTTTTCGATCCGTTGAAAGGTGTACTGATTGGCAGGTTTCTGTACAATTTTACAATAACTTTCATAAAATATTACATATAAAAGTTCAAATTGCCGAAAATGGCAAACTTAAAATTTCTTAAAAAATCACCACAGATTACTTATTCATCTAAAAAATCCACACCTATCATGGATAATTTTTTTAACATGAGAGAAGGTTTGTATTCACTTCCTCTAGAATTAAACCTGAATGCCAAAAAAACTAATCAGGGCTAAAAACCAACCCTTCTGATATGAATACAAATTATTTATTGCAGCTCGGATTTAGTAGATGAATAATTATTCGTTATTTTTCAATCAAATATTATCACTTACAAATATGTATATACTTCTAGAATATATTTTAAATGACTTTGCACTACAAACGAAAAGTCATATTATTTTATTTTTTTAAATTTTGAAAACTCTATATTCGTTCATTAAACAATGTTATATTTTGTAAGGTCAATCTAAAAGCGAGAGATCTTCGAGTAATAAAACTTGGTACATTGATTGTAAGATTTTCAAATAATTCAGATCAATTCAGATTCAGAATTTAGAATAAATATAAAATATCAAAATGTCTTTTAATCTCCAAATATTGAAAAACTCCTTATGATGAGTATCTAATATATTATCTTTTTACTTTACCATAGAGGGTATGGTCAAGTATTGTAATCGTGCATGAAAAAAGTGTTTTTTCCTTCTTTTTTTCGAAATATCTCACAAACGGCTGAAACTATTTTGATTAGAAAAATTGAGCGAAACCATGGCATTTCGCTCTACAAAAAAGCTCTAATAAATGAACATCGGAAAAATTACATTTTTCGAGATAATAATTGTTTTGTCAAAATGTCTGTTAGTCTGTCTGGTTTTCTGGTTGTTCGGTTGTCCGTTAGTCTGTGCGTTATCAAATTTTTGTGGATGAGCTAGCTCAAAAACTAGTGTGAATATCGAAAACAAATTTCACCCCTAGTTTTGGTTCATTGAGATTAAGAGCTGATTAGATTTTGGGGCATATCGACCCAAAATTAAGGGGGGTTAAAAATTAAAAATATAGGCTCTTGTGCCAAACTCAACCAAATTTTGTATACATAATCATTGGGACCCGAGAAGTCTAAAAATGCAAAAACTAACCGCCCAAAATGGGGGGGGGTAGGGTCAAAAAATGAAAATCTTCACCATTTACCAAACTCAACCAAATTTTGTATACATAATCAGTGGACCCCCAGAAGTCTAAAAATGCAAAAACTAACCGCCCAAAATGAGGGGGGTGTATGGTCAAAAAATGAAAATCTAGGCTCTTGTACCAAACTCAACCAAATTTTGTATACATAATCAGTGGGCCCCCAGGAGTCTAAAAATGCAAAAACTAACCCCCCCTACATGAATATAAATAATTTTATTAAATATTAAATATAAGTGAGGGGCCAGGTTGTATGGTAAAGTCAAGTGGATGGCCACATCAGAACACGTCAGCTTATTTTAATTTATAGGACCCCAATCTTAAGGAATTATTTTGAAGACTTTCCAAATTCTCAATATATTTATTAACTATAAAATATTATCATATGCAGCTAAAATATTTAAGCATAGACCTAAATAAGCTCACATCCAGTAATTCCAATTCAAAATGTTTTTGAACCCGCTTTGTTGACCTCAACAACATGAACGACTTTCCACAAATATCAATAATATATGCATTTGAAAGAAATACCCCTCTCTAAAATCATACGAAAATTTTTGATACTGTCAAAGTTTTTGTGGGAAATCGAAATTGGCTCTCAATTTCTGTAAGATAAGAATCATTTTTTTCGAACTGAATGATATTAGAACACCACTCTACAATACTGTCCAAATAACTATTATTGTTCAGTTCCATAATCAGTATTAGCTATAACAAATCAGAGTAAAAAAGGAAACAATTAAACACCCTGTTAAATCATACGACCAATCGCAACGTTTCGCTAATTTATTGCAGCTTCATTAGGCTCTATACAAAACAATAAATACAATTGAATCACTCACAATCATTAAAATTAACCCAGATATTATTATATTTACCTTAATCATTTTTTTCTTTGATTTGCTATGTCCAAATAATATTTCAATTTCGAATTCTGAAATTTTATTATTTTTTTTGTAATTACAAAATTTTCTTATTCACAATAGTTTTATAAAAAAATAAAAATTGCGTGAGAAACCTTTTCTTTCTAATATTTATGCAATTTTTAATAACCCCGTTCTATGATAGTAGGTTTATTGATTTAATTGCTCTTGTTTTTGTTGCCTCTTGATTGACTTGCCTTATAATTAGTAGATCAAAAAATGTCAGCCACGTGAAATTCAACTCGGGATTTCTATAATTAATAATTTCGTAAGAATTGAAGTCCACTACCATATTATTATGATTGGGATATGAAACGGAGAGCGGGTTATTGTTCCCCTTATCAACAGGTAAATCGCCTTGAACTGCGTTGTTTTTGTTTCAAGTTCCGCTTTGTTATTTTAGTTAAAAAATATTTAATAAGAAATCGATGAATCATTTTATAAATTATAAACTTGGATATTTTACTATAAAAACCATCAAAGAGAGTTGTTATTAAACTATTGTATGATTCTATAAAGTTTTTTTACTTTATTTTTTTAATACTCATTAAAATAATCGAAACTTGGATAATTTTTCAAACATTTCTATTTTTTTTTCTATTTAATTCTAAAAGTGAAAATATAAATTTTTGGAAAAAATATTTTCCAAAAAGATTTATATTTTCACCTTTAAAAGTAAGCGTGATAATTTCAGGGTACCAGAATTCAGATCCATACAGACTAGGGTGGAACGAAAGATATAAATTTTGATTTTTTATTTGTAATAGCATATAAAAGTTGCATTAAGTAGTAAAAAAGACGAAAACCGGTTTTGAAGGTTTGAAGATTATAGGTACTGGGAAAGATGGAGGCTGGGAGAGAGTTCCAGTTCCTTGAAGTCATGGGGATATATGTATTGGCGAATGAAGTGGTCCGACACTTTTCTAATTTGACCGTGAAAGAGTGTTGGGAGTCGGCAAAACGCGTGCTACGTGCAAAAAATACTTTTAATATAAAATTCATATTTATTTTTAAAAAAATTACATTATAGTATAACTTTTTTAATAAATCAAATAGGAGTTTTGTCTCTCAGATAGAATCAAATAAAAGAGAAGACTTCTAAATCGACGCATTTCCTAACTGAATAGCATATACATAATATATTCTGTTTTATGCCCAGCAATGAAATGTCTAATTAAACGAAGGCCAATATGTTATATTCCAGTCTAAATATAGAGTCTCGAATGAACGCGTAGATACACCTGTGGGTGGGTGGTATGGCGGGTATAACGGGTGACGGGGGTTCAACCAAATAACTCCCTTTTACTCCTTACTTTCTCCCTCTCTACATGTAATTATTCTAGCTAATTTTAAAATCATGCGCATAGAATCTCTAATGGCCCTCCTCTTCTCTCTTTCACTCTAATCGCAAGCAATCGGATAATTAAAGCCCTCCTAAGCGGAGATATGACTACCTTAATGATCCACTTCCGGAAAATTGCCAAAATTAACTACGCCATGCTAAATAATTACAAATACTATATATGTATATAGAAATACACGTCTCTATGTTGAAAATGTCAGTACAGATCCTGTTCACTCTTTGCGTTGATCCCTTCCTTGCATCTCTGCAATTAGTCCGATTGAAATCGCTTATAATTATTCTTGTTCAGTTAATTACTCAAGAAACTATTTAAATAATTGATCAATTTTAGAAATGCTTAATTTGGTTTATACAAATAAAGTATATTATGTTCCATTCATATTGATGTAATATTGTGAAAAATTAAGATTATATAATTATATCTATCTATCTTTAAAAGTGCCTAGATACAAACCATTATGTTTTCGATATTTTACTAACAAGGAAAAACTATACTATAAGATATGCTCTTCATGTGGTAGATTCAGATTATTCCGAAACCGGCTAGATCTAGTTAAAATTACTAATAAATATACGGATGTTTTTGAATTGGACTAGCCCTGAAAAATTTAAAAATTTTGGGTCTAATATCATTATAATATATATTTAATAACATTTAATACTTATTTATATTATCCTACATAAACTGATAATTGCATACTTTTAAAGAAGAGATGTTTTCTAGCGAAAATAAAAAGTCATAATTCCCTTATGGTCTTCCAAATCAATTCTAATGCGATGCGAGTGTAAAAATCGTCACTAATTTCAGAACAAACCACGCCATATGTTTTGGAAACTGATGCTTTGAACATACCAAAGCCGTAGACAATATCTAGTTTTAAGAAGAAATCAATGAGGATATCATCTGCTTGATGCAAATAAACCTATGTAATATATACCAGTAAATGTATACTTGTATAAATGAAGTGACTACTTACGATACGGACTACATCAATTAAATGTAAATTTACAATTTTGCAAAATATGTTAAAATTCTTAAAAAATTATGATTTTTTCAGTTATTTTTTGGATATACCTACATATTATCTCTGATATGATTTGTCTTTAGGCAAAGATTTAGAAATCCTGTGTGCGTGAAAAATATAGCTATATCACTTCAAGATCTATATTCTTTTATAAAATACCTATCCGTATTTATTTTCTTCATAATTTTGAACTAGATCTAGCTGGTTTCCGGATAATCTGAATCTATCTTATATTGTATGTTTTTCTCTATTAGTAAAATTTCGATAACATAATTTTATTTTATTGAGATTATAGTTTCGAAGGCTTGCCTTCATCTTAAATCTATCTTTTATCGTTTATATTCATTTATCCTTATGACTTCTAGATACTACTATATAATTCTTTCTCTTCTCCCAGTCCGTCTTTTCCGCGACATGTAAACCTTTCATCCACATTTACCTTCAACTTCGACCCAATCCCTGAAATTTCTTCTTCTTTTCACATTGCAAGGGTCCACCCAGGATTACAGAGGTAACTTTTTGGTGCAACATCATCTTGAATCAATATCTTTAAATATAAAAAAAAAAAAATTATTTCTTATGTTTTCAGTGAATTGCGAATGAACCAACATGCAAACGAATCTTCATTCAATTGAGCATTCATGACTCAAGAGAAAAAACAAATAAATAAAATATTCGTAAAAAATTACTGAAAATGAAGGTTCTGGGTCTTTTATCTCATGCCAAGATGTAAGATCTTCTATATGTAATATTTAATTACTTTTTCTCATAAAAAGAGAAAATTATTGATATATGGGTGTGTATATTCATTTGAAAAAATACAAATCTTTTATAAAACAATCTTTGACACGTTCATTTTTAAACCAAACTTTTCGGGAGAATTTCTCCCTTTCTGAATGATAAAATTTTTCAAAAAAAGTTGCTTTCACTAGGGGTTGCTTTCTGAATTTTTCTATTTTTTTTTGAAAATTTTTTATCATTGAGAAAGGGAGAAATTCTACTGAAACGTTTGGTTTGTAAATAAACGTGTTCAAGATTGATTTATAAAAGATTTGTATTTTATGAATATTTAAAAAAATCAATAATTTTTTTTCTTTTTATTTTTATATATGTATATAAACCTATTGTATATGTAGGTGCATATTCGGTAAGAAAAAAATTTTAATTTTCAAAATGATATTTATTTAAAATATACCTCAAGTTATATTGTTTTTTATTATAAATTATCATGTTGACATTAATAAACTGCAACGGATCGTTGCTAAACTTTATCAAAATTCATTTGAAATATTAATATGTTTATTCCTTTATTATTAATCGGATATCACTTGCAATTTGCAGTTCATGTTGACTTTAATTCAAAAATAATGATCGATTCTCATTTAACAGTCGAGGAATAACCATTCTACATTCGATTTTTGACATTTCGGTTATTATTGGTAACGGTGAAGACATGGAGGAATCGACTTAAAATCAAAAATAGCGATCGATTCTCATCTAATACTTGAGGAATAAAGTTCTACATTAGATTTTTGAGCCTTTGATTATTATTGGTAACCATTGCTGAAGACATGGAGGAATCGGCTTAAAATCAAAAATAACGATCGATTCTTATCTAATACTAGAGGAATAACCTTATTGCATTCCATTTTTGATGTTTTGACTATTAATGCCAACCTCTACTGAAAACGTGGACGAATCGACTAAAAATCAAAAAGACTAAATTATTTTATGGCAAACAACTCAAGCTTGAGTTAAATGAAAAAATCGCACTTTTTGGCCTCTCGGCGAGACCCCATGTAATTTTCGGCAAAACCTTCAGGTGCTAAAATTCAACCTAATTGAATACTACAATTTGTGACTTTAATTGAGTCCATGGGTGGCGTAGTCTTTAGCTGAGAACCCTTTGAAGTCTCGCTTGCCGCGAGACCGATTACAATACTTTACCCATGCTTCGCATTGGATAAAGTAAAAATCATAATCTGAATGATTAAATTATCATAATGTTCATGCTCCATTTTAGGCTGAATTCGCGATTTGTTATCAGAGATTACCATTAAAGAATGATGTACGATTATAATTGGAGACGCCATTAAATCGTTTTCGCTCGTTTAGCTCCATTTAGGCTCAATCCTAAACAAAATCCATATGCTTGTTGTTCAATTGTCGTCTTTTCTAATCGGATTACGCAAGCCGGGTCATTTTTCATGCTTAATCGTGTCGTGTTTTGACACCACCCCACGGAAGACACGCGGCGGATTCGAGGGATGACATCCTGAACCCTGAGCAACAAATGCCAAACGCGTGTCTTCGTTGCTCGTGTCGAGTAATACAAAGTCATTCCTGTATAATAAGCTGGGAGAGGCTCAAACCCTGCGCCCTGCTCACACCCTGCCATCCCAAATACCATCCCCTGGGTATCAAACGTTTTTCTTATTTGTATTGTTGAATAAATCCTTCCTCGTAACTCATGTCACGCAAAACGATATACTGATTTTTTTCTATTCTCATACACTTTTATCATGTCTAATATCAGATTGGACATATACTAAATATGATAAAGAAGAAAGGGAAGAACAGGATCATGTGATTAGAATGCTTAGTAAAATGATTTTTTTTACTTGATCCATAAATGCCAAACTGATATGGGTAAAGTATTTTAATCTGTCTCGCACTTCTAAGCGCGCGACTTCAAAAGGTCCTCAGTTAAAGACTACAAAACTCATGGTCTCAATTAAAGTCATAAATTGTAGTATTCATTCAGTTTGAATTTTAGGACCCGACGGTTTTAGCCAAAAATTACATGGGTCTCGTTCAGAGCCCAAAAAGTGCAATTTTTTCATTTAGTCTGTGGGGATGTATGGCTGTAATGTTAGCCTTTTTTCGCCAATGATTTTTTCACACCGTTCCCCTGGTTAAAACGAAATTGAAAACCCACCATTATTTCAACAAAATGAAGCACTGATTATTTTTGGTACATATCGGCCTACAAACATTAGGACTTTATTCAAATACTTTTTTTAGCTTTTTCTTAATATTTTGAAAATTACTTATGGTAATCCATTTGGATCAAATTTAATATCCTATTTAAGTATATTGAGTACCTCAAAAAAGGTTATATAAGCTAATTAGGAAAATTACATTTTAAAGTACTTTACTCTAGACCAGTGCTTCTTAACCCTTTCAAAGTCAGAGAGCACTTTTGATTATATGAAAAATTTGCGGAGCACTTAAATTAATTAGCCAAAAAAACAAACAAAAACAGGATACCTTATATTTATTTAAGATCTGAATTAAAAGAATGCATTTCTTATGTTATAAACCAACGTTCGGCAAATGGCGGACCGAGGACAAGGTCAAAAACTAGACCGCAAAATTTTTTTTTGAAAGTATAAATTAGATCAAATAAATTATTTAAAAAATTTTAAATTTATTTATAACGATTTAAAAATATTTCTGTAGATAACAATACATTTGAGCGCCCAATTCCATTTTTGGTTAACAATCAAGAAATGTCTTTTATAATTTCGAGGAGCACTTGTAAAATGCCCACGGGGCACCGGTTAAGAACCACCGCTCTAGACTCTATAGTAAGCAAGTACCTAACAAAAAGATCAATTTTTTTTATCTGATTAATAATAAAGTAATAAATATGTTTATATTTTAAATGTATATGGATAAAGTCTAGTAGCGGTCAGTTGCAGTTTTTCTTATTTATTTATTTTTTTAATTCTACTATCGCCCCCGTGGGGTAGTTAGTTACCTTATATTTTCAGATAAAATTTAGAAAATCATCAAAATTTACAAAGATCATGTTCCAGTCTTAAAAAGTTTTCTCTATTTTCTCCAATTAAAAATTGTGTTTTTCACTTAATTAAAATATTTTTATTTCTGAGGTTAATAATTTCATTTTTAACCCCAGTCTAATATTAATCGTTAACATAGATATTTAATAAATTTTTAGTCAACATTAAATTTATTTCATCTGTGATATGCTCCGTTTATCTTCGATTGACATTCAATGGTTATACTCTTTAAAAGTAAATATCATTTGTATTGCAGAAAGTTTGCAAAAATATATAATATGATGGTAAATAGGAGCTAAAAACATGCGATATCGAAATCAAAATTGATCAGTAAATTTATAAATTAAGGGGCCCATTAAATACCTAAATAGCAAGTCAAAAGGCTATAACTAGAGGCCGGATTTTTATGCAGTAAAAACTGCCAAAACATGCCATAAAATATGAAGTTAAAAATGATGAAATATGCAAGTAATATGCAGAATACAGTGAAAAATGCAAATTAATGCAGTAAAAAATGGGAAAATAAATTATTTTATGCCATAAAAAATTAAAATTGAAGACAAAAACTATATATTTGAAGGAATGCTATGAAAGAAATAAAATGATAAAGTAAGCTATAGACACCAAGTGACAAATATGTACCTACTTTTAATGCGTAAAAAATTGCACAAAATTCTCATTTAATATATATATATATATATATATTTTATTTTTTCATTTATTTATTGTCGCCAGGGAACACAGCCCATTTAGACAGCACATCAGTAAGGTATACGATGAAAAGGAGCTCTCCACATCCACAGATATAATGGGGGCAAATTTCAAGGAACTTAAAACCCCACTTTTACTTTGGAAGAAAAAGATTGCAAACTTTTCGTCATTTTCGTTTAGAGGAAAGTATCTAGTCAAATCAAAGCACAACTGAATAAAAAGAAAAATGAGTGATGGGTTGTTGTTTTGTAGCTACGTTTACATCCTTTGTAATTCAACATCCTAATTCGTAGTCCAACACTACACTCTTGTCGTTGAGGCCTTTTTCAGTTTTTCTAGAATTTAAATTGGTGTCCCCTTGTTTTATTCATTTTTTTCATTCTTTCTCCGAAAATTTACTTTTAAAAAATCTGCGCGAAATATGAAATATTTATTGACAAAAAATCCTTAAAATATGCAATTTTATGCAACATTCTTCAAATATGCAATTGTATGCAATTTATGCAATATCCGTCAAATATGCAATTTTATGCAACATTCTTCAAATATGCAATTTCATGCAATATTACTCAAATATGCAAAAATATGCAGTATAAAAATTAACCAATAGTATCCTAGATGCATGATTCGGATTGATAATTGATCCCCTGGGTCGTATGTAGGGCCAAACAAAATATGCAATTGCATAGGAATCCGGTCTCTAGTTATAACCAAACAGTTGAATATATCTAATAATTAATTTCTGAATATGAATAGATAAATAAATAAACAGACTAACATAGAAATAGATTAAAACCTCTATTTTTTATAGTTGAATTTTTTTCTCTATTCTACTGATACTCATTCGGATTCATTTTATTTTCGATTGATTTTTTTTATTTTTTTCACTTTTTTCGATTATAAATCGCTTGATATTGGTTTGAATTTTATTTTTATTTTTAACGATAATGAACGGTGTAAATCAGATGAGAATTAAATCACAAAGTCGAAGGGGGTATGCGGGGGGTGTCGGGGATGCAGGGGGTGGGAATCCAATCAAATCGCCGCGTGATTGCAGCCCATGATTCACCGTTAAGCGCCCCCCGCACCCCTCAAAAGCCACCCCTTTTGGGGGATGCAACGAACGCCCACGCGTCAATGTTGCTATTTATAAAGCTTATCTCTCTCGATATGTATGCCAGGGGGCGAGGTGGGGGGATTTATCCGCGGGGAGATGTTTATCGAAATCGCATTGTTGTTTTTTGCAACCAATGCGCATAAAATTGATCATTTATTTTTTTGGGTGTGTTTGTTTTCCATCGTTTTATTAGATAACAAAAAAATATAGGTTATTTGGGCGGACAGCGGGGGGTGCGGATTAAGATCTCAATCATAGTGATTGTCTATTATTAATTCGAATTCTTGTTGAAATTTACATTTTTATAGTGATCCAAAATAATAATTTAAAATTTTTCTAAATTAGACTCTTCAACAAAAATTTCTCCCCTAACAGTAATATACATGGACACAACAGATCTAATCAGCACTATCATGTGCTGGCAAGTTTCAGGAATGTGGGTTAGACGAAGATCTCCCAAACTACAGTGATCTGGTTTAATGAACAACCTGAAGATTTGAAAGATGTGAGAACTCTGAATAATTTTAATGATGATGTTAAGCGATATATCTTGAAACCTACTTCGCATCTTGCTCACGTTTTATTATTATATTAAAATGTTTCACCTAGAACCAACACCTAACTCCTTAAAAGTTATCTTTAATTGAACCCTAAAAATTCAACTGGTTAAGATTAAGACCCTCATTCTACCTGTTGCTATTATACATGGATGAAACTCATTCATTACAAAGCAAATCGAAAAATCTCTAAAAAATTTAGAAAAAATAAACTAGGTATATCTGTTTTCGGAATGACAGTGAAAGTCGAATATTATAATCACAGAAAGTGTTATCAATTGGTATTGTTATCAAAAATCTAAACTCAGTAAACAACAGGTCAAAATAAAATTCACTCCAAAAAGAATCTACCATATACCACAATCGAGCTCTCAAAGCCAGAAATAAGTTCTCGTTGATCGGGTATTTGTTTTTGATTACACGCGGACCAACACCAGGGGCTAAAAATGGTCTTATTAGGGGTCTTCAAAACATACATTTTGATTTAAATTCCAATTATAATTTTTGGGTCAAATGTAAAGTTCGACTCTCTTTATGATAAAAAAGCAATTTACTAAATTATTATTTTATTTATGACTATTAATCCTTGAAATTTAAAAAATAAAATTTTTACACTTATAATTTGTCAGACCAGTCGAGCATTTTTTGGCACTTTCAATTCCCGAGTGGGTGAATGCAATTTTCCTAAAATAATCTCTTACTTAACATCATCGGATAAAGTAGAAGATAATCTTGTGATGTTTTCTTTTTATTCTCTTTGGCTTGTGAATCGACCAATTAAAACTACCTATAAAAACTATAATTGATGATTTAAGATAAAGTAAAAAAAAAGAACAACTAGAATTCTGGTTCAATAAATTGTCTATACTTTAGAAATTGACCGGAAATACTGAATAAGGCAGAATACAGAGAATACGAGTTCAGCCTGAATAAGTTCTCTCTTCGTGACAGCTATCGATTCACTTCGATTCATAAATTCTCTAAATGAATTAGAGTATTTGATCAAAGAATCGAATCGTAATAATAAATAATAACACAAATGGTTTTTGTCGTCTTAATAGCTGGGCTGCAATTGCAATGAGCATTGAATGAATGTCTACGGAAGCTGCGCCGATACTTTCCCATCGGGAATCCCGGAAATGGTGTGCATTGCAACCCTAAACGGTGCTTAGAAGAGCAAGCGGCACGCGCCCGCCACACCGGGGGTGGGTTTTTACTAAGGGGTGCTGTTTATAAAAGGGGGCCGGCGCATATCCGGCCGTTTTCCCCGATTGAAGCGGCTTCCTTTCCGGGGATGTCAACAAATGATGAGAACGAGATATTGAAATCTGAGTTTCCGAATGATTATTTATCATGCGAGATGACTCAGTAGTTAAAAAATTACTCAAAATAAGCTCAAAAAATTAAAAAAATTAACATATTACAAAAAATTTAAAATCTTAAGAACTAACCTAAGTTTTTCACTCCTAATCAAATCTTTTAGTAAGGTCCTCCTTTTTCTTGGATTCTTCAATTATGACTGAAAGATAAAATACAGTAGAACCTCGTTTATCCGGACTAACTGGCAAACCGGATAATTGAAAATCCGAATTCAGTGAAACCCCTCAAATCGGAATTAATTGGAGCTGTAGAGCCTATTCCGATTAGCCGAAATAAGCTTCGACATTTGGAGATAACTGATATCAAGTGAAAGATTAAGTGATGATTTCGTGTGTTTCTATTATCATTTCATTGTTTTTGCAAAGTGATTAACCTAAAGAATTTCAATAACCAACTTTTATCGTTTTTCATTCCTGGATGACATAAGTATGTAGGACACATTTACTTGCTAACTGTACTTCTTTGTTAATTTTTCAACTAATTATGTAAAATAAGGTTATAATGTAGAATATATACATAATTGTTTTATGACTAAATAAATAAGTTTCTCTTTTTTGCGTTCGGATTTCACGGGATTTCGGATTTGAGGGATTTCACTGTATATATATGTGTAATAAAAACAAAACAAATCCTCAAATAAACGAATTTGAATTTATTATGATAAAAAACATGTTTATATCAAAATTACATATAATTGTTTTAAAAAATACAATCGTTAATTTTTGGTGAAATTATAATTGCATTCTTGCTATCAGAATTAAAAATTATTATCTATGTGAACATTTATTAAAATAAAAATGTCTACAAATCCAATCCGGATAAATGAGGGGAGGATAAACGAAGTTTTACTGTATTTTAATTTAAACTATTAGAATATTATAAAGAAAGAGGTAAAAATATGATTTCATTCAATTGTCTTAAGAAATCAAGTTTTTCATCTCGTATCAAATTTTAACTAAGTCAGAAAATTAGAAAAGAAATCGAATCTTCTAGTACTTTTAAATAATTTTTTTTTGATTTGATAAGCTTCATCTTTGTGTTAAGCTTTTGTTATCTTAATTAATCTGTTCACAGACTTTCCAAACAAAACACTAACAATTGATATCTTGGATAGTATAACTGTGTTTTAAAAAAATTTCACTTTTTTTATTCAAATACTATTTATATATTTAACTAGCTGCTTAAACAAAAGTGTACTTTGCAAATTATTTTATTTTATTTGGTTGGCTTCGGATATATATACCGGGTGAGTTTTTATCTTGAGACAGTCTAATAACTCAAAAACAGTGCATTATATGAAAAAAAGTTTCAAATGAAAGTTTATTTATATCGAGGGGGAAACTAAACTACGCTATTGTTTGTGTACCTAGAACAAGCTTTCAAGGATATTTCAAGGTCAACTATTGTTTTTTAAATGGAAACCTATATATTTCTTTACGGATCATTAATCTTCAAAAAAAAAAACTGAACAACTTTAATAAGAACTATTTTTTTATCCGATATCAAATAAAAAAAATTAAATCAATTAAATCTCAAAAAAAATTTCTAATAATTATTTTTAACAATTATTCAGCTTAATTATCAAATAATAATGATCAAATATCTAATTATTAAATAAATAATTTAACAATTTTTCGATACTGTTCTGTGACATTCCAAAGTATATCGCAAGTCTTCTGAATGAATTCCAGTTCCAATTTCGTTATTTTGGCATGTCGTAGTTTCTTCGTAGCGTTTACGCTTCCATTTTTTAAAACAGATTTACAACAGGATAAAATGAAGCTTGGGAGGGTGTATTCCTATCAGGAAAACGCTCGGCATCCAAAACACTTTTTCCACATTCCCCGCATAAATTAAGACCATTTTAATTCTGTCTTCAACAAAAAATTTTTCTATTTTTATTATGGTAATACAATATAACTATCTATTGGATTGACACGAGAAATAAACTTTTTTAAATTCAAGAATTTTAAGTAGTTCTATTATGTAGAAAATAATTTCTTAAATCTGATTAGGTACTTAATCAAGTTTTAAGATCATTACAAACACTTATTTTCATTGTTGTAACTTTTCGATTTAATAATTATTTACTTAATAATCAATTATTTAATCATTATTATTTGATAATTAAGTTAAATAATTGTTAAAAATAATTATTAAGATTTTTTTTGAGATCTAATTGATGCATATATTTTTTTATTTGATATCGGATAAAAAATAGTTCTTATGAAAGTTGTTCAGTTTTTTTTTTGAAGATTAAGTAAACGTAATGAAAAATATAGGGTTCCATTTAAAAAACAGAACTTGACCTAGAAATACCCTTGAAAGCTTGTTCTACGTCGACAAACAATAGGGTACTTTAGTTTCCCCCTCGATATAAATAAACTTTTATTTGAAACTTTTTTACATATAATGCACTGTTTTTGAATTATAAGACTGTCTCAAGATAAAAAAAAACTCACCCGGTATATGTAGTCAATTTAGCCAGTGAGGCCGTAGAACGATTCTTTTTTAAACTTTTGTTAGTAGTGTTACTGAGGGAGCCGGATTTTTGCGTCTCAAATTTTCTGCCGGTAGCAAGCAAGGCCTGAACTTGAGCCTCCCGCTCCTCCATCCTCATCCAGATGACACAGAAGCTGTAGCTCTAACGCGCGCAACTACTCGACTCCGCTCAACTTAAAATTAATTTATTTACAAAATTTCAAGTTATTAGCTAGAGTAATTTTGGTTAATTTTGATGAAGGCTTGATTTCTTTTTCACTACTTTAAAATTTTAATTTTTAAAAAAATCGTTTTTTCAACAAGCATTTGCCTCTTAAAAGTAGCCTCCAAAGTAGAAGTAGTAGTAGTAGGAGTTCCGGAGAAATCGTGATATCAAATAAAATGAATTTTTTTCTTTATTTTATATCTCTTTAAAAAAAATTTATTATTAAAATATAACCTTGTTTACCTACAGAAAACATAAGGTCTCTCTTTAAAATTTGAATTTAAAAAAAATCTTTCTACCTTCATGCCGAATTTCAAGTTACTAACCCCAATAGGTTGAGAAAAATCGAAATGAATCAATAAATGAGTAGTATTTGGATTATATTATCTATATTAATTAATAAATAGGTTTTATTTATTTTATTCATAACGAGAACTCAATGGGGTTTTCTTCTGCTTGATGCAAATAACTATATACCTATCTATCAGTGGCGTGTTATGACTTTTCAACCACGGAATGTTGTCCAAAAAACGAACCATCAATTTTTTTAAATTTTATTTTATTCTTTCTTCATTTTTACAAAATTCATCGATAACCGCATCATATAATTAAAAATTATTAATTTACCTCGAAATAAGGTTGATTTTTCTTTCATAGGTTGGATTCTATAAAACACATTCAAATCAAATAAAATTATATAAAAAACAACACATTTTTTTGGCCAAAAGTTTTAAAAAATTCCCAGGTATAGTTGTTGCGTGGGTGACCGGTGCCCGAATGGACGAAAACTAATTCAACGGATTCAAGTGGCGGAATGGAGGGGAGAGGGGAATTGCCCGGTCAAAGTCTATTTTTTTGATTTTCGGGAAGGGTGCGGAGAGTCGACAAGTCTTAACCTGTATTTGTGCCAGTGACGTCACAGGCTAGCTCTTATAAAAATATAATCAAATAATCTATCTACTCTTATTAAACGAGCAAAAATTGTATATTTATTTATTTATATATATATTTATTTTATGTTAAAAATAAAATAAAATGAGAGAGTCTTCTGTTTTTAAATAAAATAATTTTTAATTATTTCTAGAGACTATAGTTTCGAAGGCATTGCCTTCATCATCAGTCTATCACAAATATTTCAAATTAGTTACAAATTAAGATTTATACATGAAAATTTTGAAAAATATATAATGTCTTTTTCTTCATGTTTCTTCTTGTGAGATTAGAATATAACTGGATCAATATCTGGGTTACTCTTTTGTTTGAGCATTTTCTAAAGGTTTACCTGAATGAATGGAATGTTTTTAAAAAGGGTCATTGATAATTTCTAGTTTTTCATTTAAAGATTCAATTGGGCTTTTTTTCCAAAGGATTTTAAAATTTCAATGGATTCTTTTAAAGAAAGAATTAAGGGGTCATTGACTTCTTTGATCAATTTAATTTTGGATTGATCTGGAAAACTATGATTGTTAGCATTTAAATGCTCTGCAAATGCATAATTTTCATATTTTAATTTGTAGGCTCTCTTGTGTTCATTGATCCTAATGGATAAATTTCTTTCTGTTTTTCCTATATAAGTTGCATTGCAATCTTGGCATGTCAATTTATATACACCGGATTTTCATTTTCCGGAATTTTATCTTTAATTTGACTTAATTCACTTCCTAATGTATATTGTGATCTAAAGATTGTCGCGTACCTAAAGATTTTAATTTATGCTTTATTTTTCGGACATCTTACCATAATATGGTAATATTAGTTTTGGCAGATCTTTAATTTGGGAATTTTGTGAATAGATTAAATTTAAATTTGATTTTTGAATTTTACCTTTTAATATTTGATCTATTAAATTGTTTTCATAACCATTATTTATAGCTATTTCTTTGATTATCTCTAGTTCTGTTAAAAAATCCTCTTTCTTTAATGGGATACTATTTAAACGGTGGATCATTGAATGGAATGCTGCTAATTTATGTGACATTGGTCGACAAGCCATGTTGTGAATTACGGTATCTGTAGATGTATCTTTCCTATAAATTTCGAATGTGTGTTTATTTTCTTCAATTTTAATTTTAAGGTCTAAATAATTTAATGTTTTTTCTTTTCTTTTTCTACAGTAAATTTGATTTTTTCATGTAATGAATTTATATGTTTTATTGAGAATTCTTTCAGTCCCTGTCCATAAGACAATCACATCGTCAACATATCTATAATAATATTTGATATATTGAGAGAATTCGCACTTTATATTTAAAAATTGTTTTTTCGAAATGTTTTAGAAAAAATTTCGGCAAATAATGGTGACAGAGGGTTTCCGATTGCTAAGCCATTTTTTTGTTCACTAAACTTTATCGTTGTATTGGAAAAAATTGTGATTTAGACATAACTCCATCAAATCACTTAGGTCTGTTTTTTCTTTTATGTTCAAATTTGGACATGTATAAATTATCTGGTCAACTAGGTCTTTTGTTTCTGAAGGGGGGACGTTTGTAAATAGACTTATGATATCTAAAGAGATTGGTTTTGCGTTGTTGGGGATATCTATGTTTTTGATTTTATTTATTAAGTCTAATGAATTTGAAATTGAGTGATCTGGTTGAGGATTGGTTTTTTCTTTGAAGATTTTGTTTAGACTTTTTGGCTAATTTTGTTACACACGCTCCTGAGTAGCTTGCTACGGGTCTAATTGGTGTTTCGTCTAGTTTTTCCGATTTGTGAATTTTCGGAAGGGAATACAATCTAGGACACTTTGGGTTCTTTCTATTAGCGACATTTTGGTTTCGTTTAAAATTTTGGAATTTTTAATTTTGTCTCTAACTAATTTGTTATATTTATTTACTGGGTTTTTAATTTGATTGAAATTTTGTGTTTTCAAAGAAGGTTTCGGTTTTCTCTTTATAAATTATTTGATCTAGTATAACAATTGAATTTCCTTTGTCACTTTTTACTACTGTTAAATTGTTTTCCTTAATTTTTGATTTTAGTGATTTTATTGTTTTATTTTCCGAATAATTGATTTTGTTCCTATTTTTCTATTTCTTGTCCTAGGATTTTAGCACAAATTGTTTTGTTGAGTGTCATTTTTCCCTATTTTTTATTAACGATGCTGCCATATTAATAGCGATGTCCTCTATTTCGTTTTGTCTAATTGGTTTTTCTACGCAATGTTTTAGACCTTTATTCAGGACGTTCTTTTCGGTTTCTGTGAAAACGGTGTTTGAATAGTTTTATTCTATCGTTGAATTCGAATTTTGGGTTAGTATTATTATTTTTGAAATTTTTCTTTTTTGTTGATTCCTATGTTTTTCTAAATTTTGTAACTTTTTATTTATTAATTTTGTCGGTTTTTATTTTATTCTCTTATCTATCCTATCTCTTACTTGAAAGTCTACTGTATCAAATTCACAAGGGGTGTAATAAATTTGTAAGCCGAGTGTGGGTATTGTATAAATACAGTTTGAGTGAACCCCTGATATTGTACCATTTATTTAATTCTAATCTTACCCAATTTTTTGTTGATTTCTCGATGATTTTTTAAGCGAGCGTTGATTTGGTTTTAATCTTGATTTGGACGTATCTTGGAGTCAATTTTTTGGAGAGGCAGGTTTTGTTGAAGAAGATATTTTGTTGGCAGTCGAATACTTGAGGCGGAGTTTGTAATAGTTGTTTAGAGCTTGTTGTAACGATTCAGTTTGTAGTTCCAAAATGGTATCCTTGTTTAGTACGTAAAAAATTTACTATTGATATTTGGCTTCATGTTGAATTATTTGTGGTGTTTTTGACAATGGATTGACGATCCTGTTTTTTATTATTTGAATAAAAGATTTCACTGTCGATGGTAACAGAATTGTTTTTATTTTAGGTTAAAAATAAAATAAAATGAGAGAGTCTTCTGTTTTTTAAATAAAATAATTTTTAATTATTTCTAGAGACTATAGTTTCGAAGGCATTGCCTTCATCATCAGTCTATCACAAATATTTCAAATTAGTTACAAATTAAGATTTATACATAGAAAATTTTGAAAAACATATAATGTCTTTTTCTTCATGTTTCTTCTTGGGAGACTAGAATATAACTGGCTCAATATATATATATATATATATATATATATATATATATATATTTATTTATTTATATATTTGTATCTTGGTTCTATTTTGAAAACGGCCCTACCGATTTTGATGAAACAAAATCTATTAACAAGTTTTGAGGATGAGAAAACGATCTGGCTATGTCTGGACCTCATCAAAATTCATCTTAATTGATTTTTTCTTAATTAAAGTAATTAATGATAGATGAAAATCTCAATAAAAAAAATGATTTGCCGCATGTCGGATTAGAACCTGGGACCTCTTGCATCATAGGCGGAGACTTTACCAGAAGACTATAGAAGTATTTTAAAAATCTTTGCTTTTTACTTTTACTAAAATGAATATTTTTGATTTAGACTTTATTATAAGTGTGGAAATAATTGAATATATTATATATAGCTATGTATTTTATAAATTGAATTTATTGAATAAATTGCAGCGCGGCAAATTTGAAATATGTATAATTGAATTAAGCTGAAAGAAAAACAACAATTAATTTTAAATCCAGAAACATTAAATATATTAATAATTATTCCTTGGCTTCCCCCCCACATCTTCTAATTAAAATTAAATATTCAATTCTCTTTTCTCCGGGCAATTATCCTTGAAATTGTCTTCCTAAAAAAATATTTGGTTGGTGAAAGTTATCACTTCTGTCGAGCGTCCCGAGACGCACACATTTTTTTAATTTTATCTTTTTATTTCAGATCCTATACGATTATTTTTTTATTATTATTTTCTTATTTATTTATTTATAATGTTTATCAATATGAACGAATGTGGGCAAATTGGTGTACGAGTAAACAAATATACACATAATATGTGGACCATTAGAAAGATAGAAATGCAAAAACTGGGTGGGGGGTGGGGATGGATGTGGGGGGTGCAGGAGGTGAGGTGCAGTTGTGGGGGATCTGGGGGTGGTAGGGGCGGTTGGGGTGGGGTGGAGCGGAGTGGGGGTCCAGTGTTGGGGGCGAGGTGTGTGGTTTCGGGAGGGGGGTCAGGGGTTACCGTGCATCGCTCGGTGCCTCCAGATACTTTAATATAAATAAATGTGTATTACAGTGGTGGGGGGTGACATTTCAGCCATAGAATGCTGTCCATTTTTCACTCCTTTGTTTAAAATTCATTGATAAACGCAGAATTTTTCGTTATTTTTCAAATTTAACATTAAATATTTATGACAAGGTATGAAAATACTATTGACGTTTTGAAATTTTAGGAATGCACATCATCCACAGCATCCATGGACCGCACGCCACTGCTGCCTATATATAGGTATATATTATTATGTATTATTTGTTCATAATATTCATGCCACCTTCAAACCTACTAATTCATTTTCATTCCTATTTTCAAAGTTAAAAAACAGAGATCCTCTTTTAAATCAAAATAATTTAGTTTATTGCTTAAATTGTGACGGAACATATATAGGACAGACTAAACAATACTTAAAATCTCGAATTTACGGGCATGAATATTCAATTAGAACGAAAATTTGCAACAATGCTGGCTACCCATTCTACTAACCTTAAAAACAATGAAGAAGGAGGGAATAGCCTCCGAAACGTCGGTTTTATGAATATAAAAGATAGTGTAAATTATCTTCTTCTTTTTTGGACTGCCTCATCAATATCCACTTAACTTAAAAACAATTTTGACTTTTCTAATCCAAAGATTTTAGATAAAGAACATAATTTAGAAAAAATATTAATCTTTGAAATGATAGAAATTTTAAATAACAAAAATTCGATTAATAAAAGGTCAGATATGGATTGTTTTTCTAATGTTTATAAAAAAATTTTAGAGAAGAATAATTTTTCATAAATATTTATATTTTTTATTTGAATTAAAGGTTATTTCGTCGCCAGGATATTTTGTACAATTGCCTGTTAACAAAATATTTAATTTCTTATGGTGGTTTTCGAAACATTAGCGAATACAAGTTTTTTTTCTTTTTTCAATTTTTTAAAAAAATGTCTATCGATAAAGGGAGAATTTCTCACGAAACGTCTAGTTTCAAAATATACATTCCGAGATTGTTTTATAAAGATTTGTATTTTTTTATAATATTAAACAATCAATAATTAATTTTTCTTTTCAAGGTAAAGGAATTGATATCATTTATTTCTTAGAAACTATAGTTTCGAATGATTGACCAAAATCCAGAAGAAGAATCACCCCTTTGAACAATTTCCCAATGATATAGGCCAGGGGTCGGCAACCTACGGCTCGCGAGCCGCATGTGGCTCTTTCGATGTCAAGATGCGGCTCTCCAGTTCCATACGAAAATATTAATAATTATATTAATTTATTTCCAAAACTTATAAAAAAATATTATACTTCAAAAAAAAAATACTGAAAACAGGATAAAAACACTCAATAGAGAACAGTTAGAATAGGTGGAGTAGAGACAATAAAGAAGTCAAATTTGGAGAGACACTTCACTACAAAACATACCAATTCGCTGTTAAATATCCAACCGGTTACGTACGAAAAAAAGCTGTTAAAGAGCTTCAAAAACAAAAACAACAGTCGAGTTCTATGCTAAGTAATTGGGCGCAATCTTCAAATAATGTAAATCTGGTAAGCTTTTCAATATCACTACATATTGCAAAAAGAGGGAAACCATTCACAGATGGTTTCATATGTGGAGCTGAAGAACTGTTTCGTGATTTCAAAACAAAAATTCAAGCTCACGATATCTTCGAAAAAGACGGAAGCTCTCGCTAGAGAACCAGTTCGCTGTAATCTACAACTATATAACACCATAGTGGAACAAGTGTCATCCTTCAACTATCTCGGCGTTCAGATAACAGATAATTGTTGCATCAAACAAGTCTTAGGACTGTATACTCAATGATGATATTCAATAATTATAGTTATTTGATTACTAATTTTATTATTCTAGCAGAGCTAGCTAAAATACTTGAATATGTTTTGTGTGAAACATTTGTATGTTTTATATGATATTTCATATATTATTTCATATTTAAAGCTATTTTTTTAAATCAAAAATCAAATTTATATACCTAATCCTAATCAAATACCATAATATTGAAACAAAAATGTTAGTGGCTCTTTAAAAACTGGGGAATTTTGTAAATTGTAACTTTTGGCTCATATATATATGTATAGTCATAGTCGCCTTAGAGTGTAAACCTGCTAAATCCATTTTTTTATCATATATGACATATTAATAACGTTAGAAAGAAAATGAGATGCAGCATCGTCCAAGTAAAACTGCTACTTAAAATTATGATCATAAGTTGTAGAAAAAAATGTGAAAAATAGTTTCTTTCTATAAAAACAATATTAAATTTTGTTTGTTTTTTTCTCTCCTGTAAAATTTTCTTGTTGTGAGTTAGCAGGTTTACTCTCTAAGGCAGAGGTCGGGGAACTTTTTTAGCCATTACCCCAAAATATTTTTGCGTAGGTCGCTATTACCCCCCCTTTTTGATATGTTTGTTCTGGCATAACTTCTTTGTTTATTAACCGATTTTAATGATTCTTTTTTTATTTGAAAGAAGGTACGTTAGCGGTGGTACCATATTAATTTGGTCAAGTTCTGAAGTTATAATCAATGACGAAATAGCGTAAATCTATTGGTATTGGACCTTTTTTGTTATATATGTTTGCGCATAACTTCTTTGTTTATTAACCGATTTTAATAATTCTTTCTGTGTTTGGATCAATATAGCTGCAAGGTAGTCAAGATACCTATTTATTTATTTTATGTATGTTCAACGAAAATGTTTTGCCAAGTGGACTAATTTAGATGATTCTTTTTTTATTGGAAAGGTGGTACCTTTAGGAGGGTCCCATATTAATTTGGTCAAGTTCTGATGATATGATCAATTACGAAATAACGTAAATCTCCAATTCTTATGACGAAATAATCGAAATTATAATAAATAAAATCTTTTATAAAAAAATCTTAAAACATTTATTTAAAAACCCGCAAACGTTCCGAGAGAATTGCCATATTTATGAATTGAATTTTATCATCACTTTCTGATTCATTCGCCCAACGCTTTCTCTTACGAGATGCATGCAAAGTATTATATTAAGTCACTATTAATAACTTCACTAAAAAGAGAAAAATAAAAATAATTAAAAAAAAATAAAAAAAACCGGCTTCAAAAAATTTAATGTAACAAATAAAATAATAATAGCTTAAAAATCAAATAAAATACACTAAAAGGTATAAAAAATTATCTTATTTAGTTATAACTAAACGACGAAATATTAACATGAAATTACTTTTTGAAGCCGGTGCCAAGCATATACATTTTATGAATCGCACTCGACGGATCTTACTTTGTACGTTTGGCGGGTACGCTTGCTTATATAGTTTGTTTGGCACCGACTTCAAAAAGTAATTTCATGTTAATATTTCGTCGTTTAGTTGTAACTAAATAAGATAATTATTTTATACCTTTTAGTGTACACATTTGATTTGATTTTTAAGTTATTATTTTTTTTGTTGGATTTAATTTTTTTGAAGTCGGTTTTATTTTTTTTGAGTTACCAGGTTTACTCGAAGGCGACTATATGGCATTACCAATATGGGCAAGAAGCTGACTAAAGCATAATGATTTACTTATTAAGAAATCATTGATTTATATTCGAATGTGATTTTGTTTACAATAATTGTGAAAAGTCAAGTGAAGAAAGAAATAGCAAAGTAAAATCGGGTGGTTGTGGGGGACGAGGGAGAGGGTTGGATTTTTTAACACCACATCCGCTTTTAAAACATTTTCTCAGTCCTTAAGTGCGAAATCGTGAGGAACATTTTGGAGTACTGCGTTATTAGAGTTTGGCGATTTATTTGTGAGGCGGGAGCGAAAGAGAGCGAAAGAGATAAGGCGTTTTTGGGTGCTTCATCAGCCCTACGAACCCTTATCAAAACATAAAAACCCACGGAAATGTCCATTTTTACAGTTTCTCATTATAGGGAAAATGCTATGAATAAATTGGCACTTTGGCAAACACGCTGACGCCCCTTTGGCATCCGACACCAGGGTTGCCACTCTAATAACAATAAAAAATCACCAAAAGAGATAATCAAATGAAGAAAAGCCGTTCGGGATACAAATTACACTATTCGGTTTTTATTTTAATTTTCGGATTGATTTTCTTATTCAAAGAGGTGGCTGGCCATTACAGACAAGCTATAAATATTTTTTATTGGATACTGTAAAAGTCCACCTTTGCTTTCCAGATTCAGGAAACGATAGTTTCATTAGAATTTCAAATATTCATATTTCAAAATAAAATTTAACGTCTATAAAAATAATTCTTAAAACAGCTGTAAAAATTAAAAAAAGGTCAATAAAATCATGACTTTCTTTTCACGAAATATCATTATAAAAACCTACATGCTTGGCTATTTTTAAATAATGATTTATTAGAAAATCATAAGAGAGTGTCATCTATTAGGTCCGATGGAATATTTTATTTTTTAATCATGTCAGAAGGGTTGTTTTTCACCCCTCGGTAATCGAACTCGAGTGCTAGTAACAGCTCCCACTGGCACTCGGGTTCGATTCGCGAGGGGTGAAAAGCGCCCCTTCTGACATAATCAAGAATAATCCATTCCATCAGATCTAATAGATGACACTCTCTTATGATTTTCTAAGAAAATGTAATTCTATTACTATCGGAAACTTGAAATATCTCATAATTATTCATTTGCTGGAACGCTTAGCTTTGTTCTCCAGACTGGAATATTGAATTTACTCCATTTTTGTTCTCTATATTTTTGTTTAAAAATGTCCATAACATGGAGAAAAATTATTATTAGACTTAATTTTGATAAAAGGATAAGTTTCCATTTTCCTGAAGATTTCATATTATTTTAATAGACATAATAGATAAAGTTCAAGGGTATAAAAAGAAACTTTGACGAAATTATAATTTCATATATCTTTATAAAATACTATACTAGAAATAAGCATAATCCCTTCTAGCCCAAATATTAATTTTAAAAAAATCCGCAACGGATCGTTGCTAAACTTTATCCAAATTCATTTGAAATATTAATATGTTTGTTCCTTTATTATTAATCAGATATCACTTGCAATTTGAAGTTCATATTGAAATTAATTCAAAAATAATTCTCATTTAAGAGTCGAGGAACAACCATTCTACATTTGATTTTTGACGTTTCGGTTTTTATTGGTAACCATTGCTGAGGACATAGAGGAATCGACTTAAAATCAAAAATAGCCATCGATTCTCATCCAATACTTGAGGAATAACAATTCTACATTAGGTCTTTGACGTTTCGATTATTATTGGTAACCATTGCTGAAGACATGGAGGAAACGACTTAAAATCAAAATAACGATCGATTCTTATCTAATACTAGAGGAATATCCTTATTGAATTCCATTTTTGATGTTTTGACCACTAATGGAAACCTCTACTGAAAATGTAGAAGAATCGACTCAAGCTTGAGTTGTTTACCAAAAAAGAATTTAGTCTTATTGATTTTAAGTCGATTCTTCTACATTTTCAGTAGAGGTTTCCATTAATAGTCAAAACATCAAAAATGGAATTCAATAAGGTTATTCCTCTAGTATTAGATAAGAATCGATCGTTATTTTTGATTTTAAGTCGATTCCTCCATGTCTTACCAATAATAATCGAAACGTCAAAAACCTAATGTAGAATTGTTATTCCTCAAGTATTAGATGAGAATCAATCGCTATTTTTGATTTTAAGTCGATTCCTCTATGTCTTCAGCAATGGTTACCAATAAAAACCGAAACGTCAAAAATCCAATATAGAATGATTATTCCTCAAGTACTAGATGAGAATCAATCGCTATTTTTGGTTTAAAGTCGATTTCTCTATGTCTTCAGCAATGGTTACTAATAAAAACCGAAACGTCAAAAATCCAATATAGAATGATTATTCCTCAAGTACTAGATGAGAATCAATCGCTATTTTTGTTTTAAAGTCGATTTCTCTATGTCTTCAGCAATGGTTACTAATAAAAACCGAAACGTCAAAAATCCAATATAGAATGATTATTCCTCAAGTACTAGATGAGAATCAATCGCTATTTTTGGTTTAAAGTCGATTTCTCTATGTCTTCAGCAATGGTTACTAATAAAAACCGAAACGTCAAAAATCCAATATAGAATGATTATTCCTCAAGTACTAGATGAGAATCAATCGCTATTTTTGGTTTAAAGTCGATTTCTCTATGTCTTCAGCAATGGTTACTAATAAAAACCGAAACGTCAAAAATCCAATATAGAATGATTATTCCTCAAGAACTAGATGAGAATCAATCGCTATTTTTGGTTTAAAATCGATTTCTCTGTCTTCAGCAAAGGTAACGGATAAGAAAACAACGCAGTTGCTATGGTTACTCATAAAAATTCCTCCCAAATTTTTAGCATTTCACAGAGAGAAGCCTATCCATTCTTACTTAAGCAAGGCTAAATGAGCTATATTAAAACTTTCAAATGAATAAATTTTAAAGAATTTAAAAAATTAAAAAAGTACCATCTTACTCTAGAGTAAAGTACTTTAAAATATAATTTTACTAAAAACTTTATTTAACCTTTTTTGTGGTCCCCAAGGTACTTAATTAGGATATTAAATTTCATCAAAATTGGTTAAGTCATTTTCAAGATATTTAGAAAAAACTAAAAAAGTACTGAAATAAAGTACTAATGTTTGTGGGCCGATATGTACCAAAAACTAATCAGCGCTTCATTTTGTTAAACTAATGGTAGGTTTTCAATTTCATTTCAATCGGTGCAACGGTGTGGAAAAAATCGTGGGCCAAAAAAGCGATAACATCCATACATACATACATCCATCCATACATCCATCCATACGCACGCACTAAATGAAAAAATCGCACTTTTTGGCCTCTCGACGAGACCCCATGTAATTTTTGGCAAAACCGCCACGTGCTAATATTCAACCTAATTGAATACTACAATTTGTGACTTTAATTGAGTCCATGGGTTCCGTAGTCTTTACCTGAGGACCCTTTGAAACCACGCTTGCCCCGAGAGCGATTACAATACTTTACCCATGCTTTGCATTGGATAAAGTAAAAAAAATTGGGGAACTGATGATAAGGAGACCCTATCTACTTTCTCATAAAATTCAGTAAGGGTAGAAAAAGTAGCTTTTTCTGCTGAGTTTCCTTTTGACGAAATTATAATTTCCTATATCTTTATAAAATACTCTACCAGAAATAAGTATAATCCTTCGAAATTCAAATATTAATTTTCTAAAAAAATTGGGAAACTGTTGATAAGGGGACCCTTATCAACTTTCTCATAAAATTCAAGGGTACAAAAAGAAACTTTTTTCGAGTTTCTTTGACGAAATTATAATTTCCTATATCTTTGTAAAATAATCTTCTAGAAATAAGTATAATCCCTTCGAAATTCAGATATTAATTTTTGAGAAAAAATTGGGAAACTGATAATAAGGGGGGACCCTTATCAACTTTCTCATAAAGTTTTTTGACGAAATTATAATTTTTCAAAAGTGTATTACTACATTGGCTTCTTATCGACTCATATTAATCTATATTTTGTTATAAATAAATAGAGAGAGAGAGAGAGGAAAAAAATAAATTTTCATTAAAATATCCTGGAAAAATTAAATAAAAAAAAATTATAATTCTCCCAAAACTTAAGTGACTTATGTAGAATTTAATTTTATAAATTTTAGTGTTTATTTAGTCACACAAATTAAACAAATAGAGTAATTTCAGTTAATTAACACTATTTATTTAATAGATTTACTAGACAATTTTTTTTTATAGAAAAAATCTTATAAAATGTTTCGTTTTTCCAGTACTACTGAAGATGGTCTACCAGTTGGGACCGAAATTGTCTAGTAAATCTATTAAATAAATAGGGTTAATTAACTGAAATTTCTCTATTTGTTTAATTTGTGTGACTAAATAAACCCTAAAATTTATAAAAAAAAACTAAATTATGAAACCCAAAAGATGACACAATAAAATGAAAAAATTGTATTCAAATTTTAATCGAATGATTATTTTTGGGACGGTCGTCCACCGGTGGAATTTTTCGTGTCGTCGAAAATAAAAAAAATATTTTTATCATATTCTAATTCAAACCTGTAAATATTTATTTAAGTAGAATTAGGCTCAGTTTTTCTTTTCTTTTTAATTTATTTCGATTTAAAATAACGGTGTGAGAGAGCTCTATCGTAAATTTGACTTTTTTAGATGATTTTTGTACCAGTTTGCATTTAGAAATGGCTTTATTTAAAATTACGAAAAAATTTGGCAAATTCATTCATTTTTTCCTAAATAAATTAATTTGATATTTCAAGTATTTTTGGAGATAAAAGTTATGGAACCCTTGTATGATGTCCTTCCTATATTTGTCCTGATTATTTCTCCATTTGATATTATAGTCTACTAGCTTCAAGGCCCGCCTTCCGTGGGCCTTTTGCTAGGCAGGGAGGTTCGCTCCCCTGGACCCCCACGTGGCTGCTTTATTGATGTTTTATTAGTTACAGAGAATAAATATAATTGTTTTATTATAAAGTCTTAAATAGATATAATTTAAGATTCTATTTAACTGCAATATACACTCATAACAAATAAGATGAAACAAATATTTAAAATGTATTAAAAATCCACTTGTTATCATTAAGGGGAAAATAAAAAAAGTTATATTATATGTAGGTATTATTATAGATAAGAAGACTTGAAAATTACAATTATTATTCATTTTGCTAGACACAAAAGTATATACAATCTATTTATAAAAAATTCTCTTATTCTCAAGCTTGAGTTGTTTATCATAAAAGAATTTAGTCTTTTTGATTTTATTTTTTGCTCGTTTAGTTCTTTTATTGTCTGGCAAGCTATGTTGGCTAACCTGATTTTTTTTAGTTTTTCCTGAATTTTCCAATTTTCCGGGCAACTTTTCCAATTTTTTTTTACGTATTAACCTGAATTGACTAATTCAATTAGATTTAAAAAAAATTAGCCAAATCGGTCCAGGCATTTGAGAGATCTGCGCTTGCAAAGAAACCGAAATTCATTTTTATTATATAGATAAAAAAATAAAAACAAGATTTTTCTGAATATTATTTAAAAATTAAAAATATACCAAAAAGGAATTGTGTATGTGTGTGTGTCTTTTGAGCATGAATCATCTGGGATTGTTTTCAATGCATTTATTCGAATAGCCTTGTGATAATATGCATGCATTTCTATCGTTTCATGGCTAAATCCACTGATGCCTTGATTTGAATCGGATTGGCGCAGAGCAAAGCTGATCAGATCAGTTTGGGGTAGAATGGGTTCTACAATGCGAGGGAGGGCCAGGGGCGGGGAAGGTTTTTGCATCAAATTTGCAATTAAAGGTATTTGAATAAATCACATTTTAATAGAATCGCAAATGCATGCATTTCACGGATATTTATCTCTCCAATGTGAAATTTTATTATATTCAGACATCAAAATAAATCAAACCAATTGAACTAACGTCGAAAAAAGAGAGGGTGGGTGCAGTAGGCAAATATTCTCATTTACAATAAATTCGTTACATGGAAATGAGAGGGAGTATCGGACATAAATATCAATAAATGAATGCAAAATTCATTGAATATCATTTACCTAACTCAAATTGCCGGCCGCTAGTAAAATGCGTTGTTTATATGGCTCGAGTTTAACCAATTAAACAATATGGCTATTGTACAAAGGGACAGGGTTGAATGCCTAAATAAACTGAAACAACACCAAAA
>JALMQS010000128.1:30238962-30435138 GCA_024734495.1 Forficula auricularia | reverse complement strand
TTTTGGGGACTTAGAATGTACCTGGAGTTATAATTTTATTATCATGAGGAGTAAAGTATTGCTACAAAGATGTTTGAGAGGTTTTAGATATATATTTATTTATGTTATATTATTTTTAAATATTATTATTATTATATTTAGATTTTTAGTACTTTTTTTATTCATGATTTTGGACTTAAGATTCAGCAGCGCCTGTGAAGTGTAGGGTATGTATTCAATAGAACATACTGCTTAGTAGGTTGCATCACCATTCACTCTAAAATTTTATTTTTATTTTATTTTATTTTATTCGATATACGGGAGTTATCCCAGTTACAATATACATTTTTATACAATAAATCAACAATTTAAACATTTCTTTTCATTACATAACATAAAAATACTTAAGGTGGTTCTTTCACAAATTGTAAGAAAAATTGTTGAAAAATCCGAATGAAACGAAACGATGATTCGTGACATGAAACTCGATTCTGTTGCAGCTTAAAAAATTTTTCATTTCACCTACTTTTAGAGCAGTCAGATTTTTTGTTGTTAAAAAGTCAATTAAATTTTTTTGGCGGGAGAGGGAAGTACACTCTTGTTTGCTCCTACCCTAGTAGAACAATGTTTCAAACTATATAGTAACTATATAGTGCCTATATAGATTCTCGAAATGCCGGATACAAATTTAAAAAATTTTAAGAAAGGAATATTATTAACCTTTATATTTCGATCCTCCAACAACCACCTACGTAATGAAGGCCTTATTACAGGCATTCATTGCCAGGTCAAAATAAGTCAGATAGAAAAAATATATTCAATGATAAATTCAGAAATTAGAGTAAGAAAAATTGTTAAAAAAATCCGAATGAAACGAAACGATGATTCGTGAAATGAAACTTCTATTGCAGCTTAATATTAATATATTTTACATCTATAATTGTTTCTCCTAGTTCAGCTTGTCCTAGTAAATCGATTATTTAGCTACATAGCTGGAGAGAAGATACAATTCAAATAAAATCTGTCTAAATGTGTATTGTTCTCAAAGGTCAAATAAAACAATACATAAATAAATATCTTTCCAAACTAAAAAAAAACAAAACAATTTGTACTCAATTTTATTTTAATTAAAAATTATATGATTTTAGCATTGGCATCCCAAAGCATCAGAGAAGTTAAGGAACATGTGGTTCTAAAATGGGTAACAAAAAAACTTATAAATAATTTTTTCACAGGTTTCTTACCTTTCTATGAGCGATAAGAAAGTAATCAAATTCATGTATGAATTCGTTTTACAAAAAATCTACCAATAAATAATAAATATTATGTATACTGAATTCGGAAAATAAATAACATAACTATTGATATAAAAATGCAAATAATAAATTTAGGCCATAGTCTAAAAATGTACATATCTGTTATCTATATATCTTTAATATATACATACAAATGGACATTTTTAAATATCTTTCTCTCTGCTTGGTGTTGATGAGATTACTAAAAAAAAAATAAAGTAAAATAAAATTCTTTTGTTCCCCGCTCCCATCTTTTTATAATTATTATTTTAACGCAGGTGGCTTCCTGATAACACCATTTTAAATTCTTTCTCTTCTACTGTTTCTCTTGCCATTTAAATACGCTACGTGTATATGTGAATATATAGACAGGTGTTTGTATGTGTATATATGTCTGTGTGTTTGTGTTTGTTATAGAAGAGGAAAGGAGAGAGAGAGATAGCAAGAGGGACGGATTAGAATTCTAAAAGCGAAAATGCAAAACATCTGTTTGCTTTTGTTAATTAAGGGCCACTATTCATGCGACCCTTTACGGACCTCTATTTCGCCCTTGGTGGCTTAAAATCCCTAAAAATAGAAGTTAAAAAGTATAAAACAAGTATAAATTTTAAATATATGGATGAAATATAAAAGGGTATGTATAGTATTTGTGAATATATACATATTCTTGTATTATTTTCCGGCCATCACTTCCGATTTTTATGAGTGACATTCGCAGGCATCAAGGCCTTAGCCTCAGGCTCTACCTTTTGAATGATAGATATATCATAAAGTAGGAAATGCTTTTATGATTTTTTTGTCATCACGAATTTTTTTGTTTCATATTAATATATATTTTTTCATAACAACTTTAAATCGGAATATCACGATCAAGCAATATCTGAAAAAAATTATACCTTTATAGTCTTTAGGGTCCTGTTTTTTTTTCTCTTACGATTTCAACAAAATAAGCTCTAATATTTTATACCATAAAATGTATTTTTGGTTTTTCATTTATCTAATTAAATCATCGATACATGGCGGAGATATTTATTCAAAAAACTTGAAATTGCTATTTTTCAGAATAATTATTTGAGAATTTGGCTAAGTATTTCTTCCACAATTTTACGTTATGCATCTTTCAGCTTGTTTAACAAAAATTAATTGTGTGTTTTAATTAATTTTTGAAATTTATTTAGTTCATGAGATAAGTACAAATTGATAGATATATTATTTTCTAGGACGTATACTTTTTGTGTACTATATTTGATATTAGTTATTCAAAAAAGATAGTTAATAATGTAGAAATGAGACTTTTATTATTTTTTTAGGTCATAATGAGCTTCTAAATTTACTTTTAGTAAATTTTTTATACTTTAAAATAGCTTCTCAAATATGTAAATACATATACCTATATATTTACAAAAAGTGATATTATGTACTAGCATTTATTTATATTTTTACTTGGCTAGATAATTAATATAAATTCTAATAAGGAGACAATATTCAATTTTTCTTTCATCTTTGGTATCAAATTGTTATTTTAAAACATTCAATAAGAAAGTTTGAAAGTAAAAAAATTATTTCTAATGAAAATGGAGTCGAAAATATACCAAAATGATTGTTTTTTCGGAAATCTTGAAATCTAGTTCCAGATATAAAATTTGAAATTAGCACTTTTATTTTTCGAAAACTTCACAGTTCAGATTTCTTATTTTAGAGAAAAAAAAATTATCAGACCAAATTGTTGTATGTTTTCCAGTATCTACATTTAAATCTCAATGTTTTAAGGAAATTTATGACTTTATGTTGGACAGCCTTGGCTTAAATCGAATGGAATTAAAGAAGGATATGAGGATCGAATGATAATTTATTTTTTAAAAGGGTCACGGATATAATAATCCCTGACGATCCATTATCTATTGATATGTAAGAACGTGCAAAGATCTAAAAGACAAGTCCTGACAAGTTTTAGTCCATTAAGAAAAGATCAATTAATTGTGATTGTTCTAGAAAACCCCAATTCCCTGTTTCCTTGTACTACAATGATAACTTTAGACTTGTTTAGTGCCCTAGCATATAAATTATTGAAATAATGAATATTTTAGAAAATGAAAATATGAGAAGAAGAATTTTTTAAATATTCGAAACTTCATTTTTTTAACTTTGCAGTGAGTAAAATGATAATCTGAAGTTGGTTTTTGAAAAATGAATGTTAGTGGTGGGTGTATCCTCAGGGTATCTCTCTTGATGCTTAAGGTAGTTGTTCCGCCAAATGCGTTTTCGTAGGATTTTTCTGAAATTTAGATATATTATTATTGAAATACTTGTGCATCGATTGGTGGCAAAACGAAATTGATGAACAATACAGTTCCGGAGATATTTAATTTCAAAAATCGATTTTTTCGGGCTCTTTAGCATTGCACTATACGGGATATCGGAAAGTTTACATACATATTTAATTATAATTAAGAAACCCTTCGTACAATTTTTATAAAAAACTAAACCAACATTAAACAATAACCAATACATATTTTAAGACAAGTTCATTCATAGTTACAACACAGTTTCTGAGATAATAAGGAATAAATAATGAAAAATGTATATAAAAAATTCTCACTAAAAACATTTTGGCAACAGCGCATTTATTAAACCAGCGAAAGAGGGAGTAAAAAGTAGAAAGCGCGCGTGCGCTAGATTTTTCAAAATTATAATTTTCATAAGATGTAACGTAGGCGTTGATTACATTTGTTAAAAAATAACAAAACGATATTTATAGAAATTTTTGAAAATATTATTATTTTTATTATTATTAGTTCACTCTTTAAAGTATATAAGTTTAATTTTTTTCCGGATAAGGGTATGGCTAATCATTTTTTACTTTACCATACAGGGTGTATGGTCAAGTATTGTGATCGTGCATGAAATAAGCGTTTTTTACTTCTTTTTTTTCGAAATAATAATTGTTTTCTCAAAATGTCTGCTAGTCTGTTTGTTAGTCTGTGCGTTACCAAATTTTTGTGGACGAGCTAGTTCAAAAACTAGTGTGAATATCGAAACCAAATTTCACACGTAGTTTTGGTCCATTGACATTAAGAGCTGGTTAGATTTTGGTGCATATCGACCCAAAATTAAGGGGGGGGGGTTAAAATTTAAAATTATAATCTTTTCAAACTAAAAAAAAAAAACAAGAAAAATGAAATATACAATAAAATAAACCTATAATAATGAAAATATTTTTTTCTGGGGCCAAAATTAATGGTGGGGGGGGGGGGCGAAATCTAGGCCATTTTAGCAAACTCAACCAAATTTTGTACTCATAATCAGCGTACCCCCTAGAAGTTTAAAAATACAAAAACTAACCACCCAAAATGTATGCTTCTTTCCAGTACTGACATGAGTTAATGTATAGCAATATTGACATTTTATTGAAAAAATAGAATTCAAACCTAATCGCCTTTCATCAACAATATTTTTTAATAAAATATCTTTCTGACAGTGACAACAGGTTAGGTTATTCGCCAACTCGCCCACTTCAATTATTCGGGTACCTACATTAGCACTCTTAGTACACATTTTTTTCGTTTTTTCCCTCATTCATTACCGCAACAGCTTTTAATCGTTTATTTAGAACTTTTTGATTAATAAATCGACCTTTAAAATGTATTTTATCATTCATTTTATCTGTCATTTTAATGTCATGTATAAAAATATTCATTCTCTTTCCATGTTGCCAAGTTTCTCAAACGAGCACGGGATTGGCTAGATTTGGTACAAAAACAGCAAAAAGTGTTGGCCTTATGAACTATGAATCCTTATTGACTGTTCTATATACTTGAGCATTAACTTTTTGCTGGTATTGTCGCGAAACAACTACCTTAAAATCTGAAATTATTGATTGAATTTACTATGCTTTTATTTACTACTTTTACTGTGAAATTAAATAAAAATGGATTAAGAAAATTGATTATAAAAAAAATTAAAAAAAACAAAGGAAATTAAATGGACAAGCAGGATTTGGAAATTTTCAATAATAATAGATATACTGTTTAGAATTATTTAATATCTATAATGTGAATGTCTCTGATCCTTGCTTGACTTTAACAGAGAGAGAAATTTGTTAGAGAAAATAATAAGGATAAGATGGTTACGCTCCTTTGTGGTGAAAGGTTATATGATCGCCTTTTTCAATCTTCTCGATTTCAGCAAATTTCTCCCTTGGTACAAATTCCTCTCCTTGGGATTGTCCTTCCTTCCGGCTGTCTTCTTGGAGACCGAAATTTGGCTTCTGCACCGACTATGGATAGGCAGTGTATGTTGGAAGACGAGTTCTCGGCGTCCCGTTGAGGTAGCGGAAGAAATAATGTTGGACCCCAATTTAGAGATTTTCGTTTATCGAGCAGGATGTAATATGAAATTATAATATTAATTCGATCCAATTAGTTTTTAGAGAGAAGCGTCCTCGATGAATGTTTGTATAGAAAATCTTATCGATGAATGCTCAGTTAGTGTGTGTTCTGTTAAAGCGTAATGTGTTGTGTTCATATGTATGTAGAGAGGTGTGTCATCAAGGACTGCCTAGTGAGTTCTTCGTTGTGTTCTCTACCAATGCTTAAAGAAGAATTCTCTTGAAGTGTCACCAATGGCTGCGAATGTCTTCCCTCTCCCTCTTCTCTCTCTCCTGTTACCCCAAGCAACGATCTCTTCAATTGAGATTTCTTATCATTGTTTATTTTCACTGAAAAGGAAGATATATTTAAATAATTCTTAAGAGGTTCATCCCCCGCCCGTATTGTACTCCATTTTCTGCGTAAATTCAAATTTCATTTTATTATTTATTATTAAATTTTGCTAATATTTAAATTTAGCCTAATCTATTAGACAAAAGAAATTATATTAAGTTATTTTTTTTACAATTTATATTTAAATGAAAATGTATATATAACTAGAATTAATTAAATACTATTTTTATTAATAAAATTTAGGGAACGCGGTGTTGGTTTACTATTTTTATCCTCTTTATTTCCAATCCGTCTCTCTTTGCAATCTCTTTGTACAAGGTATCCTTGGATACATTGTAACTTATATAGTTGAGCTTATAATTTTGATTTTAGTGAATTTTATTCTTGAAAAAAGCTTCACGTATTGTACAAATGTACATTCATATTTCGAAAAAGGGAATAAATATATCTCTATATATAAATAAATCTCAATGTTTTAAGGAAGTTTATGATTTTATGTTGGGCCCCACTCATTGCAGTGCTGGGCCGAATGCGGGCCACGGGTTGGACAGCCCTGTTCTAGATAAACGTTTTTAATATATTTTTAAACTTTATAATTACGTCACAGAATTTATTTTTAATATTAAATACAATTTTCAACCAAACTTTCAATTGCTTTTTTTTGTTCTCTAACTCCGGACAAGCGTTATCCAAACAAATTCATATTTTTAGAAAATAATTTTTTCTATCATCAACTTTAGAACTCACGTCACTCTAGCTTGCTTTCTATCATATTCTTCTTTCTATTTAATCTAAACACCCCAACTCAGTTCGTTTTCAACAGCCACTTGTCTTTTTATAAATCTACACTATCATTTCCAAATGTCACGAGGGATTTTAAAATATTTATTTAGATCTGCATTTAAAGCCTTAAAAAACGAAGCAGATATTATTTATAAATAAATTGAATTTTTATTCTATTTCATCATTTAAATTTATATATGTATTTTAAAAATTATTTATTAAAATCTATTTTTCTAATTTCTTTTCTGTCACTTTGAAATTCATATTCTTTTCTAGGTTTATTTTTATATCAATTGATTTTAATATGATTTAGTTTATATTATTTAATAGAAAAATTATAAATAGACAGAAAAGTGGATAATATTAAATTCGATTCTATTTAAATGTAATTATTTTTTTATTTATTTATTTACTATACATCAGATTTAAATATTGAATATCTAAGGAAATCACGAAAGGTTTTTATCTACTAAATCCCTGCTGTCCTAAATAATCTCTATTTTATGGTATGTCAAAAGGGTTCTGATGTTTGCTTTGGAAATAGAACCCGACTGCCAAAAACAATACCAACCCGACCAATCAGATTCTCTGTGAGGTGGAACCTTCTGAAATATAGACTCTCTTTTAAAACTAGTGATTCTAAATTTTAACACTTAGTCAAGCCATTAGCTTAAATGGAAATTGTCGAGCGTTTCGATTTTTTTTTTCAATTCATAAATACCAAATGTCAGATGGGCCCATCAATTGGTTGGATTACTATTTCTGGCACTCGAGTCCGATTCTCGAGAGGTGAACGCATCTTATATCTAATGAACGCATCTTATATCTAATGAACGCATCTTATATCTAATAAAAATTATCCATGCGATTTCGAATTATCTAGATGACAACCTGTAGGATTTCTTTAGAAATTTTTAATTCACATTTAAAGGTTGGATGTTTGTGAATCGTACAAATTTGTTTAGACATTGAAGGTTAATCTCATGATTTGATAGATTCTTTCGAAGTGGATATTTACAAATGTGTATAATCTGGCCTATGGTTATTTCTACGAGTATTATTAGAGGGAATATTCTGGTTAATACTGTGGATAGATATTCGTTGAAATGAGACTAGTTTTATGAAAGAGTGAGTGTTAAGGATATCGTAAATAATCAAAAATATTATCTGTATTTTATAGTTATCAAAGCATTAGAGAACTAAATTTGTATATGTTTATTTAAAACTATTGAACTAATTAAATATTTGGAGCAGGGGAAGCTGGCAACTAGTGAAATAAAAATGCATAATGAAATAAATAATTATTTTTTTAGACTAGGATTTTCTTCAATTTACATTAATTAAAACATATGGTAAAACTTGGTCGCTTCCCCCCCCCCGCCTTCCCAAACCAGAGTTCTGGATCCGTGGGTAGCCCTTTGTATCAACTACACTCTGAAGACAGGGTTAAAGTGTTTTTTTTTCAGAAATTCAAACGGAAATATATAATTTCAGACTCTCGATAAAGTATATTATTCAAAAGAACGGTTTACATTTTTTGGACAATTAATATTTTTTCCACTATAAGATTTTCAATAAAGTATGACAAGGGTCTCCACACTATATCATGTACCGTTAGAAGAGATGGTGAAAAAGTGATTTTTGTTGAGATATTCAAATCTACAATGAGCAAAAAAATTCTGTGAATTCCAAACTAAGTTTGTCGGCCTCCTCCTCGTTCTTCTAAGGGCCGGTTGTATGTCGCAAAGTAAATGCTTTTTAAAACTAACAAAGGGTAGATGGTAAATGGAGGGACTGGTATGGGTGAAAGTGCCTGTCATCTGGTTGGTCATCCCAGTTCTTCCATTTACCATCTACCCTTTGTTAGTTTTAAAAAGCATTTACTTTTGACATACAACCGGCCCTAAGCCTCTCGTCAGACTAACAACTTTAACAAATAAATTTATAAATTATATAAATATTCATTATAAGTATGTTATGTTTATCTGCATCAAGCAGAGAACAACTTTATTGATTTCTCCTTATGACCTTAATATTCTTATAATTAATCTAAAGATTTGCCTGAAAGGGAGGAACCGGAAACTATTTGAAAATATTCGAAATCAAATGGGTTACACAAAATTAAAATCATGAGTCTTCAATCAACTTTCATTTTATTTCATGCTTCAACAATGAACATATGTATTAATATGCTAACGCTTTCATGAAACTTTTTATACCAATTATTCGTAATTACGTTCCTTTGTCCAAATCTTAAATACAAACAAAACAGTTTATAGTGCGCAAATGTTTAATATTCAATGAATTTACCATAAGACTGGGATTTTCTTTAGGTAAATTATATTCAGCGAAGTTATGTCACGAAAGTTTTGACCTTTGAAGGGACGGTAGGGCCTTTGTCGGTCTCTCTAGAGAACAAGAGTCTGATTACCAGGCCAAAGAACTCTTTCTTGAAATTTATACAACATCATTCTATTTAACTGTGTAAGTCCTAGTATACATCAAGAAACTACACTAAGCTAAATAAGATATTAATTTGAAATGTACAATTTATATTATACTATACTATATATACCTATTCCTATATATATAATGGATTATCCCAAAGATTCTCAAATCATATTTATTTATTCCTTTTTTGTATCATTTCTATTTTAATACTTCCTCAGCGAGAACAATTTTTATTCGACTAAAACTAGTCTGGACTTGTCTTTGACATTTTTGAACTGAAAGATATACCAGGCAGGTACTTCAAACTTTCTATTCGCGCCCTTATCGGAAAATCATTCATTTTATTTGTACCTTGACACTAAGCAATTTTTTTTTTATTTCGAGAACCAATATACTTTTAAAAACAAAAAATGTTTTTTATAGAAATATTTAAAATAACGGACAATAATTTGAAAATTTAAAGATCTTCCTGAAATTTTCAAGTCGACCTTATATATTTATGAAAATACTCTATATGTTTGAAATTTATGGATGGGCTGCATCCACAGTATCCATAGACCGCACGCCACTGATATATATATATATATATTACAATGCATATAACATATATATATAATTATATTATATATCTATATAAAATATGTTTTCAAAAATAAAAATCTTGTTAAAATTTATTAAATGGGCGTTGTCGTATTTTGACGGGGTCGAAAATAAAAAAAAAATACTTTTTCATCATGAAAATTATCCCTGTGAAGATCTCATTATCTAAATTTTTTAATTCACACATAAAACGTTTTCAGTACAGTGACTCTTTTATTTATTTTTATTTTTGTCCAATTCATCACATAGTCAAGAATTATTGTGCCTTCGAAATCAAAACTATGTCCATTTTCAATGGCATTGCATTGCGGAAACTAACTTATTTCCATTGATCAATGACATGTTTTTTATTAGGTTGTTTCAAAGTTTTGTCCGTTTTTAAACTGTAATATCTCAGTGAATACTTATTCAATTTAATCGAAATAAGCGCCATTTGAATCAGTGCACTTTTGCCAACGTAACACAAGTCTATTAATTCCGTCGGCATAAAAATTGGGTGCTCGGGATTCGATGAAGTCGACTAAGGGCGTTTTTGCCTGGTCCTGATTAGCAAAGGTTCTACCGGTGAGAAAGTTATCGAAGTGCTTGAAAAGATGGTACTCGGTTGGCGAGAGGTCTGGGGAGTATGGTGGGTGAAGCAAAATTTTGACGCTCAATTCGTCTAATTTTCGGACAGTGATTTGTAAAATGTGCGGACGGGCGTTGTCGTGGAGCTGGATCGGACCTCTTCTGTTGACCAGTGCCGGCTGCTGCTGACGCAATTTTCGTTACATTTCGTCGATTTCCTCACAATAGGACTCTGTTGTGATGATTTGGCCCGGTTGCAGAAAATTATAGTGAATCACACCAGCCGCGGACCACCATATAGTAACCATGGTCTTTTTTGGTTGGTTTTCGTCTTTGAGAAGTGCCTGGGTGGCTCATCGGTGTCCAACCACTTTCCTGAACATCTCCTGTTGTCGTAGAGGATCCACTTTTTATCACACGTGACGATCCGATCAAAAAAAGGATCGTTTTGGTTGCGAAAAAGCAAAGAAGAACAGACCTCGAAACGTAACAATTTCTGTCGATCGTTCAAATCGTGGGGCATCCACTTTTCGAGCTTTTTGACGTTTCCAATACATTTTAAACCATCAAAAACCGCATGGGAGCTGACGCCCAGTTCTTCCGCCATCCCACACACCGTTTGTGATGGATCAGTCTCCACCAAGGTCCTCAAATCCTCTTCCTGGATTATTCTAGGTCGACCACTTCGGGGCTCATCTTCGAGGCTAAAATCTCCGGAACGAAATTTCGCAAACCAACGTCGAATAGTGCGTTCATTAACACTATCTTTGGCAAATGCCTGGTTAATTTTTTGGGCTGTTTCGGCAGCGTTCAATTTGAATTCGTAGAGAAAAATTGCCCGAAAATCGCTTAACAACATCGTATGGTATAACCTGAACTAAAATGAACAGCATCAATGTACAGAATACAAAATCCTCTATCGATCAGTATATACTACGACACAATAGAATAAATATTTATTGAGATATGGAGCTACAAAAACACATGACATTAAAAAGGACAAAACTTTTGAAATAACCTAATAATATAGTTAATAAACTCAACTAACAGTCCAGTAGAGTCTCAACATCTTTTAACCAACATTGTAAGTTTTATATAGCTGTCTCCAAAGAAAAATACAACAACTGTTAAAATACATTATTTTCAGTATGTAAACTTTTTAAATAACAATTAATTTTAATTAATTCCAAATTATCAACTATTCTGAATGTAAAAATAATACCTTTTAAATTTAACAATATGTTTAAATTAAATTTCACTCGCTATTTTAGAGTTTGTTTGAATAAGCCGCGGGCGCGTAGAATAATATCAAAATTAGATTTGAAAAAAATGTAGAATGCTGGAATGATATAATAATTTAGTTTCACTTTTATTTGATTTTTAAATTAAGTATTTCGGTATACCTACCTATTATTATTCTACTACAAAATACAGCATAATAGAGTAATAGTTAAAGTACTGTGTTATTATTAATGGACATAATAGCATATTTATATGTTACAAAATGAACAAATCTAAGTTACCCCGAACGATACTTTTAATTTCTATTCGAAAAGTACATGAAATGCCTGAGCTTCTTTATAGTTTGTTCCTGCTGGAGCTGTAAGCTTGTTAATTAATGTAATAAAGCTCGGGTTTAAAAAATTATGAATGTTCAATTAATATGTTTCTAAACAATAATTAGCGAACTGTCTGAAATGAAATTATATATATGTATATCAAATGCCCCTGATTTACGGATTTATGAAGGAATTTAAGGGAAGAATAAACCAATTAAATTGATAACAGTTTTTTATTGAATGAAAAGGAAACAAATAGAAATATTAATAAAAGGAGGTCTGAATGTCCAGATGAGGTTGATGAATGAGTGGCCTCGTCAACGTCCTGGTTACCGCTGGTCGCTGATGCTAGGTTACGGCTTATGATTATGACGCGATGTAGTTTTTGAGGGTAGTTAATTCGCTCAATCGAAATTAGTGCCTTGACCCCAGACGATTCGGACCTTTCTTGAGGTCCCTTAAGATGCTTATTCTATAAAACCAAATAGAAACTATATTTGAACACTTAAATTTCCAAAAACAACATATGCTCAACAAGGATGTTGAAAAAAGATGTTGCTTAAGTCGAGGTTGAAATAGAAAAGGAAGCGTCTATGGTTACAATCCGATACCTCAGCTTGTAAGTCAAATTGGTAATCGGAAACTTACTTTAATTTTTTTCTTAGATTTGGTATTTTAAATGTTTGTGATTTATAAATTAAATTTTGAATAATTTGTATTGCAATTAAGACCGAATAAAAGTTAAAATATATGTTTAAATTTAAATTAAAAATTCTCGCGGGGTTTTTTAAATTTTGAAAATCTTTTGACTTTATATGTTATTAAATATAAAAAGGAAGACCTGAATAAACGGCAGCTTCACCAGCCGTTTGGTCAATTGAGAATAAAATTTATCCGGCCACCAGAAAACAGTCAGACGGGAATTTTGTTGAAGGTGTTTCCTTTCATAACTTTGCTTGAAAGGTGTACATCCAAAATTTGGGGGATTTTGAACAATATACAGACAAAACCTTAATTTTATATACATAGATAGATACATGTATCAAAAAATAATATTAATGTTAATATTATATACATATTTAAATTTCCTACTGTACATATAGGAATATTAGGGTTGTTCTTATTTCCATGATTTTTGTAATTTGTGTTATAAGCCAGCTAGATACCTTTAAAATTTATTAAAAAAAATAGGTCTACAAATTGAGCTCTTAATCTTAAACTTAACACGTGCCCCAAAGCTTTGAATGTTTTAAATAGAAAAATACCTACATGTAATTTTTTTATCCAGTTACTTTTTTTCACAACTCCTATAAAAATAGATTAAATAATTTGAAATTAGGAACAATTGTTAAATCCTAGAAATCGCAAATTGTTATATTAATTATTTCATTATATATCAGTAAAATAATTATATTAATATTTATTGATTTGATATTATAATGAAATAATTATAATAATTAAAAATTTGCACGTTCAAAGATTTCTTTCTAGCAGTTTAAGCAAAAACTCTCCCAATTTTCAAATTATTTAATCAATTATGTAGTAAGATTATATTTTTATAGCAGTTATATAAAAAAAAATAACTGGCTAAAAAATTACATTTATTTTTCCATTTAAAACATTCAAAGCTTTGGAGCATATGGACTTAATGTTAAAATTAAGAGCTCAAATTCTAGAGGAATATTTTTTAATATATTTGAAAGATATCTGGCTTATAATACAAATAAAATATATATGTACGAGCTGATCAAGCAAAGAGGTTCCTATCAAGAGTTGAATTTCTATAAAAATAATTTTCTTTTTTAGATCATGGATTTTTTTATTTTATTTTCTCGAAATGTTCCGGAATTTTCAGCAAGCCAAAATCACTCAAGACATATTAATTTTATTTGCGCTTATACGTGTTAAGAAATGAAAATTATAAAATATAAATGCTAAGAAAATTAAAAATGTTTTATGACAATTTTTTCCACCAAATTGCACACTTTAGATATATTTGAGATAAAAAAAAACGAAAAACTTATATTATAATATATTTTGTTAATAAATAGGCCTATCTTTTATTTAATTTCTTCTCGTCTAGTCTTGTCAGGTATCTCCCTAAATCAGTTACTCAAAAAAAGAATGCAAATTATGAGCAATTCTAGAATAATCGGAAAAAATACAGTTGATTCAGGCAATAAGAAATAAATCTAGAATTATACTAATTAACTCAGAAATAATAAAACATTAATTGTATTCTTAGAGGTAAGATTGGTAAAATAGTGAAAACTTTTTCAAGATTTCAGAAATTTTTTATTTATGATATTGAATGAGAAGGAATATAATAAGAATATAATTTTTGCACCAATATTTCTGCAGAGTTCTAGGGTCCTAAAGAATATATGTATAAAATTTAATTGAGACTGGATAAATGACCTGGAATTTTTTACACTCCTACCCCTCAAAATTCGGAAATGTAATTTGAACTTATATTTTATATATGGTATATATAGACTGATGCAAATAAGTATTCTTGCGAAAATTCAAAAAATAACATTCTAGCAAGACAGCTAAACCCTCTGAAGAGAAAACAGACGAACAGACTGAGGAATCAAGCTAAATAAAAGCATTTCTAATAAGAAAACAAACAAAAATCATCTAAATTTGTTCACTCTGAAAAACTTTGTAATTTCACTAAAAAATAAATTTGTTTTAAGATTTCAAGGATATTTTAAACCAAAATCAATTTTTACATCAGAAACAGGTTAATTTTCCCACTGATTCAGAAGTGCCTTAAATTCATAATGAAAATTAATGCTCTCCGGTCGGGTTCGATCTATGTATAAATAAATAAATCACTGTTAACATAATAAATTAAAAGCAACCAGAGTTCTCTCTCACTGTGTATCAATTATGATTTTTTGAAATTTTCCCTCGACTGCTATAAGGTTTTCAAATAAATGTATTTATATTTCAAACCATTTGTTACCAATAGTATAAATACTAGTCTAAAGTTGAATAAAAGATATATCTGAATAAATTTCAACATTGTCAATATGATAATCAAAATGTACAATAATATTAGACAAAGGCAGTATAATAATGTTATTTTATCCTCTGACATGAACATTAATAATGAGTATTATGATCATGGATGAGGAGGTGAGAGGAAATGAAGTATATCTGTGTGTGTGTGTGTATGTGATTTTAACCAAAGCTGAGGGGAGGGGGAAATCTGATAAAAGAGACACCCCACTCATATATCAATCAACTTGGCTGCCTTAAATTGATATTTCATTGTTACAATGTAATAATAATTAGAATGACATAGGCGTTGTAATAAAATTGAAGAGATGTTAAGTGGAGTAAAGAGAAACTTAAAATTGGAGGAAAAATTGTAAAAACAGGCAGGGCTAGGGTCAGGTTGTAGCCCTGGGGCCCGGCCTCTAAATAAGTGGGCATTCACCAAAAATATTATTTTAAGGTGTTTCGTGACTGTTTATCATTTTTATAAGAAAATTCTCAAATTTTTACCATCGAATCATTGATGTATTAAATATTTATTAGCGAAATTTAAGTTGATCGTCTGTCCCATTACCGAGAAATAAATAATTGAAAATTGTCCTTTTAACATGGAAGTAAATGGACCGAGTTTTGAAAAGGGTTATAACTTCTGTACAAATTATACCATTTTCAACAAATTTATAAAGATCAATAATTCAACTTTTATTAATCGAATGATACATTTTTCAAAAGATTTGACAGTCTAGTTAATAATTAATGAATGTAAAAATAAAAAGTTATTTGCATCCAACAGAATATAACAAAAGCACTAGTATAGAATATTATTTTTATTAATATTATCAAAACAAAGATTTTTAAAATGAATGTTTTTGCCGAGAGTAGCAGAATTTTTATATATTGAAGGAGACAATAAAATTGTGTGTCTTATTCATAAATTAATTCCTGTGAATCCATTGTAATAGATTGATGAAAAGGGCAAAGCCCTCGAAACTATAGTCTCGTTATAAATAAATAAAATTTATAATTCCAGCAGAAGACACACTCTTTTATTGTCTCCTTCAACAAAGATTTTTATTCGAAATTAACCTCATTATTAACAAATTTTTTATTAAAAAATTTACTAGGCAGAAGTTATCAGATCACTATGCAGAAATACAAATTTTTTTTCGAAGATTAACCAGATAGATAAGCTGTCTCGAATTCTCTTAAACGTTATACTTTTATATATGAAATATCATTGATAAAACATATTTATACAAAACCTAGAGGAACTTTGGGTATTATGGGATGCAAGTTACATTTTTAAGTAAATCCAGATTTTTATTTTTAGCCCAAAATCCCACACTAACATAAACTTCAACTACTTATCATTGAATATTTGTATTTTTAGGAATTTCAAAATGCTATCTTTGAATTCATAACCTCATAAACAAGATGTATTTTAGGTACTACAAAATTTTGAGCCGAATTTCATCTCATTTCAGGCCGTTAGAAAGCTTCAAATCTAATCAGTTTTTCATTTAGAAAATAGAAACATTTTGGGACTAGAATTTTCTCAATTTCGTGAGCTTTTGTTCGTTTTGAGTAATCAAATATCTTTTTTTATCAAGGAGTTTGAGGCATCCCTGAAATGATTATTTAAGCAGAATTAGGCTATTTTTTTAATTCATTATAAAATGACGATATCAGGGAAGGAAATTTTTATGTTTTTGTACCTGTTGGCGTTCATAACTGACTTAAATTTTTTTTAATTGTGGAAAAATTCCAAAAATTTCCACATTCTCTCCCTATCAACGAAGAATAAGAATAAATTTGATAAATCAAGTATTTTGGAAGACATAAGGTACATAACCCTTGGTAAGCGAGCCTGACTCTTACTTATTTTTACCTAAAGGAAGTTTGAGAAAAGGGGCTTTTGGCTAGGCGATTTAGCCAAAAATAATCCTCAGTACCCTCTGGATCATTAAGATATTAAATAGAAATAAGTAGTATAAATTAATAGCTAGTAAGTAATCAATAATTCTGACCTCTGAATGGTATTTTATAAAATTAATTTTTTGAAATATTACTAAGTTTTCTCATTTTTAATGTTTATTGCCTTACAAACCCATCATACAAAAAATATAATTTGTTTAATATAATTGACCGAAAATAATCCTAATAACACTGTCAACGGAATGATTTATAACCGAGAAGGCAAAAAATATACCCACATTTGATGGAAATAAACTGAATATAATATTAGTATATTTGTTTTAAAATTTTTGATTTAAAAGATGATGAATCTCCTGATTCTTAGAAATGACTTTACGCCCCCCCCCCATCTAAACTCTCCCTCTTTCAGAATCCTTAATAAAAACAAGTTATAATTGGGTTTTAAGAATGAAAAGCGGGTCGTTTCTTAGAAATAGAGATAGTAATCCTCAATTTATTTTGTTTTGCATTTTAAACGAGCAATCCGAAAGAGTATCTGTAATTATAGATAGGATGCTTGTTACGAACTTAACAGCAAATGGATGAGAAGGAGAACAGGATAATTAATAGCCTCTAATCAACTCTTCAGCGGCTGCAATTTCTCGCTCGCTTTTGGGTCTCTTCTAGCTGGAAATTTCATGGGATTCCCACCCAGTCTCTCGTATTTTCTTAATCATTTGCTCACGCGTACAACCAAAACCACACCCACACATTTACAAAATTACAATCTACGGTTAGTCTCTATATTTTAATCAATTAAAATAATTGTATAATTTTATGTATTATATTGTCAACGTAATAAATATAACAATTTATCTTATTTCTTGTAACTTATTGGGTATTTCTTTCAACTAGAAATATAAACTCTGTCAGGTAGATAAACAAAAAATCTGAAAATGAATAACCACTCCTTTGCTGATGCCTCAGGTATCAAATTAATTAAAGCAGTTACGATCGTAATTTTGAGTAGTAATTTTACTTGGATGATGGTGCATCTCTTTTTCTTTCGAACGGTATTAATATGTCCATATACGATAAAAGTTTAGTAGGTTTAAACTCGAAGGCGAAGATATCAAAAATCCATATCATTGCCTTAATAGCTAAATTAAACTTTCAAAATACTAAAAGGAAAAAAGGGGAAAGTACAATTTCACCTTTCCTCAATGTTTGCATATACTACAGGCAGGTATATATACCTATAAAAGATCGATGTGCTCTCATTTGGCATTCGTTTGTGAAGGGACCAGCTTAGTTTTAGAAGAAAACGAATTAACCAACATCCGATTGGGTAAATGAATCCACATTACAAACAACATATATATTTATAATATTTCTAATTAAAAAGATTGATGATGAAGGTCAAGATTTTGAAATTAAAGTCTAAAAAATAAATTTTATCAATATATATACACGCGCGACTTTGAACGAAAATGCTATAACAAATTAGCCAACTTTGTCTCTTTTTAATAACAATATCTTTACATTTATATAACTCTTTATCCATTAGGAGAACTCTCAGCTGAGTGCAGAATTTAGCTCTCTTGGTGGGCCCTCTCTATAGAGTTTAAAAGTTTCAAATTAAAAATATATGACTTAGATATCTTATCTTATCTTATTATATAAAACGAGGAATTCTTGTATAAATATATATATTATTATATAGTTTCTCGAAAACGGCTCTAACGATTTGGATGAAATTCAAGGGTTAGGGTGTGTTGACATTTCGACCAGTCACGGTCTCATCTTCGGCTAAGTTGTTTTTGATGGATTTTTTGTTAATTGAAATAATTATTCACAGGTGGTTGTCTCGATAAAATGTATAATTACATTTTTATTCAATTTCCTTTTAATAATTAATTGGTTTTTCAATTTTAAATTCCACAAAAAGTGCAATACAAATATTATTATAAGTTGTATATTAAAAGTAGGTAATTTAATGGATGAGGAGAGAGGGAGGATAAACCAATCGACTTGATTGGGAAATAATGGAATTGAAATAATTATCGGAAAAGAGGTTTTTATATCTAATTAGATTTTTCCTCTTATTAAAAACAAGGACTAAAGATGAATAAGGACACTCGATGGTGGAGAAGTAATCTCCGGAATCGAAGCAAAAATACAATGTATACATTAATTAATGTAAAATAATTGGTTTAATAAAATTTTAAAAAAAAAGGTAATTTAATGAATGGGTGGGATTAATTGGATGGATTAATTTCCGCAATATGGTATTGGAATAATTATCGGAAAAGAGGTTTTTTTTGACATGCTTAAACCGGAAGATATACCTACCAGGGAGGGACTTCAACCCTTCTATCTGGAACCTTTTCGGAAAAATCAATCATTTCGATTGCCCTTTGAAACTATGCAACAATTATATTTCATTTCGAGAAAAAAAAAACTTTTCAAAACAAAATTTTTTTATAGAAATATTTGAAATAACGGATAATAATTTGAAAATTTAAAGATCCTTCTGAAATTTTGAAATTGACATTGATATATACCTATCTATGTATTTATGAAAATACTCTAAATGTTTGAAATTTTCGGAAGGCGCTGCATCCTCAGCATCCATGGACCGCCCGCCACTGTTATAAATAGAAATATATAAATAATTTTGGAAGTGATTTTTTAATTTAAAATTTCTAAATTTAAAATTGCAAAATATGTGACGTCACACCAGGGGAGGGGAGTCACACAAATGTGACTACCTGTGCCAAGGACGGGGGGTGGGGTTCCAGAAATCATGAAATTCGTGTGACGTAATTTATGAATGGCCTCTAAATATCATTGAGGTTGTCCTACATTTGCATCAAGCAGAGAAAACCCTCATTGGTTTCTCCTTAGAAAAAACCAATATTCCTTAAAAATTAAAAAAAGAGTCGGTTAAAAAACTCACTCGATTTTCATAATAAAAAATATACCTATAGAAAATATTTACTAGCGCGCTTGCTAAATTTTGCCATTTATTTGACCTTAGCCTATTAAATTTGCACCATCAATTGATCGTGTATTTTTTTTTCTCTTTTCTATCATGTTTTATGTAGAATCGCACATAATAAAAATGAAAAATCTAATAAACTCATATCTCTGTCCATTTTATTGAATCGAAATTTATTTATTTATTTATTTTATTTTTTTATTCTCTCTATTTTTTTTTTTTATTTGCTCACTAATAATGAAAAAAAGCAACAAAACAACAACACTCAATAATTCACCCCTTAATTGATTTTTAATAGACTTGGCTTTCTCTCGTTTTTTTATTTTATTTATTTGCGTAATAACATTTAAATTGTTTTAAAATTAATTAGCAGGCTCATTATGAAAGGACACGTAAATCACTTTTCACACCTAATATTCTTGATATCCTGCTAATTTAACAGGAATACCTATCCAATTTTCAAAATCAAATTATAATAATCGATCGAATTTAATTTTCCTACTTGGGTATATAGATACTAAAAATAGCCAATTTGGGCTCTCTCACTCCGTCATTTTAAAGTGAAATTAACTAATTGTGATCTAATCTAATAATAATATAAAATTAAGGTTTTGTCTGTACATTGCTCCAAATCACTCCAAATTTTGTTTTCACGCGTTTCAAGCAAAGTTATGAGCGAAAACACCCTCAACAAAATTCCTGTCTATCTGTATGTCTGTTTCCGTGGTTTCCGAGAAAAAGTTGCTCACGATTCACTTAAAAACGGCTGAAGGGATTATTATGAAATTTCATATTTGCATCAGATGTCTTCTAACATACATTTGTAGCTATATAACGTTTTGATATTTTGACCCAAAAAGGGGTTTGGGAGGCGCACGAATGAAAATGATCAAATAACTCCTATACTATTAACCCTACGGCAAATTTTACTATAAACAAAGTTGTAGGGGATGTTATTTGTGACAACTTTTGTTTAAAAAATTCCCCCCAAAAAACACACAAAAGGGGGGGAGGGTGAAAAATGTAAGTTCTTGCCCTTGGAGCAACTCAGCCAAATTTTGTATAAATAATCTGTGGGCCTCTAGAGAGCTAGAAATGCAAAAACTAACCGGCCAAAATGGTGGGGAGGGTCTAAAAATGAAATGGCACGAGGTGTGGTCCGGGGTGGTGGCGCAGGGTTGGTGGAGTGGGGGTTCAGGTGAGGGTCCAGAGGCGTAGTGGGGTGGTACGGGGGTGGGGTCCGAGGTGGGTGGGGTGCGGGGTGGAGTGTTAGGGAGGTGGTGTGGGCAGAGGTTGGGCACGGGTGCATGGAGCGGGGGGTGGTGGTGCTGGGTGGGTTTCGGGAGGTGTGGTGAGTGGGAGTGGGGTAGGTTCGTGGGTTGGGGGTCCAAGGGGCATGCCCCTGGCTAACAAGAGGACCGCCAAAAGCGGGCCTTGCAGCTAGTTAAATAATATAATATCTCAATGTCAATGTTGAGAGTCACTCTGTGATGTGACCTCTCTCGGAATGACCAAATCACGCCTGTTGCTAATGCTGCTGCGTGCAAACTTGGATTTCTATTCAGGTTCAGACGCTATTTCAAACCCTCTCAACTTCTTACTCTATATAAGTCACAAATTAGCCCTAGTTTCGAATACGGGTAACATCTGTGAGAGGGCCTCCAAGCAATCTCTTGACACAGTAGATGCAATTCAGAAGCGAGCGATTAAACTAATTGGAGACCCGAATATATCTAACTCACTCGAATCCCTGGCTCACAGGAGAACCGTTTCTGCGCTTTCCCTCTACTATTTCTCCAGACGAACTGAAATCAATAGTACCCTCTAAAGCCCTATTTGTAAGAAACACGCGATTTTCGAACGCCCAGGTCCCCCTTGGCCCTAAAATTAGATAAGAATCGAACCAACGCATTCGCAAACTCTTTTATCCTTATTACCTCCAGAAACTGGAACTCCCTTCCTGAAACCGTTTTCCCCACGACCTATAACCATCAGCTGTTGGAGACACTCATTCACAGATCGACTCTTACCCAGCCCATATAAAATCTCTTCTTCCTCTTCTTTTCAAGATAGAGTGGCCAATCTAGACCTTTATGGTCTACACTTTTCGCATCAATATCAGTAAATAAATGAATAAATAAATAATAATTATACTTCACAAGATCTGTATAAGGATATTTCACACCCCATGATAAAAAAATATGTTTTATTTTGGAACCAACAAAAAATTTGATTCTTCTCCAAATAATCAGTCGATTAAAATTTTATTTTATTTTATTTATTTATTTTTTTTTTTTTTTTGATTTCTAGGAAAATTAAAAATTTTAGGTTTCTATCTTATTTAATTTACGACAATCCTTTGACAGAAGGACAGAACTATATTCTGGCTTTTTAGCAACCTTAATTCGTTCACATTTTATTTTTAAAACCCAACCCTAAAATTATATTTTAAAAAAACTAAAAAACACGCTTCTAAAAAGTACAAAATAATGTAATAATTAATCAAAAAGTGTGGGGCCCAGAAACATGCACTTTTAATTAATTTTTACTAAGTTCGTCACGATTTTTAACCGACTTCAAAAAAGAGGAGGTTCTCTATTCGACAGATTTTTTTTTTTTTTTTTTTTTATTGTGTCTATGTTACCTCATATCTCTGCCAATTGTGAACCGATTTTGATGGGTTTTTTTGCATTGGGTTCAGTCTAGCTTCCGATTGGTCCCTTTTTTTCATTAGTATTAGACCTTTTTTGTTAGGTTTGTTCAGGCCTAACTTCTTTGTTTAAGAACCGAATTCGATGATTCTTTTTTTATTGGAAAGGGGGTATCTTAGGGATGGTGCCATATTAATTTGGTCAAGTTCTGATGATATGATCAACGTAAATCTCCAATTCTTATGAGCAAATAATCGAATTTATGATAAATAAAATCTTTTATAAAAAAATCTTATAACATTCATTTAAAACCCGCAATCGTTTCGAGAAAATTTCTATATTTATGAATTGAATTTTATTATCATTTTCTTATTCATTCGCCCGACGCTTTTTTATACGAGATGCATGCAAGGTATTATATTAAGTCACTATTAATAACATCACTAAAAAGAGAAAAATAAAAATAATTTTTATAAAAAAAATAAAACCGACTTCAAAAAAATTATATGCAACCAATAAAATAATAATAACTTGAATATAAAATAAAATCCACTAAAAAGGTATAAAATAATTATCTCATTTAGTTACAACTAAACGACGAAATATTAACATGAAATTACTTTTTGAAGTCGGTGCCAAACATATACATTTTATGAATCGCACTCGAAGGATAATCTTACTTAGTATGTTTGGCGGGTACGCTCGCTTATATGTATAGTTAGTTTGGCACCGACTTCAAAAGTAATTTCATGTTAATATTTCGTCGTTTAATTGTAACTAAATAAGATAATTATTTTAAACCTTTTAGTGGATTTTATTTTATTTGTTGCATATAATTTTTTTGAAGTCGGTTTTATTTTTTATAAAAATTATTTTTTGATTAAGTATTACATTATTTTGTACATTTTAGAACCGTGTTTTTTAGTTTTTTTTTTAAATATAATTGATTTTTTTACTTTTTAGTCATAATTATTTTTATAGAGAAATAGTTTAACAGAACAAAAGTTCATTGATACATTTATAGATAAATACATAGATAGATCCATACATACAGGTGAAGCTTATATAAAGCGTGTAAAATGAACTTATTTGATCAAAAGAGATATTTATAACATTATTCAAGACTCTCTTTAAGAAGCCCTCTATGAGGCTATTTAATTATTTATTAAAGAAAAGACTATAAACGACTTATAAGCTTTATAATAATATAAAATAACAACATCCTTTTTGTGTTTTTTTTTTTTTTTGATTTTTTTGAACATATCACTAGATTCAACCTCTCTCTCATCCTGGTCTTCTTTTGAGCTGAGCCCTAACAAGAATAGAGGAGGAGGATATTAGATGAAAGGAGGGATGAAAGAGAAGCATATTATCCAGGTAGGGCAGGCCATTCAGGCATGAAATCGACTAAACGTGCCGACACGTGTTCCAATTACAATTACAGAGTGGGAGGCCGACACGTCTCGTCTGAACAACTTCTAAATCCCTTCTTATTACTTTCTATTTAATCACCACCACCACACGGACAAACCATCGAGCGACTGTCCACCACAAATGGACACAATCGGCGGACGAAACACTCATAGCCGGAAGAATAAAAAAAAAAGCCGAAAATACAGGTCTAAGTAAATTGAACAATTTAATCAATGGATATACACGATGATTCTAACCCTCCGTGCTAACCCTTTATTTCCACATCAAACGTGATCGGAAGATTGTGGAAAAATTCTTTATCAAAGCCTTATGAAACTAAATTGATGACATTTCCGTTTTCCGGAACAAACATTAAAAATAAATTGGGAATATGTCTGTCGATTTAGGTATCGTTAGATAGAGCTTTTAAAAATAATAGAATGGAATAAAAAAAAAAATAGAGTGTGTGCTTAAGACCAAACGACAGAAGTGATAACTTATATGGCATTTATAATTCTAATATTCTAAAATTATTAAAATTTACATTTTATATAAAAATAAATTTTTTAAGTAAACTACGGCTAAATCGAAAAATAAAAATACTTAGTCCAAAATCGTGAATAAAAAAAAAACTAAAAAAAAAACTAAACATTAAATATAATAATATAATATTTAAAAATAACATAATATAAATATATTTAACAATCTCAAAAAAAAAAATTAAAAGTTTACTTAAAAAATTTATTTCTTTATAAAAATATAAATTTCATTAATTTTTACTATTTTTTGAAAAGGAATAATTAATATATTTCCCGACAATGATTAAACTGGTACTAGACCACAGCCCAACCGTGACGCGTGATGTGAGGAGTGACGGCTCAATCTCATTTAATGCCCAGGAAAATAAAAATGTACATGAACGCCAAAATTCAAATATAAGATATCAATTAGAGTTAATGCTGCAGATGGCTAGACACAGACTCCATCCGTGACGCATGGGAACCGTTACATAGTGACGCGTGACGGTTCAATCCCATTTACTGCTATGTAAAAGAAAACCTGTTCAAGGCGCGCCAAAAGAAGTTATCACTTCAAAAATATTATGTTGGATGGAAAAGTTTTAAGTTTAATGGATAACAGTTTATAAATTGAACCTTCATTTTTTAAGCCTAACTATAATTGACGCGTTCAAAAGCAGAGTGAATCATCTCACTTTTTTTCATGAGAAATCGATCAAAATAGAGGTAAAGGTTTGAGGCAAAAGTGGTACCTGTAATCTAGAAGGACTTTTAAAAAGTTTGGACCACTCTGTCTATTTAGTTTTATCAAAAAATAACTTTTAAGGATATCGGTGTTGGTTCAAGGTGATTTTGTAATAATTAGAAATTAAGTAAAATTACGAGGTCAGTAGTTAGAATTTTTTTCTAACTCCTGAATATGGGCTGACAACCCGAAATATATCGAGATAAAACTCATTTTTGTTTTATTTTATGTGAAACCTACCTCGTAATTTTACTTAATTTCTTATTAGCTTCACTTGAAAGTTGTTCGCGCACACACATTAAATTCTGAAGTAGAAATCGTCTTTGTAGTTTCTGACGACCGGATAGACCAGGGGTCTCCAAATTTTTTAGAGATAGGGGCACATGTGGACATTGAAAATGAGCGGCCCGGATAAAACATGTTATGCGGAAATTATATTAATAATACGCTATTACATGACATTAATATTTATTATAGAGAATAATTGTGTATTATTTCTGTAGGAGCCGCAGACCGGATGTACAAGTTTCAAAGGATTGGGCCCGCGTTTGGGAACCCTCGGGATAGACCTATAGTTTTAAGCCCAAGCGGATAGTATACTACTGTGCTTTGAAAATTGTGGGTTCTTGTTGAATGTTAAGTTTTATTGTTATCTATAATAATAATCCGTAATAATATAATAGATTATATTATAACGAGCTTTTCGTGCGTTCCTTCGGCACGCCCTCGAAGCTCGGCCGTCCGAGCTGAGTGCCCTGGCGGGCGGCGTCTCGGTCCAAAATTTTTATTCCTCTTAAAAAACCACACTCCAAATGTTTACCTGTAAACTCCCGAAAATACATAGTCTCTTAAAAGTTTTCCTCATTTTCGTCCTGACACAGCTACAGAAATGAGGCTCTAGATATGAATCTGGAAGTATTTTTTTTTTCTATAATCTACAGCATTGTGATATTTTTTGTGTGGAAATAGATTTATTTAAATAAGTGGTATCGTGTGAGGAGAATTATATTATATCATTTTTTTAAAATTTGGGATCGATAATCGATATAATAAGGCTCCAAATATTTAAAAGAGATCAGGTGTTGTTTGTTTGACAGGCTGCTCCAGTATTGCAATGAGAAACTCATATGAGCATGCGTGTCTTAAGTCGTTTAATTTTGTAAAAATCAAAAAATAAGAATAACAAAATTTAGATTTTTAAAAAATTATAAAAAAGTGGCAAATTATTAAAAAATAAACAAATAATATTTAAATCAAATAAGATGTGATTGATTTCTTTTTCTGTGCGCAAAGAAAAGCGAATTGAATATTTAATTTTTGAGTGGTGAAGGGGGGGGGTAATAATTATCAATATATTTAATGTTTCTTAATTTAAAATCAATTGGAGTCTTTCATTTCGAAATTTGAGTCCAAATTACGATTATATTTCAAATTTGCCGCAAATATACCGATGGCGCTCTCTCTCGGCAGTATTACGTCAGCGTTGCGGCAAATTAATCTAGACAAATATATATAGTATTATAAACATCTTTAAAAAATCAAATTAAAATTATCAGCAAACAAATTGTTGTGTACCATATTATAAGTATAAAAGAAAAAATTATCAAATCTATTTCCTAATAATATATATCTATACTCGCAAAGTTCCTGACATATTTACATACCGAATGAATGTGTCTTCGATATTTTTTAATAAAAACTATTTATTATTATTATTAGAAATTTTGTGTTTGAAGAGGCTCTTGAAAACCTTGGAAACAGGTGGAATGTCTTCGTTAGGAAAAAGAAATATAAGATTTCCTTATAGTCTAACCATTTATTCTCCAGAAAAACTTTTGAGACGTTTCAGCGGATATTCTCACGCCATCCTCAGTCCTGACTTTTCATAATATAGTACAATTTTTTACCCAGAAATTCATTTCCTTTCTACGGTTAACACATCATAGTTTTATTTATAGTACCCTATCTAATTATTATTATTATTATTTTTCGAATACAAGTTCTACTTAACGCATGTAACTATTTGAAATTTTGCACCTGAGTTTTATGGGACAGACTTACAGTTTGTCCCAGAAAATGAAAATTTCATAAAATGATAGTTCAAGCAGGTTTGGAGATGAGATTTTTCGCAATCTTCTAATCACGTTTCAAAGATGAAATCAAAAGCAGGCACCGGTGGTTTGAATCACCCTGTATTTAACTCCATATTATTTTCATTTGAAAACCTTCTGATTACAAATTTTAAATCTCTTTCTCCTCCTCCGACCAGTATAAAACCATTTTATTACTAAGAACAAATGACTTCCGGTTTATCGCCTTTAAGGTGGTTATTAAAATAAAAATAAAAGAAACCCTTGTAGAAACATTATATTTAATATTATATAGGATATATATATATATATATATAGCGAAGATAGAAACAATTCCTATTCGTTTTATATCTTCGTTTTTTTATTTTTGAATAATTTATTACACTTGAGAATAAAATAAACTGCAATCAATTATCTATAAAAACCCCTGTAGAAAGAATAATAATATTAATATTAATATATTAATATATATATATATATATAATTTATATAGAGAATGTATAATGCCCATGTCAAGGATATCCAAGTAATAAATAAACGTTGAAACAATTCATATTCTTTTTGTATCCATTTCGAAATAATTTATTACACTTGATGATAAAACTGCTATCAATTTTTCTATACTTTTTGGAGGTTACCCAATATTGATTTTTAAATTATTGTAATCAAATGACAATTTTATATATACGGTTACTAGATGTACAGGGCGTACGTTGTTCGTGTTTTTTTAAATAATTCTTTGAGGGGAGGGGGGGGGGGAAGCTTGACAGTAAAAAATGATAAAAGCTCATCATATAACATCTGAAAAGTAAAAAAGTTCGTTCAAGACCTTTCAAATGCAATGGAGAATGAATAACACAAAATTTGGCTCAGGGGGTTCGGGCCTTGAAATAATTTATTTCTATATCTAATATTAAATATTAAGCCAAGTTTATTTTCAATATTAAATTCTAATTTGGATTTTCAGGATGTTTAGATTTTTTGGTAGAATCTTAAATCCGATTTCGATCCACTTCAAAAGAACAAAAATTTTTAAGATTTTGTATGCCCGCGGACTTACGATAATAATAAATATTTCATGAATTCCAGAAACTGATAAAGTATTTAAAGATTAAAAAAACATAATAACCGATTCTTATTCGAAAATATTGGCAAAGTGTCACTCTTGCTTATCATTTTTAGTTAGCTGCTAAACAAAACTCATATTTGGACAAATAATCTTCAAAGTCTTTTAATTAGTCCTGGCAAAACAGCGATACCAGCGCTCAGACCGGAGCGCCTGGGAGTTAGATAAACCCTGTGCTCCAACTAAAGTACCTATGCATAGCTTCCAGGGGATTCCTTAATGAATTATATAATCATCTCACTAATTACCTGTTCACAATTTTGAAACGAAACCTTCAGGAAAACTGTCTTAACTTAGGACGTAAAGATATATATATATATATATATATTTAGAGATTAGTACATAAATGCTGATTTGATGAAATTTATTTTGCACTAAATTCTCAACTCATCTTAATTTTGGCAATTATTAATGTAGTTGAATAATCAGATTGAAGACATAAATGTCTAGTTTTTTATCACTTCAAATTAAGATAAATGCAAATTTAACTCGAGAGAGTGGAAATAATAATTATTGAAATTTCAATTATAAAATTAGAAATTTAAATGACAATTTATGAATCAAGAGAGCGACAGTTAGTCAGTCATTGATTGTGAAATGAAAATTAGTAATTCAGATTGTAAGTTGATATTAAGAGTTGGAATAATAATGAAAATAATTCAAACAAAAGAGAAAAGTTTTAATTTCGATTTATATAAGCAAAATTTACTCTTAAATTCGAAGAAAATAAAGGAGTACTTTTGTAAAAATTAATAATTTAAATTGAGGGTAGAGAATTTCAATTTTCCTATAAAACCTCTATAACTATTGACACTACCTCATTAATGAAGGATTGAATAAATATTTATACTATAAATTATTTCATCGAACAATTTTTTTTTCAAACTTTTAAAAGGCCTTTTTTTATGTGACTTATTAAGTCAAGGGTCATGTGTTCAATGGAAAATAAAATAAAATAAATTGATTGTTTTGTTAAAATATCTAAATCCGGCTTTCAGATTATTTAGCTTAAAAAATTATTATATAAAATAAGCTGTCCGTAAAACTTAGCACGTTTAAAAAACAACATTAATTTAACAATGAAAAAATTCTAATTTTTTTTTTGAAATAAATTTTTAAATAGTTAAATAGTTTAAAAATCAATAAGCCAATCAAGTTTTAGTCAAACCATATACCAAGGGTTTCTTGATTCATAACTTCCCAAGTACTTGATAGGAGTATATAAAAATCTTTTTATTTTCCGCTGATAAGAAAAGATTGAGGAAATTCGTGGAATTTTTTAATAATGATTAGTTAAGTGATTTCTAAACGCAAAAAAAGGTACTTACATCGTCAAAACATGGCCCATGTTATTTTAAAGATAAATAAATTTCAAAAATTAAACCTAATTAAATTAAATTAGGGAACGAAGAAAAGATTTTTTATATTATATTATAAAACAGTGTTTCTCAACCTGTGTGCCGCGAGGCTTTTTGATAAATAATTAAAATTGCATGGGTTTTGTAGCTTTGAAATAGTATTTATAATTAAGTACTTCATTTTATTGTATCATAAGCTTTAAAAGTTCCGCTTCAAAAATGCAAAAAGAAAAAATGTTATTGAGATTTTAATGCAAATTCATAATATATTATAGGAATAAATAAACAATTTATTTTTAAGTTTATTATTAATTACTACGGCGGGGGGTCAGATAGGCTAGGCGGTAGCATGACAGCGAGCTAACCAGGGGACCCGGGTTCGAATCCGACTCGAGGCATCCAGCTAAAAATCTGACCCCGGGAGTAGAGACAAATTTGAAAAATAAATATATAGTATCGTAAAGTGGCTTATGGCTAAAAAGGCCGAAAAAGCCCAAAAAAAAAAAAAAAAAAAAAAAAAAAAAAAATTACTACGGCATATCCCTAGTCTTGGAAAATTTTCACTTTTTTTCTTAATTAATAAATGTGCGGGGGGGGGGGGGGCGATTCTTTCCTAGAATCAGATCAAGGAAAATAGCTAAAAAGGGTGTGGATAGAAGTATCTAACTTCTTCCTTTATAGCGAAGGAAATACAAGTCAAGACTTGTTCAGACTATTAAAGATTCAATTTTTAATTTCTATTATTCTAGGTATGGCCGTTTGCTCTTAGACCAAAATTATACTCGTTAAAGAGAGAGCAAATAATTAATTCAACTTCAATAAAATTCAGAAAACAAATTTTTTATACGGAATTTTCAATACGGAGAACTGTTTAGATTTTGGGCTCTATAAGCCAGTGTTTCTCAATCTGTGTGCCACGAGACATTGTCAAATGTGCCTCGAGCGCTTTAGACAAATAATTAAAATTGAAAGGGTTTTGTAACTTTGAAATAGTATTTGTAATTAATTCATTTTTTTTTGTATCATACAACTTACTTTTTTTTATATTTAGATGTGCCGGAAATGATTCCAGATTTTTTTAGTGTACCGTCAACCAAAAAACGTTGTAAAACACTGTTATAGACAAAAGGATCAGCCGGGGTTCGAACATAGATTTGAATATATAGGGTGACCACGAGAAACATTTACGTTTTAGAAATATAAAAACAATATTAATTTTTCAAGATACTATTTATTTAACTTAAGTTACATAGTTGTGGTTATACGCCATTTACTTTACGTAGAGAAAATGATGTCAGGAAGGTGACGTCCTTCTTCCCTGAGGCAATTTTCTGTTCTGTCCAGGAAGCTCCTCCACAGGTCCTGACAGGTCACCTGATTTCAAGATTTGGAGATGTGCACTGGCCTCCTCGATCTCAGGACCTTAACATGTGTGATTTTTATTTGTGGGGACATTTGAAAGAGCAAGTTTATCGACATAAACCCCGTACTTTAGATGACTTGAAAGCGGCGATACGTACTGAGGTGGCGTTGATCACTGAGGATACACTGGAACGAGTGTGGAGGAGCTTCCTGGACAGAATGGAGAATTGCCTCAGGGAGGAGGGACGTCACCTTCCTGACATCATTTTCTCTACGTAGAGTAAATGGCGTATAACCACAACTATGTAACTTGGGTTAAATAAATGGTATCTTGAAAAATTAATATTGTTTTTTTATTTCTAAAACGTAAATGTATTAAATAAATTAATAATAAATAAATTAATTATTCATAATATAAGATCTTTACAGGGAAATCTCTCCACCCATAATGAAAAAGTATCTTTTATTTTTGACCCCTCAAAAAATTCTACACTCTTCAAAATAATCTTCAATCAACATTTTAATACGATTTTTGATTTCGGGGTAAAATGAATACATATAATTTGTAAATATCAAGTTTGTATCTTCTTTAGTTTATGAGCTCCCACATTCTGACAGATGTCAAGGCAAACATATATACAAGCAATTAGCAGATATTGTATAAACACTATTAGGTTTCCTTTTATTTTTAAACAGAACCTTAAAAATTGTCAATCGCTTCTGCAAAAAAAATATATATATATATATATATATTAAAATGGACCAAAAACTTCCATCTACCTACCAGAAAGTGAAATTCCTATTACAGGCCATTTCTTGAAAATCCTTGATAAAAAATATTAAATTTAAAAACGAACCAAAACATTTAAGAGGATATGGTCACCAAAAATAATTTGATTTATTTTCAATGAGGAATATAAAAAAATCAAGGCATAAATGCAATTATTTTCAAATGCTAAAATGTTTTTGCTGTTATATCAATGTCTTTCTGTCAATCCGTTGAGGTTGTCGTCATCATTTGGAATAAGCGTCATCAATTCTTCTTGTTGACGTCATCACTCATCCACACACACACACACACACACATATATATATATTATATTATATATATATATATATATATATATATATATATATATATATATATATATATATATATTATTAAATAGAATACAATTGATGTGATGTGGAAAATTTATCATTTGGAAATGGTGTTTCTATCCTCTCTCTCTTTGTGTGTGTGTGTGTGTGTCTGGATGGGTATCATAATCTCACTTACTCACGCCCTATACCACCCATATATACCCCTTTCCTTCATTCTCTCACTGTTTTCATAGCCTGTCATTGCATTTAATGGATTATTCGTCTAAAAGGATTAATAGCAGAAAAATATATAGATTAAAAAAAAAATATAACAAATATTTATTTATTTATTTAAAATGAAAAAGCCTCTATATATATAATCGTTCAGTTATTTTTCTATATTCGCATGCAGGAGAATTTTTTCACTAACTTTGCTAACTTTCCTCTAAACTAAAAACAAATGGGTATAAAAAATGGGAGATAAAGGTGAGAATTAATATAATAGATTATTTATTTTTTTCCGACACACGTTTTTTGATAAGATATTAATTGTTTGACATTGTAATACAGTATTTAGATATTGATATTAATTTATATTTTATTCTTAATAGTGACGTTTCCAGTAAAACTGGCCACCAATTCAACATTTTTGGATTCATCGCCTACATAAATATGCACATCCACTCGGTAATCATTTGGTACAATTATATGAGCTAATTTATTCACATCGGGTATCCAATTGTTCAGAGAAAATTTTACCTAGAATAATAGTAATAATATATATATATATATGTAATATCTTTGCAAAGAAAAAAATGTAGATCATTTGATTGAACCTTACAGGTTTGATTGGACATTTTCTTTCGACATTCATACTTTCTAAGATATCTTTGACAATAAAATCATCATTTTCGATAATTTCACAAAATCTTGTTGGCTTATGTGGTATATAAGTTTTCCGCCAACCAGCTTCAAAGAATTTAGGCATAAAGGTCTGGACCATAACCTGTAAGTTGATGAATATGAAGAAAAAATGAAAAAAATTTCACTCTTAAATTCATTCTTAGTAAATTTGGATCATTTGGCAATAAATTATCGTCAGGCAGTTTGAGCTAAAAAAAACTGAAAAGTGACTCAGAGTAGGGAAACTTATTATTACATATTGTGTGTCACATTTTAGCTCATTAGATACTGATTTTTTACTTTCACATTTATATTCTTTAGAATATAATTTGAAGTATTGCGATCGCTCGCCTGCGTCCTGGCTCTTTGAGAGCTTGTATCTCCGAGATGAAAAAAGTTTCATTTTATGACATCTAGGTGGATGAATCTATTCTCTTAATAGTTTCACTTTCACACTTAAATTCATTCTTCGTAAATTTAGTTCATTTGGCAATAAATTATCGTCAAGCAGTTTGAGATAATAAACTGAAGCGTGACACAGAGTAGGCGAAATTTATTAATACATAATGTGTGTCACATGTCATTAGCTGCTGATTTTTTACTTTAACATTTATATTCTATAGAATATAATGTGAATTAATGCGATCGCCTGCCTGCGTCCTGACTCTTTGACCTCAGAGATGAAAAAAGTTTTCTTTTTGTGACGAAAGAATCGATGCCCTTAATAGTTTTAAACAAGATATTATGGTGACCATAGGCCAAAAAGTGACCAAAAATCCATTAGTCAGAACGTATGTACGTATCTACGTAAGTACCCTTCGCAACCATAAGTCTCAGGGCTACGAAATTCGAACCTTGAGCTCGATATAGGCTAGAATGAGTTGGTGCAGTAAGCTTTTGGTTGAAATCGGAACACCGGATGTTGGCATTTACATGAAATACATTTTTAAGGTGTAGAGAGGTCAGAAAATCACAGGAAATAGAGAAACTTAAGAAAGAAAATATCAACATTCCTAGTGTCTCTTCTCTTATATACCATATATACTACATATATAAATTATTCTACAAATAATTAATTTGCATCAAGCAGATGACAAGCTTTTTGATTTCTCTTTATGAACTTGGCATATGTTTACGTTCAAAAAATGTTTTAATTTTCTTTATATTTATATTATTTTTACGAGTGATTTTAATAGAGTTTTATCCCGTAATTCGGTCATCAAAGGTTTTAGTATGATATACTTGTATGACATAACAACTTAACCTTCCTAGTATCTCTTCTCTTCAGTTAGGCAACGGCCTGTAAATACTGGGATCTTCATCATTCGAGTGTACCCTATTTTGCTCTCATTTGAATTAAATAGAATGAAATACAATAAAGAATATCATATTTTATATATGTAGATATAAATATAAGTTAAAAGAAAAAAAATATTTGAGAAAATTACAAAAATTGATTAGATTAATAGAGATAATTGAAAAATTATAATACCATGTTCTCGTGTGAAAAGTCATAAAAAGTCTCCCCTTGTAGAGTGAACGTGTTTATTTCTTCTTCTTCATCATATGTCACTTCGAATTTATCAAATTTCAATTTGCTCTCGTTTACTTTGATTATACTGATATTTTTCAATAGAAGCAATCGATGTCCCTAATTATATATATATATATATATATAAATAAAAGCTTGAAAAAAATAAGCCTTAAGGTGCATAAATAATAATTAGAGTCATATTTTTCCTTAAAGATTTCATCTAAAAATTGAAAATTGAAAATAATTTCACGATAGCGTCGAGAACAGATATATTTATTTACAATAGCTTCAATTCAAATAAAGCCATGCATTTGATCTGAAAACACCCAAATCAATAATAGATTTCTCGAGTTAACACCCTCTAACATCATTAAAGTAATGTTGAATGGATGGAAATGAAGCCCAAGGATAAAAATTCTAAAAAAACAGCAATGATTAATCTTAACGTAACTTTCATTATCTTTAAGAAGTCGACGTTTCGGATGATCTTCTCTCCTTCTTTGGGGTTTAAAATGGTCGACAAAGGTATTTCCTTTTCCTTTAACAGTACTTTCGCTTGACTAATGATCGAGGCTAATGGCAAACTTTCAAAGTGGTTAACTAAAAGCACTGTTAAAGGTGAAGGAGATTTCTTCACTGACCCTTTTAAGCCCTGAAGAAGAGAAAAAAATATTCAAAAATGTTACTTTTTTAATGATGATGAAAATGTAATAATAAAAAATTGGGTAAAATTGCGAGGTGGGTTTCCCACCACTTGTTTTAAAAACTCACTTGTTCCACCTGTCGAAAATATTAATTCTCTTCTCCCTCTAAATTTCCCTCACCATACCTCCTTCCAAAAAAAATATTATTTATAAAAAAAATTTCCAATTTATATTCAGTTTTCTCGGACTCCTGGTGATGAGCTGACAACCCGAAATATATCGAATTCTAATCTCATTTTTTTGTGAAACGCACCTCACAATTTTACCCAATTTTTATTATTATATAAACATGTTTCACCTAGAACCAACGTCTATCTCCTTAAAAGTTAATGATCAAAATGATTTTCCATTAAATTGTTTTATTCGGAATTTGTTGTTTTCAATATTCTTGGGCTGCCTTTCCATCAATCCATTATCTCATCAATCTTCAATCCCAAGTTAGAGATTAGAGGAGAAAGACAATGTCTTCGAAATAAACTTAGTCCTTTAAAAAAAAGTAATTCATGAAAATCGATATTAGTTTGCGTATTTCAAAATCCTTGTGCAGGACAGAGCAGGCGGTCGTGCTCTGAATCACTCTGGGGTTTGGATATTGTTTCGCTCCGTGGAGTCTATCCAAACCCCTGTACAGTACAGAGTATGAGGTCGATCGGCCCTCTGAATCAGTCGGGGGTTTGTATATGGCTACGCTGCGTTGTGTCGGACAAATGCCAGTCTGCTACAGAGCAACCATTAATTCTTTGAAGTTTCAAATACAATGGATGAAAAACATTATTGATTACTTGATAGAGATTTTCTTTAGGAGACGGACTGGTATAAATATGCAATTGGATGTCGATGAAAGCAGTCCACGGTGGTTGTAAATTATTGATTACTTAAAGATTTCTTTACACGGTTTATATATACATATATTTTTGAAATTACAAACTTTACTATGTTAAAAAAATTGTGCTGTGACTTATTTTTATATTGAAACCCCAAATATCTTTAAATTAAAAATATTTGAATCTAATTTTTCATATAAAGAAATTTGAGTTTTCAATATAAATAAATTTTAAATTTTACGCCACATTTTAAATTCTGATATTTGAATGACTCGTCGGTGTGCAGCAGAGTCAGTCACCAACTTAGGGCCCCCATCCCCCACCCCAAGATTTAGTAGTGAATAAACTGCAACGGATCGTTGCTAAACTTTATCCAAATTCATTTGAAATATTAATATGTTTATTCCTTTATTATTAATCAGATATCACTTGCTATTTGCAGATCATATTGGCTTTAATTTAAAAATAATGATCGATTCTTATTTAAAAGTCGAGGAATAACCATTCTACATTCGATTTTTGACATTTCGGTTATTATTGGTAACCATTGGTGAAGACATGGAGGAATCGTCTTAAAATCAAAAATAACAATCGATTATTATCTAATACTAGAGGAATAATCTTGTTGCATTCCATTTTTGATGTTTTGACTATTAATGGAAACCTCTACTGAAAACGTGGAAGAACCGACTTAAAATCAAAAAGAGTAAATTCTTTTATGGCAAACAACTCAAGCTTGAGTTGTTTACCAAAAAAGAATTTAGTCTTTTTGATTTTAAGTCGATTCTTCCACGTTTTCAGTAGAGGTTTCCTTTAATAGTCAAAACATCAAAAATGGAATGCAATAAGGTTATTCCTATAGTATTAGATAATAATCGATCGTTATTTTTGATTTTAAGTTGATTTCTCCATGTCTTCAGCAATGGTTACCAATAAAAACCATAACGTCAAAAATCCAATATAGAATGGTTATTCCTCACGTACTAGATGTGAATCAATCGCAATTTTTGATTTTAAATTGAATCCTCTATGTCTTCAGCAATGGTTACTAATAAAAACCGAAACGTCAAAAAACCAATAAAGAATTGTTATTCCTCAAGTAATAATAGATGAGAATCAATCGCTATTTTTGATTTTAAGTCGATTCCTCCATGTCTTCACCAATGGTTACCAATAATAACCGAAACGTCCCTAATCCAATTTAGAATGGTTATTCCTCAAGTACTAGATGAAAATCAATCACTATTTTTGATTTTAACTCAATTCCTCCAAGTCTTCAGCAATGGTTACCAATAAAAAACGAAACGTCAAAAATCCAATATAGAATGGTTATTTCTCAAGTAATAGATGAGAATCAATCACTATTTTTGATTTTAAGTCGATTCCTCTATGTCTTCAGCAAATGAAACGGATAAAAATACAACGCAGTTTCTATGCTTACTTATAAAATTTCCTCCCAAATTTTTATTATTTCACAGCAAGAAGCCTATCCAATCTTACTTAAGGAAGTTTAATTGAGCTATATTAAACTGATGAAATGAATAAATTTTAATGAATTTTTGGTCAAATAAGGAATTTAAAATAAACTGCAACGGATCGTTGCTAAACTTTATCCAAATTCATTTGAAATAATAATATGTTTATTCCTTTATTATTAATCAGATATCACTTGCAATTAATTTGCAGTTCATGTTGACTTTAATTCAAAAATAATGATCGATTCTCATTTAACAGTCGAGGAATAACCATTCTAGTTGGATTTTTGACGTTTCGGTTTTCATTGGTATCCATTGGTGAAGACATGGAGGATTCGACTTAAAATCAAAAAGAGTGATCGATTCTCATCTAATATTTGAGGAATAACAATTATAGATTGGATTTTTACCCTTCGATTATTATTGGTAACCATTGCTGAAGACATGGAGGAATCGACTTAAAATCAAAAATAACAATCGATTCTTATCTAATACTAGAGGAATAACCTTATTGCATTCCATTTTTGATGTTTTGACTATTAATGGCAATCTCTACTGAAAACGTGAAAGAATCGACTTAAAATCAAAAAGACTAAATTCTTTTATAGCAAACAACTCAAGCTTGAGTCACGTGATAAAAATCTAATTGAATACTACAATTTCTGACCTTAATTGAGTCCATGGGTCCAAAGTCTTTACATGAGGACCCTTTGAAGTTTGGCGCGAGACCGATTACAATACTTTACCCATGCTTCGCATTGGATAAAGTAAAAAGAAAAGAAAAAGTCTATAAATCGTATTAAATTAATTGAAATTGAAAATGATTTAAAAAATAGTTTGCATATGGAAACAGTTGTCCCAAATAGATTAAGCTACTGCATATTACTACCTATAAACACAACTTATTTTTCAGCTGAATACATACAGAAGATCATCTATGAAACAAAATTAAAATTAGAACAATTATATATATATATATATATATATATATATATCCTGCGAGTTTGGTTACGGCGGACGCCGTTTCTCGCTTCCCATTCTCCACGTCCTTCTGTCGGCACAGTCTTCCTCTTCCAGCCCACGGGCTTGCATGGCATTTTGGATTCCCTGAAACCACGATCTCGGCGGCCTTCCACGCTTTCTTCTTTCTGGGGGCTGCCAGTTCCAAACTTTCTTGGGCCAGCGTTCATCCGCCATCCTACTGACGTGTCCAAACCACATCAGTTGCTTATGTTCGATCGTGTCGATGATGTTGCCTTGGACGTTCATTTTTTGGCGAATGTGTTCGTTCCTTATATGCTGCAGTCTTGAGACACCCGCTGAACGTCTCCAAAAATCCATTTCTAACGCCAGCAGGCGTGAACGGTTTCTCTTGTTTACCTCCCAGACTTCGCTTCCGTAGGTCACGATGCTCTCGACGATGGTCTTATAGATGGCAGCCTTATTGTTCTTCGATATTTCCTTACTCCACAGGATCGAGTTCAGCTGTCCTATTACTCGCCTGCCTTGATTTATTTTATTAGTAATATCTAGGTCACTTTTTCCTGCCTTTCCTAGTGTTACCCCCAAATATTTAAACTGGTTGGTATTTCTTATACAGTTGTTATCCAGGACAAGGTCTTTTCCCGCCTCACCAAGTGCCAGATACTCTGTTTTTTGGAAATTAATTTCAAGGCCCCATTTTTCATATTCTTCCTTTAGCTTTCGGAGCATATAGAAAGCGTCATCTTCGTCTCCCGCAATCAGGACCTGGTCGTCAGCAAAGAGTAAGGTATATAGTGTGCGATTTTCTATTTGTATGCCCATACCGGAACACTTTCTTCTCCAGGATACCAGGGAAGCTTCAAGATACAATTTAAAGAGTGTCGGAGCAAGGGCGCATCCTTGTCGGAGACCTTTTGTTACCGGAAAATACGCGGATAATTCTTTACCTATTTTGACAGAACTGGAGCAGCCTTCGTAGAACCTTCTTGTAGCATTGATATACATAGGGTTGATACCTCCTAATTTCATGCTGTTCCATAGCTCGCCTAATGGAACGGTATCATAAGCCTTTTGGAGGTCCACGAATATCAGATGGACTGGACGGTCGCGCCCCAATCTCTTTTCCAGCAAGATCTTTAAGGTAAAAATACCATCAATACAGGACCTTCCCGCCCTAAATCCATTCTGGTCTTCTGATTCTCTGATATCCTCTTCTATCCTTTGTTTCATAACTCGTCCGTAGAGTCTCGCCATAGATGATACGACACTAATCCCTCGGTAGTTTGTACATAATTTTCTGTTCCCCTTTTTAAATATTGGTGTTATTAAGGCCTTTCTCCATTCTTCAGGAACATTTTCTCCATGGACGTACTTGTTAAACATAATTGTTACGAGCTCAACAAGTTTTATGGGTCCATATTTAATAAGCTCGATTGGAATTTCTCCTAGACCAGGGGCTTTACCATTTTTCATTCCCTGAAGGGCCTTTTTTACTTCCTCGACTGTTATGTCTCTTGGGATTCCATCGGTCGTCGTATCGTCATCGACTCTCTCCTCCACTTTCTCATCTTCAGCGGACTTGAATTTTGTCCTTGTCTCTGTTAGAAGGTTTTGGAAGTGATCTTTCCAAGACGAGATATCTATGAGATTTAGGCTGCTCTTATCTTCGTTTTGGGTTCTTAGGCTCCTCAAGCATTTCCAGGCTTTATTGGATCTTGAGTTGCCTATACACTGGTTGATTTCAGCGCACCTATTCTCCCATTCTAGATTTTTTGCTCCGCGTACTTCTTCTCCAGCTCTCTTCCGAAAGTAGACATATCTTTCTCTATCCTCTGAATCTTTAGTGGTCAGCCACCTTATATAGGCATCTTTCTTCTTCTTTATAGAAGCTTCAATTTTTTGACCACCACGGGGGCGTGTCAATATTTCTTTTAGGTCTAACTTCTTTTCCTAAGGCTTCAAATGCTGCTTCATGTAGAGCTATCTTTATGTCTTCATAGATTTGTTGACCCGAGGATTCCTCAACCACTTTCAATTTATTAGCGAGCCTGAGCTGGTACAAGAATTTAGAGGAGTCCTCCTGCAGACCTTTCAATTCGTATTTCCAAGTTTCTTTTTCTTGCGGGTTCTCTCCAAGGGACAAAGGAATTATTATTTGACGGGTTATAGTGGTGTTTCACAAAGAGGAAATAAAATTAAAAAAATTAAAAAATCTTTTAAATTATTTTGGAGATTTTTTATTTATCTCTATACATATTTCGGGCTATGAACCCTTCATCAGGAGGTTGGACAGAACACTGAATATAAAAATTTTACATTGTATCGATGTTATTATAGTACAGGGCCTGTACTATATGTAGGATTGGTATATGTGGTTGGTGAATGATAAACTGTAGTTTGAGGTAACAATTTATTGAACAAGAATTTAAATGAAAATAGATACAGAGTATAAGAAAACTTCTTCTTTCTTGATGTTGATGTCGAGTGTGATCTGCAACTGGACTGTGAGTTGAAACGAGTTGGAACTGCGAGTTGAAAACTGCCGTCTTCAACGAGGGAGACGATCCTTATAGCCGTCGAGCTGACATCTAGGGCTGCCGATGATAGGTCCTTGAAACAGCCAATCAGCGCATCTCTTAATATGGCCAATCCGGGCGCAGCTAGGTCGTCGCATTTGTCCGGATGAGGCAAAGGCGGCAAGGAATTAGGCAAAATTTCATCTCTACATTCGGCCATCCTGCATCATATTCGTCCTCGAATATGCCGTTCGAATAACTTCGGACTTCATTTTCACCTTCTTCTTGATTAGTTTTCGCAGCTTCGTCTTGTATAATTTTATTTTTTCATGCTTCGGAATTATCTTGATTTCATCGAGTTTTCGCTCTTCTTTATCGCGCTTTTTAGATGTATTTTCTTTTTTGTGTTCTTCTGAATTCGTTTTATATTTTTTCTTCTTAGATTTCTTTTCATGTTTCATCGAATTTTGGTGGTCGTCAAGATTGGTGATTTTTCTATGGTTTCGTTTATTTTTTCTAACTTCTGAATTTTCTGAAATATTTTCTTCATCTTCTGAAATATTTTCTTCATCTTCTGAAATTATTTCTTTTCTTTCTGCCGTTCCTTTTTCATTTTGAGCAGTCTTTTCTTGATCTTCGTCTTTAAGTGGTGTTTCAGGTTTTTTATTAATTCCAGGTGCATCTTTAAATTTTTCTTCTTCTGGTTCACATTCATTTTTCACGTTTTTCTTCAAGTCGATTTTCTTTTCTTCATTTTCGTCAAAATTTTCATTTTCTTCTGGTCTGGAGTCGTTTATCAGCTGGGCTTCTTCTGTTTCCATTAGTTCGTCATCCTTCAGTGGAATCTTCAATTCGTGTCTGATGTCTGCCTGAGGAGGTTCGTCTATAATGGTGATGTTGAGTATGTCAAATTCTTTCTTCGTTTCTTCTTTCACTTTTTCTCTCTTTGGAGATTGGACCCTTTGATGTGTTCTTTTTGTTATCAGAGTCAGGGAGCTTCCTGTATCGACGAGAGCTTCTATTTCTTTCTTCTTGACATGGGTATATTCTGTTTGTCGATTTGTTTTTTCAGTAGAGCTTGTTGGGGTTGTTTCTATTTTTCTGTGAGGTCTTTCTGCAGCTTGGTGATCCTTTATTGCCTTCTCGTAAACTCGCATTTTCTTCTTAAATCCTTCAAATGTACTTGCACCATACAAGAGACTTTTGTAGTTGTGAACATCTGGAATGCCTTCTAACACGTATTGGAGCAATGACTGATTGTCTATATTTCCTCTGCTTGCGAGTTCGCACATCACTGTAAAGTAGTCACTGACCTCTTCTTCTTTTTGCATTTTTCTGCTGGCTAGTTGCTTGTGGATGTCGGCGGGCAATGAAATGTTTGAAAATTCTTTGAGAAACGTTTTTCTTAGCTTGGGCCATGTTGTAATGTCTCTTCTGCTGTCATAGAAAGTTCTTGCTCTTCCGATGAGTAATTTTCTTGCTAGGATGAATGTTTCTCTTTCGGTGAAATCGTTGCCTTCTGCTTCTAGCTCGATGTCTTCAATCCATCTTTCAACGGAAATGCCATTTTTCCCGTCGAATTTTCGTAATGAGTCTTCAACGTCTCTGATAGAAATTGACCGATGGCTTTGGACTCTTCTTTGGATTGGTTCGGTTTTTGTTTCTTCGTGTGTTACTTCTTCTTCGGAGCTCGCTTCCTCGGAGCTCTCTTCCTCGGAGCTGTCTTCATTGTTTTCTAGCTCGTCTTTTAGTTCTTTTAAATCAAAAAGATTGTCCAGAATATTGTTTTCATCTACATTGAGTATTTGAGCAATTTTCTTGACGTCTTCGTCTTCGAATTTTTCCAAAAGTGTTTTTCTTTTTGCCAATTCGTCGGATTCCTTTTCAAATTCAAAACCCGAGAATTTTCTGACTCTTTGCCGGCTTGTTCTGTCCGGTCTTTTGTTAAAAAGCAGCCTGCAAAGCTTTTTAATTACATCGAAATCTGCGGCATCAACCCTCTGTTTGATTGCTGGTATGTCGTTTAGAGATGTCATCTTGAGTTAAAAGTAGCTTTGATTTTATTCCTTTTAGTGAAAATTTTCTTTTCTTCTACTTCGAGTATGATCACTGGAGGTAAATTCGTCTTTTATTGCCTCCGAGTAGATTCATTCGTCTAAAAACGTCGTCGTCTATGAATATTTTCACTGCTGGGAAACTTCTATCTTCTGGTTTACTTTTAATCTCAGTCTTCGATCCCGTCTTGAATCTTCTTTCAATCCTGGCAAGTCTTCTAGGTAGGATTGGTCGAGGTCGCTTTCTTCACTCTGGCTATTTGTTCTTCGAATTCCGGCTCTTGGCTCTTCAAATTCCGGCTCTGAGCCCCCAAATGTAGGATTGGTATATGTGGTTGGTGAATGATAAACTGTAGTTTGAGGTAACAATTTATTGAACAAGAATTTAAATGAAAATAGATACAGAGTATAAGAAAACTTCTTCTTTCTTGATGTTGATGTCGAGTGTGATCTGCAACTGGACTGTGAGTTGAAACGAGTTGGAACTGCGAGTTGAAAACTGCCGTCTTCAACGAGGGAGACGATCCTTATAGCCGTCGAGCTGACATCTAGGGCTGCCGATGATAGGTCCTTGAAACAGCCAATCAGCGCATCTCTTAATATGGCCAATCCGGGCGCAGCTAGGTCGTCGCATTTGTCCGGATGAGGCAAAGGCGGCAAGGAATTAGGCAAAATTTCATCTCTACATATAATAACATCGATACAATGTAAAATTTTTATATTCAGTGTTCTGTTTAACCTCCTGATGAAGGGTTCATAGCCCGAAATATGTATAGAGATAAATAAAAAATCTCCAAAATAATTTAAAAGATTTTTTAATTTTTTTAATTTTATTTCCTCTTTGTGAAACACCACTATAACCCGTTAAATAATAATTCCTTTGTTTAATATGTTTCACTATAAACCAACACCGCTTTCCCTAAACTTTATCTCCAAGGGACGTTTCGGCAGCGGGGGTTGCGCTCTGACCCCTATAGGGGAAGAAGATTTTGGCTTCTAGTAGCTGGTGGTCTGTGCCACATTCAGCTCCTCGTTTCACTCTGACGTCAAAGATCTTGAGTTTTGAGTGTTCTCTCACTATTATATAGTCAATAATGGTTTTTAGCTGACGATTAGGCTGTATCCATGTATATTTATGGATAGACTTATGGTTAAACCAACCATTTGTAATTCGGAGGCCATTTTGATGGCAGAGTTCGATTAATCTTTCTCCATTGTCATTTATAAAATCCTCCCCGTAGGGTCCGACTACATGATCGTGGAACTTCCTGCCTACTCTACCATTAAGGTTACCCATTAATATAATTTCTTTGCGATTACCAGACATATCGAGTAATCTTGTCAACTTTTCATAAAATTCATCTTTGATTCTCGCTAGGGTTGGGTGCATAGGCTCCTATTATACAGATTTCATGTTGCATCATCCGTATGTCTACCCGTATTAATCTCTCATCTATCTGTTCCCACGATTTGATGTTTCTTCTATACTTGTTTTTAATAAGAACAGCCACTCTTCCGCTCGCTCGCTCTTCTTTAGGCACACCACTGTAAAAACAAATATATCCCTGCCTCTCCTCCGTTCCCTTACCTTTTCTCTTTGTCTCAGTAAGAACTGCAGCATCTATATCTAAGCTTTTAATCTCTCTCAAGACTTCCTCAGCTTTGTTGTTTACGCTTCGGGTATTCCAAGTGCCAAAATTCAAAATCCGTTTCCGTTGCTGGGTTCGTCTTCGGTTTGATCCATCCTGTATCCGAGGCTGATTTATGGGAAATTTAACGTGTGAAGAAGTTTTATTAGTGCTGAGGTGCTGGCCCAACGCCTAGACAGAACAATTATACTTACATTATTCCAATGGTTACTCCATTTTCCATAAAACTAAATTTTCTACAAGATGTATCAAAACTTGAAAGAATTAATGATTTCTCTGTATCAGACTGGCATTTGTCCGACTCAACGGAGCGTATCCATATACAAACCCCCGAGTGATTCAGAGCATCGTCGGAACGACCGCCTACTCTGTAGTGCACAGGGGGTTTAGATAGACTCCACGGAGCGAAACGATATCCAAACCTCAGAGTGATTCAGAGCATCGTGCCGACCGCTCTGTACTACACAGGGGTTTGGAAATACGCGACCCGGCCTATGAATGTGGCCAAGTTCCCACTAAAGAGTGATTTTATAGAAAATTTAAACAAACATTTATTAAAGAGGTCTCGCAATCGTTCCAAGTCCTGACTATCTCTAGAATCACTAATCCTGTGGAAATTAATGACCACTTATTTAATTTATATATAGGTGTATTTGCAAATTTTCATTTTTTTACATATACAGTACATGTCTATTGTATTGTGAGTAAGGATATAAACATAAATACACATTAAAAATTAAAATTTTTACCGCAAATCCGGTCATAATAGTATATGTTGTCCATATTACCATAAAAAATAAATATTTCATGATTTTGCAATTTATGGTAGTACTTTACTAAATTTCTTCGAAATAATTGACCCTATATATATATATATATTCCAAGCCTAACACAGCACGCTTTTGATAATACAATTATATCCTGCCTATAATAAATTAATTGATGAAAAATCCTCTCTTGTCATTTACTTTATCATTTCTAAAATCAACAGGTGAGCATAAAAATATTTTTTCTGTTTTCATGATAAAATCTACAACTATTAAACATACTAATGCTAATTATGATAATTATTTAATTTATATATATATATATATATATATATATATATATATATATATATAAAATAAAGTAAAAAAAAAAAAAGTTTTAACTTTCGCGTTCATCTAACGTTAACATATATATATATATATATATATATAATTTGTATTATCATAAGATATAATGAGTTTAATAAGTGTAGATTTTATCATTATATACATATTAATAATTATACGATATTACATTTTGTTAAATAGATTTAAAATTATTTATCACAGGATGCAAAAATTATATAAGTTTGGAGTTAGTGGTGTTCCATAACACCACTAATTCCAACCTTATATAATTTTTATAATGTTTCACTATAAACAAACCCCGCGTTTGATCAAAGGATGTTACTTTTGTGTACATTTATACATATATAAATAACTTTAGTTGCATGCGTAATTTTTTTGACAAAATCAAATAAATATAGCTATCCCTTTGGAACTGGGCTAGGCACGTAGCTAGAACATCTGATGGATGATAGACCAGAGCATTCTCGAATATAGAGGATGGTTTTCGTAGCAGAGGTCGACCACCGACAAGATGGTCCGACGACATTAAAAGTATCACCAGCAACTGGATACAAGCAGCGCAAGACAGAACAAAATGGAGAATTCTACGGGAGGCCTACGTCGATCAGTGGACCAGAATGGCTGATTTATGATGATGATGATGATGATGATAATGATAATGATGTCCATCCTTTGATTTGCACGAATGAGGCGTTCCCTATGTTTTTTTTTATGAGAAAGGATACCATTCATAATTATAATTGCCGGTACGATAAAATAAAAATTAATAAAATATAATCACGAATAATAGAAGAAAAAATGAATAAACTGGGTCGCTATTAAATCTCCTTATAAATAGTAGGTGTACATGGGGGCATAATTTACCTCTTAAAAAAGGTAAGCGTAAATCTTTAGCAGATAATATAATATATCTTCTTCTTCAAGTGCCATACTCGATTCAGATCTTCGGCGATTATTGTGAAGGTATCCTCTCCATTGTAATTTTCCTGGGGAAATTTTTCACATGGGTGGTTTCCCAATGTCTTCCCCTGAAGGGATCAGATTATAGCTGTTCAAATATTTGGGAAGAATTTCAAAAAAATAGAAAAGCTAAAATTTGATTACAAAATTCTACCCAGATAAATAAACAGAAGAACCAAGTAAAATAAAAGCAACTATGTAGCAGCTTCAATTATATACTAACCGAACAAACGCGTTACCCAATTCGTTTGTCCCCATGACTTATAGAGAGTGGAACTCTCTACCCCTGACCGTCTTCCCAGCAACACATAACCTTCACTCTTTCAAGACCCGAATCCACAGATACCTTCGACCCAATCCCTAAATCTCTTTTTATTTTTACAATGCAAGGGTCCTCCACTGTTGGACAATATCGATGATGAAATTAGGAAATTTTATAAAATTTTCGGTTGGACAACATCGATGATGAAATTAGGAAATTTTATAAAATTTTCCATTTATTTTTACGACGTTTCGGATTCTAATTCTGAAGCTATTTTCAAGTGATAGTAAATAAAATTCAATTAAGCTGAGTCAAAGTGACACACCTTTACCAAGTTTTGACTTTATAACTCAAACTATTGGGGAATCAGCTTGTCCGAGCTGGCTAAGGTGCTGGCCCCGCTTCAGCATCGTTGATGACGATGTTCAAGCTGGAGACCCGGGTTCGAGCCTGGCTAGCATATAAAATTTCGACCGGCTAAAACTCGGCTCCCTCACTATCCCTACTAACACTTTACTGATGTGCTTTGTTCCCGATGACAAAAAATAAATAAAAAAGAAAAATGTGTGTGTCAGCTCCGACGCACGACTGGAGTTTACTCACTCAGATCGACTGTATAAATAGGCACAAAAAAGGCTTACTAGTCTAAGAAAAAGATTAATACCATATCAAATGATAAATAAACGAATCAGTGAAAATACCTAAATAAAATTTCAAATATTAATTAGATCAATAGCGCCGTCGTTATTAATTACTGTGACTAGAGGCTTATGGTAACTGAAATAAGACACATGAACGTTGGTAGATATCTGGTTCACAAATCTTACCAACAAATCAATACCCACGAATTATAAATAAAATCTATAATATAAATGTTATATAAATTTTAAATAAATATTATAATTAAATTAAAATAAGAATTATATATAATATAATATATATATATATATATATATATATATAATATAATATGTATGATATATCTAAAATAATAACAATAAAGTATAAATATAACATAAGTAGATAATATAAAAAATGAATAGTTATAGTGATTGTCTAATTATCTAAGTTTAACCATAATACGTTAGAGAAAGACGTATCAAATTATAGGGTTAAATTGTATATGATATATATAAATAAAATCATCATTTAAATTTTGAGATTAATTAAATGAAAATTTCTAAATGTCAAGTAATAAAGTTTCAAATGTTTTAAAAATAAATAAGCACTCGACAGGGATGGAACCTGTGATGTTGCATTTATATATATATATATATATACATATATATTTAATAATATAATATATTTATATATATATAATATAATAATAATATTTTTTCGATTAATTTTTCAATGTCAATTTCAAAATCCGCGCCTAAAAAATTTTTGAATGATGTTGCCCTTTTTCACCACCAGAAGAGTGTGCGTACGAAAAACGTAACTCTGTCATTCGTTGACTGAATTTTACTACCCATAATTTTCCATACCGGGCTCCTTATATTCAAATCGATTCTTACGGTGTAAACTCCAAAAAAAAAAAAAAAAAAACTATTAGATGGCAAAATACGCCTGCCTTCTGGGTCCCGAAGGTAGAAAAATATCATAAAATAGTCACTTTAGGCTTTAGACCTTTCCACAATATCAAAATCATTATACTTAATGAGATCTTTACAGAGATACCTTATACCTAGATGATGAGAAAAAACATTTACAAAAATTTGACCTTACTCAAAAATAATTATTTCATTTAAATATTATTAGGATTTTTGATTTAGGGAAAATTATACCTTCCCGTTTAAATTAGATACCTACTAACTGAATAAACGCATTCACCAACATTTTTATCCTCATGATTTCTACAGAGTAAAACCCTCTTCCCACTTCAGTACTTCTTGTGAGATAACCTATAGTCTTTCAAGACCCACAACCTTACGTACCTTCGACTCTGATCCTATCAGTGAAATTTATTTATAATCTTCTTCTTCTTCTTTCACTATCCATTGGTCCATTCCGGACTACAGAGGTTGCAGTTTTTTGGCACAACACTGTATTGCATCAATGTTATTAAAAAACAACAACATATTACTTGTAAATGATTAAGACGTAACAGGGTTGGGGCCGAATCAATCAAAACATCATGGTTATTGATTTCGATCTGATTTTAAGGATCTCATCAGTAAGTACTAAAAATCCTTGGAAATAGAATTTATTTTATTAAATAAACCCCATAAATCGGCCTCAATCCTGATACGTGACTGTTATATTTCCGGGTAAATTTCAAGTTTGTATCTTCTTTAGTATACAGTTCTATGTCAGACAGACAAACAGAATACAGACAGTGTAGTACTAAAAGGCTTTCGTTTTCCTTTTACATGGAACACTCGAAATTGTAAAATTATCAAAGCCTGGCTTTATGTTTTAAGTTTTTTTGTTTTATAAAATAGGTCTTAAAATTATTAAAAAATTGTTTGACCTTAAATATGTATAATCAAAAAGTAATAAATAATAGATAATAAATAAAATTATAATAGATATCTAAATAGAAATATACGTTATACTTTATCTACTCTCATTTACCCTTCAGTCAAGTATTTTCTATTATGATTGATGATTGTGATCTGTTTAACTTATAAAACAAACATCTATCCGTATAATTAAATGGATGATCGATTGGCCATTTCCGTAGTTCAGACAACAAGAAATATTGTTTTCTTTGATATCGTAAATGGATAAATAATGCCAATATATAAAATATAAAGTGGTGTTCTCAATTATGATTTTTTTTTCATTCAATCATTTAGGTTGTGCGACGCTTGATTTATCCCATTCATAAATTGTTAAAAAAATAAAAAAAAAGACAAGAAAGATAGAGAGAGAATGAAGGTGGAAAGAATGATCAAGTTTATCTCTAAAATACAACAAAGCATGAACATGAATGGCATCAGAGAAGAAGGAAAAAGAAAAAATACCCTAAAACGATAAGTTTATATATAAATAGAAGATGATTGACAATATTATACTTATGTTTTCAGTTGAATTGCTATCGATTTAATAAATATAATAAGAGTTGACATTATGATGGGGGATTTCCAGCTAAAAGTTTTCTTGAGTCCGGATATTTTGTGACTTAAGTATTATGATAATGAAACGATATGAGAAAAAGTAAGTGTCTAGATATTTCAAAAGTGCGAGTCCGACTCGCATATTGAGGATTTCGTACTCTTTATATTTGATGAATAGTTACCATATATATCCCCAAAGATATTTCTCTTAAAATTGACACTTGATGCCACTGGAGATATTGTTTGAGGATTTCTTTGAGACCATTAAACAGATTCATCCCTTTCAAGAAAAAGATGAACCTTCCTGATAGGTAGGTTTATTTTATATTTTTTCTTTATATATTTTTTAAAACGACCTTAATAATAGTGACTCTTCCTTCACTTTCAGTGGGAATAGATAAAAAATGGGTTCACTACAATCAATTTGTTTTTGTTATTCTCAGTTTCGGCCGAATTCGAAAGGATCAGGTTCGCGAAGCAAGAAGGAGAAAAGAGACATAATTACCAAGTTCAAGTATATATATAATTTAGAAGAGAGTGGAATCTGTACCCCAACTTCCCCAAATGTCAATTTCAAGAGAAATATATCTAGGAACTATCTATATAAGCTTTATCAACCAATATACCTTCCAAAATACTTAAGTTCTAAAATGCATACTATGTTTAATCGTTTAGAAATCCCGTTAGGTACAAAAATTGCGTAAAGATTATACTTTCTCTTCTTCCTAGATATTTTAAATTAAATAAAATAATAATAAAAAATCAGCTTAAATCTTATTAATGAGTTCATTACAGCACTTTAGATATAATTTTTATATGGGAAACCTTCGAATGGTTATGTTATAACTAACGATTTGAAATTTGGCAGTGAAGCTATATAAAAAAAAAAAACATTACCTTTGTGCCAAGTTTCATCTTTCTATAACAAACCGTTTGGTAACAAAAATTGCTAAATCACCAAAAAATTGAACAGTTTTCACTTTTTCTTATAATTTGTGATGCTATATTTCTTAAGAAACAAGATCTGGATAGCAAACTTTATTTATAAGTGAGTGGACTCGAGCTCGAGTCCAGCTGCAACGGGAAGCCACACAATGAATAATTTTTCTACATTGAAAAGTTTTTGTTTTGCCGAGAGCAGCAGAGTTGTTTATTCACAAAGAGGTTGTCCTCTGTGTGATGCAAAAACAGGAAAAAACAAAATTTAAGTCAGAACATTCTATTCATAAATCATTCGAACTTATAGACAAAATTAAAGATATCAAAATCCCTAAAACGCGAAGCTTCTATTCTTAGATATCACGAGTCTTTTTACTAATATACCCCCAAACGAAACAAAACAACTAGTAGACGAAATTATTTTCAGATCAGCCGGCCTAAACCAGCTTGAAAAAATGGATTTAAGTGGGCTGATACACATTTGCATCAACCACAATTTCTTTCAATTTGGGAACAAGTATTACGAACAAAAAGGACTACCTATCGGGTCTCCACTGTCAACACTACTAACAGAGATATTCTTAAATGATTTCGAAAATAAATTCCTCGACTATAAAAAATATTCAAAAAATATTAAATACTACTATCGATACGTAGATCATATAATTTTACTATGGGGAGGAACAAATAGACAATTAGGCACATTTATAGAATATATAAATAACCTTCATAAGAAAATAAAATTCACAGTAGAGAATGAAAAAGAAAAAATACTATATTTTTTGGATTTAAAAATAAAAATTTCCGGAAAGAAACACACCTTTGTAATTTACAGAAAACCCATAGCTACAGAATACATAAAAATTCTTGTAGACCAATTTTACACAAACATGCAGCCTTTCATTCAATGATACATAGATTAAAAAATAAATATACATCTCTCAGAAAAAGCATATTCACAAGAATTAGAGATTAAAAAAAATTAAAAAATTAAAAAATCAACCCTGGAATGAATATATTCAGAAAAGAATGAAAAAGAAAAAGAAAATCCTAAGATAGTTCTCCCATATTATGGATAAATTTCAGAAAAATTAAAACAGAAAATGAAAAAAATAGGATTCAATACTATTTTCAAAACACCACTTACTTTAGAGAAAGAATTAAGTTCAAATAAAAAGACAAATTGCCCAATATAGAAAAGGAGGGAGTATATAGTTTGAAATGCAAGGACTGTAATGCAATTTATGTAGGAAAACAGAACTTAATTTAAAAATTCGATTGAAAGAACATTTCAGGAATTTCAGAAATCAAAAAAAGGAGAATTCACTAGCTCTACATCTAATACAAACAATCACTCGTTCCCAGAAGGTACAGGAATTAGATTAATTAAGGCAAAGAGAAATCCAAGATTGATTGGCGCTATTGAATCTTTAGAAATTCTTAAGTCATATAACAATAATTCTGACCTCTGTTTAAATAACAGATTCGAATTGACAAATAGCAACCTGCTTCAAATGTACTGTCAAAACAAACAATTTTAGATAAAAGAAAGTGGAAAAAAGCCCAACTAACCCACCCCCCTCCATTGTTCGGGCGTTCTTTGTTCGTTTAAGATAAATATATAGATGTGTACCCAGAAAATGTTTTTAATTCTATTTGGCTATTCAGCTGAGAAAGAAGGAAAAAAAATTTCAATTTTTTTTTTCAATATTCAAGGGATACTGATCTAATGAAAAATAATTTTTATAATTTTAAAGACTAATTATGAGGGCCAAGCCTTCGAAACTATAGTCTCAAACTAATAAATAATAATATATATATATGAGTGTATGTTTATTTGCATCAAGCAGAGTACAACCTCTTTGTTTCTCTTTGTGAATTTTTCTACAACTAATGGATTGAAAATGGGGCATAAAATAAAGTTCCTTAAAATGTTGAGATAATTGAAAAAAAATAAGTCCTTATAATCAAAGACTAAATCTCTCATAGAATAATTTAATGAATTAGAGAGTTGATTGAAGATCCAAAGTAATTAATTATGTTCTTCTCTTTTTATTTCATACTTTTTTTGCTGCTACAAATGTTGTTGTTGTTTTCTCGTCGTTTTCTAAATCCTATTTCTTCACTCACGATATATAATAAAAAGAAATGAGAAGAGTAATCTAATTTCTGTTCATCGAGTCGGGAGTGTTTAATGAGAATTTTAATCATAATCAACTTCTAAAGGGCTCACTTCACTTTCTCTCTCTCTTCCTCTTTCCTTTCTATACGGCAACCATCCATTATACTTTTCAAGACATACTTTAATTTCTTCAAATTCTAATTTAACTTTTAAAATTATATTTTATATTTCCGGGTTTTATTTATATTTATTCTCTTTTGTTACTTAATATTGGATATAACATTTTCATTTTATGAAACTTGTCAAAAAGCCAGCCGGCATATGTTCTACTCACTACTCTTGCACAAGTTCCTGACATGGATAGATAAATAGCTTGGGGCTTTCTCTATCTCTTCTTCATCCCCTCGCCCATCTTCTTTTGCGAGAGGAACAACGACGATTCTCAACATTAATCACACAAGTCTTGGACGCTGAGCCAGCAAAGTACAACCCACCGCCTTCCCTTGCATCCACCCGACCACCAAAGAACAACACCCAAGAAGATCGAGAGAGGGAATGTGCCAAAAGTGGATGTCTTCCCAATTGGGTTATAATTTATGTATGACTCTTCGTTTCTAAATCCATTTATCAGGTTGTCTACCTCCCTTCAGGTGACTTTCAAAATCTGTAATATCAACAACAATTGGTCGTCCTTGAAAGCTTCTAAATCCCTCGAAAGCTACTAAATCCTTGATTTATAAAGTCACTATGAGGCTTTTTTTTATGGATTTAACTTCGCGAGAATAGGCTTTGGTGTGACACAACCAGGTCATTTTCAAACAATCTTAATTAAATTTTGCTCAACTTCAGCTAAATTATTAGATTCATAATGAGCTTTCATTTTTTATCTACTATATCCCCAAGCTCAGTAAGTTCCAATTTGGTCTAAAAGAATCTATCTCACAACTCAAAATTCATCAAAAAATGCTTTGAGAAGAACTGTATTTCACTCTTAAGATGACGTGGCAACAGATTGGAATTTGAAATTAGCTATTAAATAAAAACACAGATTAGTTTAATACTAATTTCTTATTTGAGCTTTACCCACAAATCGTCGCCTTAGAGTATAAACCTGCTAACTCACAACAAGGAAATTTTAGCGGGCAGAGAAAAAACAAACAAAATTTAGTATTGTTGTTATGGAAAGAAACTATTTTTCACATTTTTTTCTACACCTTACGATCGTAATTTTAAGTAGCAGTTTTACTTGGACGATGTTTCATCTCTTTTTCTTTCGAACGGTATTAATATGTCATATATGATAAAAAATCGATTTAGCAGGTTTACTCTCTAAGGCGACGATATATATTTTAAATAAAATTCAACAAAAAATTAAAAAAATAAAAAAACATTAATTTAATTTTATAAAAGAATTGTAGAATACAATATCAAGTACCAGCTGCCTATTTGGCTTTATTATCTCTTTAAAAATTTGAAAAAACGAAAACAAACGCTTCTTATTTCCGAAATCACATGTTTCTTAAGAGAAATGAGTGTATGATGAATTGAGAATGTCAAGAGAAAGAGATAAAAACTGTTTTCTCTACTGCTTGCCGATATCTATAAACTTTTATTATCTTGTACTCTGGTGGTAGTTTCAAGCTCAGAATGTCCTAGAGAATCCTACACTCATAAAAACACATTTGTAAAGACGTTATTATAGGAAGTTCTCTCAAATCACCAGTGATTCATTTAATAAGTATTTCCATTTTATTTTATTATTTAGTAATATTTTTATTATTTCATAAAATTTGGCTTTTCTTCGTTGCTATGCGTCATATCTTTTGTTCTTGATAAAAATAATAGGCAAAATGAAATAGTTTTGTCATTGGTGCTCAAATTAATGACCGCAAGATTTCATGTTGGAATATTAATAGTTAATTTATTAATATTATTATAATTATAATATTAAATATTATATTTTAGTTTATTTTAAAATTTCTTACTCTAATTCTGAAGTCTTTTCAAAAGTGTTGATATACCATAGGTATATTATATAGTTACTAAAGTTTTAATTTTTGTGATTAAATTTATTAAAGGTTACATTTTTATTTAAATCACACATAATTAATTATATCTATTACAGGAAAAACCTATACTAGTAGTCAAATCGTGTTATTTATTGTTGCGGACAATTGTTATAATTAATTATTTTTAAACCGATAAAATGAAAACGATAAATGTATAATATATATACTATAATATGTATGTAAATAATACTTAACCTCGAAAAGAGTAAGATGGAATCAATAAAAAAATAGTAAATAAATAAAAATTTAACCTCTAGCTATTGAATTATGAAATATAAATAAATAACTGTACTAATTAAAATCCTCAAAATGTAGTCTGTATTTGAACTTGATTTATGACGCTGGTGCGCCTGTATTTAGGCAACATATTGCGCGCAGTAGAATGAAAGCTGCTTATGAGCTAGGCGAGTCCAGTCGTTGAAATAGTATGTACGCCATCAAATTATTTTCATCCCATAACTTTTAAGGAGATAGGTGTTGGTTATAGGTAAAACATTTTAATATAATAATAAAACTTGAGCAAGATGCGAGGTAGGTTTCACTTTTTTTTTTTTTTTTTTTTGTGAAACCTACCTCGCATCTTGCTCAAGTTTTATTATTATATTTTCACTCCGTTCAATTTGAAAGGAAATTGGGACGAAACACTCTGACATGCAATATAAACATATTTATCTACTAAAACCTTAGATAATATAACCTTAAATTGATTTTTTTTAATATATTTAGTTATATGACAGTCAGTTGAATTAAAAAAAAACTTGTATCTATTTTTCTAAAATAAGACACTCAAATTTTTGTACTAATTATTGTATAATATTATATAAATGCATTTTTATAAAAATTTTATGATTTTAATTTTTTGATATTCGGTCGTTCTAATACGGTCGTACGCTTCCGATTTGCGACTAAATCATCGGAACACTTGTGAAATGCTTATGGAAAACCAGTGCTCCGCGGAACACCGGTTCGAAACAACTGTGTTAAGGCAAACCCCTTTGCTCCTAATTTTGAAAAATAAAAAAATAAATATAAAGAATGTAATGGAAGGCAGCCCAGAGGTAGTGAGGAAAGAAAAAATTAACACATATAAAATAAGGTGTAATTTGCTGGAATCCTTCCTCCTTTCCTTTCAAACCGACGTTGCGGAGATTTTTCCCTCCTTCTTCAGGGTTTCAAAGGGTCAATGAATGAAACAAATAAAATGTTTCCTTCTTCTCTCCACAATATTTTATTTGTTTCATTCATTGACCCTTTGAAACCCTGAAGAAGGAGTGAAAAATCCTCCGAAACGTCGGTTTGAAAGGAAAGGAGGAAGGATTCCAATAAATTACACCTTATTTTATATGTGTTAATTTTTTCTTTCTTCACTACCTCTGGGCTGCCTTCCATTACATTCAATTAAAATTTCTACCAGTCCGTCTCTCTCCAGAGAAAATTTCGTTGCAAATAAATATAAAGTTTTTTTTTATTTATTTATAATTTATTTGCAATCAACCTTTTAATCCAGGTTTTAAGAAAATTTGATAAAATTGAGTAACAAACACACATATACAAAACTTTGTTATTTATACACATGAAAGGGAAGTCTTCCATCGAAGTCACGCTTAATTGAATTTATTAGTCCAATTGTGCAGAATGGCGCGCTCCTCCGTGTTTAGAATATGATTCTTTTTAAGTCTCCTAGTTACTTGACTATTGTCCAGGAGATTGATGGCTGATATATTTGAATAGTTTTCGAGTTTTTTAATATGTTTGTTGTACGAGTCCAGGATTACCTTTCTAACAGAAGGGACAATAAGGTCATTATGCAGATATTAGTTTGTGAAGTACCAAGGCCCATTCGCAATACCTCTCAATATTTTTGATTGAATTCTTTGGATTTTACTGATGTTCGACTCACTGTCAGTTTCCCAGGTCTGACACAAATATGACTATATTGGTTTGAGAATTGATTTATATAATAGTACTTTAATTCTTAAGGCAAGTTGTAAGCTTTTTAATTAATAAAGTAAGGTGTGTGAGTTTCATAGTGAATGAAATAAAACTCTAAGAGGTTTATACAAACTCAATATATTTCAGATTGATTAGTCCGTCATCATCAGGAGTTTATCACAGTTAAAACTGTTTAAACTTGTAAACTCCTGATGATGGACTAATAATCCGAAATATACTGAGTTTGTGTAAACCTCTTGGAGTTTTATTTCATTCACTGTGAAACTACACACCCTTTACTTTATTAATTAATATCATGTTTCACCTAAAACCTACACCACTTTCCCTAAGTAAAATCTGTAAGTTTTTGCCTAGTAACCAGTACATCCTTTTGTATTTAATATTTATTTTGTTTCTTTTTTTTTCTAAGTGGTTTTTCCATGTAAGTCTTTGATCCAGATGTATTCCAAGATATTTGACTGAATTACTATATGGAATTTGTTTAGAATTTAAGTATACTGGAGGACTTATGATTTTTCTATTTGTGAAAGAAATATGAGTCGATTTTTCTTCGTTAACTTGTATTCTCCATTTATGAAACCAATTTTGGGTGTTGTTGAGATATTCTTGAAGTTTATTTGATGTTGTTCCAGGATCAGAATTTGAGACCATAAAGCAGAAAAATAAGAAAAAGAATGTATTTTTTTTTTTTTTTTTAGGTTAAAAATAAAATGAGAGTCTTCTGTTTTTTAAATAAAATAATTTTTAATTATTTCTAGAGACTATAGTTTCGAAGGCATTGCCTTCATCATCAGTCTATCACAAATATTTCAAATTAGTTACAAATTAAGATTTATACATTGAAAATTTTGAAAAATATATAATGTCTTTTTCTTCATGTTTCCTCTTGGTACATTAGAAATATTTTTGGGACATTAGAATGTATTTTTATTTATTATTTCATACACAATTATTCTATCACTATTTCTTTGACAATCATCAAATGAAGTGAACATCTTATGATCTCATACTAAACCCATAGTTGCCAACAGGGCCGGTGCAAGGCAGGTTCAGCGCGTTTGCCGGAACCCGCCCCCGCGGTCTAAGAAAATTACCCAATTAAAAAACACCGATTTTGATTAACTTTCCATTGTCGATCACGGAACAAGTTCCTCCAAACAGGCTGTAATACCGCCATTTTCTTTTAGTTTCAAGTCCGTAACTTTTACTACTAAGAATTCTCTTTTCACATTGAATAACAGGGTATCTAATCCCTTTTTTATATCAACGGTTCCAAAGTTCAATCCTAGAATACAGTTCGATATGCAGCCGTTACACAAAATCATAAAGTGCTATCGTTACTCTTTTATTAATTTACTCCAATAATAATTAATATAAAATCAATGGAGATTTATTGGTTTCTTAATAAATTCTTCCAAACTAGAACTTTTTGAAATAACCATCCTTTTCTAAACATATTAAATGAATAATTTTTCAATTTTATTTAGAAACAAAGAGGTTGTCCTCTGCTTAATCAAGCAGATGATAAGCTCTTTGTTTTCGCTCACAGTGAGCTAAAAATATAATAAAGTTCTTATTTCTACATTAATGACTATATTTTTTGAATAACAAATATCAATAGAATTATAATATTTTATCCGCGGTCCCAGACAATTTTTTTTTCAAATTAATATTTGTTTATTCTTTATCAAGTAAAAAATATACAAATATATGTAGCTACATGTAAAAATACCACGATAAGAAAAAAAGATTAATCATCAACAACAGCAGAAACAAAAATAGCGGTATATATCCAGGGGCTAAATTGTATCTTCAATACAACTTATTTTTCTTTATACAGTACAATTCAATATACCTATATATACATACGGATTGATTGTTGTTGGTACAAAATGGGATGCAATCGAGCCATCTGTCCTCTGGGACAATTGAAATTGAAGAACAACAGTATATAGTGTAAATTTTTTTCTATTCATCTGAGTATATATATATATATATATATTGTTCGAATAGAATATTCATTCAATCAAAAATATAGGGAAGAAAAAACATGCCTACATCCATCAATTTATCGAAGCAAGAGGAACTTAGAAAATTTGCCAATTCAAAAGAGAGAAAGAGAATTGACAATAAAAAACAATGAAGGAAAAGTAAAATTTGTTTCCAGACTCGGTACGTTCACCAGTTAGAGCCACCCTAGTATAAACTTAAATATAATTAATTTTTATTTTAATTATCTTGAGAATTTTTTTTTTGGAATTTCTAAATCTTAAATTCTAAAGCTAGAGATTCTTAAATCTAATCAGTTTGACACATTGGAAATACAAACATTTTGCCACCAGAACTAACTTTTTGTCATCTTTTTTTTCGAACCATCAGAATCCAGAAACTCAAACAGACAAAAATTTTATGGCTGACATTGAGTTTTCTTCACGTTCCAGACATTTGCACAATAAGTGATTTTTTTTTTTTTTTTATAATATACTCGTATATATATTTTTGTCTGAATTCAATAGTAGGGCTGGACAGCAGATAAGAAATCTACCACCTTGGACAGATATGTTTACTTTTATGATCAAATATTGTAATCCGTCCATGAAAAAGTGGGTTTTTGCTTCTTTTTTCAAAAAACGTCTGAAATTATTTTGATTAAAAAAATTGAGCGAAACCATAGCATTTCGGTCTACAAAAAATCCCTAATAAGTGAACATCGAAAAAATTATATTTTTCGAGATAATAATTGTTATGTCAAAATGTCTGTTAGTCTGTTGGGTTGTTATTCTGTTAGTCTGTTAGTACGTGCGTTGCCAAATTTTTGTGGACGAGCTAGCACAAAAACTAGTTTGAATATCAAAACCAAAATTCACACGTAGTTTTGGTGCATGCATTGAGATTAAGAGCTGATTAGATTTTAGTGCATATCTCAAAAACGGCTGAAACTAAAGGGGGGTTAAAAATTAAAAATCTAGGCCATTTGAGCAAACTCAACCAAATTTTGTTTACATAATCAGTGGACCCCAGAAGTCTAAAAATGTAAAAACAAACCGCCCAAAATGTGGGAGGGGGGAAGTGTAGGGTCAAAAAATGAAACTCTTGGTCTTTTACCAAACTCAACCAAAATTTTGTATACATCAGTGGACCCCAGAAGTCTAAAAATGTAAAAACAAACCGCCCAAAATGGGGGAGGGGGGAAGTGTAGAGTCAAAAAATGAAAATCTTGGTCTTTTACCAAACTCAACCAAAATTTGTATACATAATCAGTGGGACCCAGAAGACTAAAAATGCAAAAACTAACCACTCAAAATGGTGGCGGGAGGGGTGTAGCGTCAAAAAATTAAAAAACTAGAACCTTATACCAAACTCAACCAAATTTTCTATACATAATCCATGGGCCCACAGAAGTTTAAAAATGCAAAAACTAACAGCCCAAAATGGGGGGAGGGTGGGGGGAGGGTCAAAAAATGAAAATATAGGCCCTTGTACCAAACTCAATCAAATTTTGTATACACAATCAGTGGACCACCAGAAGTTTAAAAAGGCAAAAACTAACCCCACCTCTTACATCATTATAAATAATTTTATTAAATATTAAATATAATTGAGGGGCCAGTTTGTATAGTAAAAATCAAGTGGATGGCCACATCAGAACGTGCCAATTTATTAGTTATAACTATTATATTGACCAGACCATCTCTTTACTGGCAATTTATTCAGAGGTCAGAGGGGAGTACTGTCCTTGTAAATAATGTAAATCCAGGGAAATCTTAAATATAATAATATTTTGAAATTGTATTTAACTTTAACACTTACATTCTAATATTTTATATTAATAAATACCTACTTACATACCAATTTTGTCCTCACTCACTGAAACTACTCAGTACTATCACATTATATTCTTAAGAAGTATTACTGTTGTTATTCTAGTGGAATGAATTACTTGTATAAATCGCTGAAAGTCCTCCACATTATGCTAATTAGAGCGGCGAATTTGACCTGAAACAATAGAGAAAGGATCTATGTAATATTTTAAAAGTTTATGAGCTAGAAATATATATGGGATCGATGTAGGATAACAAACCTATGTTATTTAAAACTGAAAAATTAATATGATAAAATTAAAAAAAAAAAATATTGCTGAAAGTAACAGAGATGTTGATTTTTAAGAGGAATTTGTTCAAAGGTGAATGAACCCACTTATAAACGAATCCTCATTCGTTGGGGTATTCATACTCAAGATATAACAAATCCTTCGAAACTATTAGTCTCTATCAAATAAAATTATATTTAGGTATATATAAAACATTGTTCATGTTTTTGCATCAAGCGCCTCTTATCTTCTGTTAAAAATCTAATTTGATGAATATTTTGAAAGAATTTGAACAATTTAAAAGTTTATAATTTTCCTTTAATGAAATTTTGTGATTTGTGAATAAACATCTTAGAAAAATGAAAAGTCTAGCAAAATGAAAGGCAAATGATAAATACAGCGGACTTTCTCATACAAGAGCTGAATATTTTAGTTCCTAGCTTCAGATATTTTGCCTATAATTTAAATTAGAATATGGACACCACGAAATAAGGAAAAGTTCATGACATGTTGGTTTCATATTATCATTAAAGTTAAGAAACATATGGCAATGGTAATTCTTAGATGCGTAACACTACGTGACATTCTGTAATATGGTATATTTACAGCCGACTCAATCACAGTCCTATTGTTTTCATGACAGTTGAATTGTTGGAATGTTCGTCCACCTCCGATCAAATTGTCGGATAGGATACCTTTGATAGTCAGTAGAATCTGCTATGCCAGCTATGTTTGCAACCATCTAAAGTTAAATCGAAAAATGGACGGAATCTAAAAGTTATTATGACTTTAAATTGACCTCAAGCCAATTCAAGCAGAGCTAGACAGACCTGGCCAAAGAGCTGGCTAATATACATATTAATATATACCATTTAAAAAGAGAAGCTGATATTCCATTATTCTATCAACGCACAGCCTAAACCGCTTGACCTAGAAAGATGAAATTTGGAGTGTATCTCTATATTCTTTCAACGATTAATGGGTGTGCTAAGAAGGGATTTTTTCAAATTCGAACCCTAAAGGGGGAAAGGGTCCCAAAATGTGTTTTCAGAGTTTTTCAAGATCACTTAAGCAGGTTCTTTCGCGACAATCCACACAAGAAGTTTTAGCCTCGTAGCCATTCTATAAATATGAACGGAACTAAAATTTTAGGGTATTTTTTTAACGTGACTGTCCACTCACACTAGTACTACTACTCTCTATATAGATACACACATACTTGCCGGTCGTTTCCAAGCCATTGTGCTTATATCTCCTCCATTAAAAATAATCGCCCAAATAGGTTTTTTTTATCAAAACTACGTTGTAAATAATTACAATTTTTTTAAGTTACTCAATTATATTATTCTAACAAATATTAGTTTTACATCAAGATGGTGAAAGTACTTCAATGAAAATAAAAATAAAATAATGATCATATCCTCACCATTTCCCTATCTATCCTATGTAAAAAATGTCATTTTTAATTGCAATTATTTCATGTTTGCTGTGCTAAATCGTCTTCAAATTTTAACAGTGTGTGTATTATGCTTTTAATGACTAATATTCCAAGTTTCAAAGACTTCTTGAATTTTTGCATTTGTGAAAGAACTACCTTAAACCAAAAAAGATATCGATATGGGTTTAGTTTAGAAAGGTGAAGCATTTAAATACAAAAAAAGATGTTTGAGTATTTTGCCGAAGGCGGGCTTCTCAGCTAGTGTTATGTAAAAGACTCGTTATGGTTTTTTTGCTTTAACAGAATAGAAACGAATGAAAATAAGAGAATGAGCTAAATGAGAGTAATTGAACCTTTGTATATATTTCAGATGTTTTCGGGGGTGTGAAAGTTAATTTTTTTTTGCTTTATATCAAAACAAATACCGTATTTCGTCTCTCTAAATACTAGTAATAGAATCAATAAATATATCTAAGGTGTTAAAGTTAAATTTTTTTCTTTACCATATATATCAAAACAAATACAGTATTTCGTCTCTCTTAAAATATTATTATATTACGATCGATAAAAATATCATGAAGATTAATAGTTTATTTTTCTATGAAAATCAAAAATATAGAGCAAAGGACCCTTTGTATATATTTCAAATTTTTTCCGAGGGTATCAAAGTTAAATTTCTTCGCTTTATATCAAAATAAAAACCGTATTTTGCCTCTCTAAATAGTATAGTATTAATAATCGATATAAATATCATGGAGTTTAATAGTTTATTTTTTTATGAAAATCAAAAATTCAGAACACAGGGGGGGGGGGGGTAAATAATTTAGATTTGTGTATGTCTAATCTAATAATAGTAAGAGATGAAAATGAATAATAAATACATTTTAGCTTCTCACTTTGTTTTTTGTCTAGTTAGGCCAAATGTTTTGCTTCAATTAATTATTAAGAGGCCGCGGAGCCCGGGCGCCGCGCCGCACACTTTGGGAACCTCTCTTATATAGCATTTAGAGGGCAGGGGAGCAGCGGCAAATTCATGCTTACCCCCTCCCCTGACAAAATACCTAGATCCGGCTCTGATATTAGCTATGACTTCCATCCAAGTTCAAACTGAAAGGTACAAACAGATGACTAATATTTTTATATATAATATTTATATCAAATAAAAAATTCATTTGTTCTTACGTTGGTAAGAGCAGGGCCGTATTTCTAAATAGGCTAAGTAGGCTGCAGCCTAGTGCGGGAAATTTTCAGGGACGGCAATTTATTCAAAAAGTTAAAATGAAGTATTTTAGAATTTAATAATATTTTTCGTACGAATTTAAGAATAATAGTACCTGGAGGCACTGAGCGATGCTCGGTAACCCCTGACCCTACACCTCGCCCCCAACACTGCACCCCCACTCCACCCCCTACTCCACCCCAACCACCCCTCCCACCCCCGGCCCCCCACAGCTGCACCCCACCTCCTGCACTTCCCACATCCATCCCCGCCCCCGACCCAGTTTTTGCATTTCTATCTTTCTAATGGTCCACATATTATGTGTATATTTGTTTACTCGTACACCAATTTGCCCACATTCGTTCATATTGATAAACATTATAAAAAATAAATAAGAAAATAATAATAAAAAAATAATCGTATAGGATCTTAAATAAAAACATAAAATTAAAAAAGATGTGTGCGTCTCGGGACGTGCGACAGAAGTGATAACTTTCACCAACCAAGTATTTTTTAGGAAGACAATTGCAAGGATAATTGCCCGAAGAAAAGAGAATTGAATATTTAATTTTAATTAGAAGAGTGGGGGGGGGGGCAAAGGAATAATTATTAATATATTTAATGTTTTGGATTTAAAATTAATTGTTGTCTTTCTTTCAGCTTAATTCAATTATACATATTTCAAATTTGCCGCGCCGCAATATATCTAATAAATTATATTTATTAAATACATAGCTATATATAATATATTCAATTATTTCCACACTTATAATAAAGTCTAATTCAAAAATATTCATTTTAGTAAAAGTAAAAAGCAAGGATTTTTAAAATAGTTCTTTGGTCCAATGGTAGAGTGTCGGCCTCAAATGCAAGAGGTCCCAGGTTCTAATACGACTTCCGCCGAATCATTTTTTTTTATTGAGATTTTCATCTATCAATAATTACTTTAATTAAGAAAAATCAATTAATATGAATTTTGATGAGGTCCAGACCTAGCCACATCGTTTTTTCATTCTCAAAACTTGTTAATAGATTTTGTTTAATCAAAATCGGTAGGGCCGTTTTCAAAATAGAACCAAGTTACAAATATATAAATAAATATGTATATAAATAAATATACAATTTTTGCTCGTTCAATAAGTGTAGATAAACAATAAAAATTGTAGTTTTATCTAAATTAAATGAACTTTATGTTTAAAAAAGATGAAAACACCAATGAACCTTATCCTTTTGTTGTATAGAACAAATGTATTAAGCAAATATATGTATATGTAAAAAAATAAGTGGGAGATAAATTTAACCTAATTTATCGCACGGAGAATTTACCACTGATCGAAGCTCTTAAAAAACTTAGTAAATTTGATTGTATCTAACTTTCTGAGATTTGGCTTGTGATCTCGGCTTCTTTCCTTCTACACTGTTCTTTTCACGAGGGTGGAGGGGCCATCCCATACAGGCCTTTAGGGGATGCACCATCTGGTGTATCTCCTTCTCACATCAATTTCATTAAAAAAAATATGAACTATAGAGGCGGAGGCAAATGGACTTTACTCTTAAATCCGGCCCTGGGTAAGAGTCACTGATTTTTTAGGTTTAACTCAAAAATAAAACTGGACCCTAATGTCGACCTGTTTATCTTTCTGTCCATCCGTCTTTCAGATCAGTGAAGCACTTTAAAGCTAAATAATATACAAATTTGGAATTTAAAAGTTATCTGTATTTCTTTCCCCCAAAATTAAAAATCATTCGAGAATTTTAATCAAATCATTATTTTGAGAAGAGTCAAATTTTTTGTGGGAACTAAAAAAAAAATTATCATGGGGTGTAAGCTATAAAATATCCCTGTAAAGATCTTTTTAGGTAGAATTAAAATCAATCTTCTATAATTTTTTTGATTTTAAAATAACGTTGTGAATTCTTGATGATATATGGGTACCTGTCGGCTTTTCAAAATGGCTTAAGTAAATAATATAAAAGAAATCCCACAAATTCACTAATTATCTGAATAAAAGATTTCACTGTCGATGGTAACAGAATTGTTTTATTTTTAGGTTAAAAATAAAATAAAATGAGAGAGTCTTCTGTTTTTTAAATAAAAATAATTTTTAATTATTTCTAGAGACTATAGTTTCGAAAGCATAGCTTCATCATCAAATCTATCACAAATATTTCAAATTAAGTTACAAATTAAGATTTAAGATAAATCTTAATTTGTAACTAATTTGAAATATTTGTGATAGACTGATGATGAAGGCTATGCCTTCGAACTATAGTCTCTAGAAATAATTAAAAATTATTATTTTATTTAAAAAACAGAAGACTCTCTCATTTTATTTCACTAATTATCTTCTTATCAACAACAAATAACAACGATTTATGGTGTGTAACCCACGGTATGCTAGTCCGACTTACATTTGACGTCTTTTGATAATATTCCGAGCTAAAGTTCATTCGCATCATGATGAAATATATTTGATTATCATGCCTGATATGATTATTATTTCAGTGTTAAACAACGACAAAAGCTTTTTTTATTTATAGTTATATTAACTAAATCTATCTAAGGGAATTAATTATTTAATTCTATTGTAAGCCTAATCAATTTTCGATTACTATACGTTATTTTGGAAATTGAATAAACATTTGTTTTCAATTAATTAAATATAAATAATTAAATTTAGGATAATCTTTGAATGTATGTTTGCAAATAAAGGAATTTTCCAAATATTTTACAGCCTTGTTAATTATCCAGATTTTGATAGTTAGAGACAATTTAGAAAGGAGAGGACATTTAACACCATGCAGATAGACAGATACACAGAGCGAGTGTGAGGATAGAATGTCTTATGTTTAATTCCTTTATCGAGTTTAAGGGAATCCCCCTTGGAAGAGGGTTGCGGACAAGGCAATGCTGGCAGAAGGACAGACATACATCCGAGAAGAGGGTCCGGGAGGCTCAAGAGGTCATTTGAGGTTTAACTGAGATTAACTGATCCCTTTCCTTTATGCCTCTCTTCCCTTTCTATCTCTCTATCTATCTATTTACCTAGAACAAATTATAATTCTGAGAATATTGTCACAGATTTGAACCACTATTTGCTAATTGCTTTGCAAGAACAACAAACAAACAATGTATATACCATATATACAAATTTAAACGGCTATAATTAGTTTAACACCATATTATGTAAAATTTAAAGCATTCCTTCTTTTTTTAAGGGTTTTTTATAATGTGTATTTTCAAAAGAAGATATCAATATATTTATCAATTAATTATTAAAACAAAAATTGACAAAAAAGTTAAGTTATTTTTTGAAGAAAAAAAATTTAATTCAAATAATAATAATATCAACAATGATAATGAAATATACATTAGACTTTCCTCTGCTTGATGAAAATAAATTAATATATAAGTAATCTATTTCTTTTAGTTTTATTTTTTTATCGTAGATAGATGTTAGTCACAATTTCCAGTATCTCCTTAAAGATCCTTAAGCCTAGGCCTTCCCAATTAATTCCATTTGAATTAGATAGACTGTAAAATATGCTAACAACACATGGTGATTCAGGAATGTTACTCATATCAGAATAAACCGTACCACATGGTACTTAACTGCAGTGTTTTGGTAAAAGGTGTCTTTAACTTGACATGGTCGTTGACCAAAAGTAAATTGCTAAAAACATAGGTATGTATCACAAAAGAAAGAGCCATTACTCTACAAATGGAAGTAGGGGACCCTCCCACTAGCTTTCTTCTTTAGGCCTCTTGTTAATGGTAAGCAAGAAACACGACTAAGATTTAGAAGGGTGTAAAGTATTAGTAATTAGAAAAAACATCACTTAAAAATTGATCATGGGATAAAATTCACAATCATAAGCCTTCTTTAGAAACAAGGAACAATAAACTTAAAAATAAATTCCCAGATAATAGGATATATAATTATAGATGCCCGCAATAAGATTATAATTGGGGAGGTTGTAAAATATTTAAACTGCTGATGTGGGCCACCAATTCAGAACAACTCCATGCTAACTGGTGCTTTGAATATTTCAAGGCCGTTGGTAAATGGTTATTTTATATTCCCATTAAATTAGTTATCTTGTAATTTTTATTATTCACACTTGTACTTCTTTCATGAAACCTTAGCCAGGCTCACACTTTTCCGCTTTCAAATTGATAAAATACATGATCTAAAAAGTTTTTTCGTAGTTTTTAATAATTTCATCTATATTCACAAAACGTTAGATATGTATAATAGCTAAATAAAAAAAGTATTTCAACCCTGCTAGACAGCTAGGGAACAAATTAGCCATCCTCCTACAGGATAAATAAAATGTAAAAAATGTGTTCGTTTTAAAAAACAATTTAATTTTTCTAATTTTGAATTAATTATATTTTTATTTTAATCTATTCAAAGCAGCTAATTAATTATAAATCTTTGTTTTCAGAGTTGTTGGTGGTAGATTGAGAGGGGGTGAGGTATGTGTGAGTGCGGATGGCTCTTTATATTTATGACTCGCTATGTGTAAGCAATTTGTTAACGTCCCTCCTAAAAAACGACGTCCCTTTTAAAAGGCTCCCTTAGCCTGATGGGTGGGAAAGGGTGGAAAGTTACCTGCGTTCACCCACCTTGTATATCTTTTTGTTGTAGAGGGCAGAAGAATCAAGGAAGCATAAAAAGCACTTTATTTCCACCTTTATAGGTAGTGTTGGGAAGGAGGAGGGAAGAAGGGCTGGTGGCTTGCATGTCTACCCTATCAAAATAAAATGGTTTGTTTTCTCAACTAAAAAAAAAAAGTGTGAAAATAAAGTAAAAAATCTTTCAAATTTCATATTGGTGAGCTTTTATTACAACAATAATATATGTAAAGCGATTTAGAATTAGATAATTCTTCTCAAAAAAGAAAAAAAAAGAAAAAACAATAGAGGTATTAATTTTTAAAGAGTCGGTTCAAGGTTAAACATTTTTAAGGTAGTTGTTCCGCCAAATGAGTTTTCTTAAGATTTTTTTGAAATTTAGATAGATTATTATTTACATACTTCTCCATCGATTGGTGGCAAAACGAAATTTATGAACAATATAGTTCCGGAGATATTAAATTTCAAAAATAGAGTTTTTCAGACTTTTATACATTGCACTATACGGGATATCGGAAAATTTACATAGATATTTAATTATAATTTTGAAACCCTTCTTACTATTTTTTTAAAAAACTAAACCAACATTAAACTTTAATCAATACATATTTTAAGACAATTTTGATTCATAGTTACAACACAGTTTCTGAGATAATAATGAATAAATAATGAAAAATGTATAAAAAAAATGTACACTAAAAACAATTTGGCAACAGCGCATTTATTTAACCAGAGAAAGATATATAAAGCGCGCATGCGTTAGATTTTTCAAAATTATAATTTTCATAAGGTGTAACGTAGGCGTTGATTACATTTGTTAAAAAATAACAAAACGATTTTTATAGAAATTTTTTAGCTTTTAAAATGTATTTTATCTGTCATTTTAATATAAAAATATTCAATCTCTTACAATGGTGCCAGATTTGTCAAATGAGCTAGAATGGCTAGAATCGGTACATAAACAGCAAAAAGTTTTGGGCTTATGAATTATGAATCCTTATTGTCTGTTCTATATACTCTAGCATTAACTTGTTACTAGTATCGTCGAGAAACAACTACCTTAAATAATAATCAGTAAGTAAAATTTTGTAGGTTTTACAAAATTTATATTTGTTTTATTTTGTGAAACCTACCTTGAAATTTTACTTATTTATTAATAGAAGTATTGTCATACTATAAAAAAGAGGAAATTCTCATAAGAGTTTTCAGATGAGTAAATGAAAACCATACTATTAATTTCCGTTCAGAGTTTAAATTTTTCTCTCCTACAATATACATACACCAAATATAAATATTTATGAATATAATTTATTTATTGAGATTATGGTTTCGAAATTTTGACTCTCATCAAACGATTGTTATGTGGCTAGCTTGCTATAACAACAATACGACTTTTCCTATTTCCAATCATGTAATTGAAAATTGAACCCTAAGAAATAATAGATAACATATTCCTAATTAGGAAAACCAATTTTGGTAAGGGAGAAAGAATGGTGTAGGTTGTTGGTGAAACATATTTTAAAAAAGTAATGAAAATTAAAAAAAAAAAGATTTTTTTTTAAATTTCTAAAAATATAAAAGTTTAAATTCTTTTTTTTTAATCTTTTAAATTTTCATTACTTTATTAAGAAAATTAATAATGAAGATCAAACATTCGAAATTGTAACCTCAAACAAATAAATTATATATATACCTATCCCTGGCGGTTGGTGACTTTTCAAATAGTGGATGCTGTCCAAAAAAAGTACCCTTCATTTTTTGAAATTTTAATTTAATTTACGCTTTTTTTTAATTTCATTCAGCATAATTTTCGATATTTTTCAAATTTAACATTAGATTTTTAAAAATCTATTTTGGCACCAATCGGATTCTGCTTTGCTTGAGTGAGTGTTGGAGTCAGAAATTAATTCTTGTGACTTCAACTCTGCAATCCTTGAGATGGAAATCGAATATCTTCCACAATGAATCAGCCTGTCCTATAAGAAAATTTTAAATTTCTCCTAATTCTATGGCTATAAGCAAGCTTTGACTTCTCTTATTTAGTTCCGATTTTATATATTGAGAGGTCTTGGAAATGGATTAGTCCAGAGATTCCCGAATCATCTTTATTTATTCCTCTTTTTTCTATTATTTCTATTTTAATAGTTTCTCAGCGAAAACAAATTTTATTCGACTAAAACTTGTCTGAACTTGTCTTTGACATGACTGAAATAGAAGATATACCTACCAGGCAGGGACTTCAAACCTTCTATCTGCACCCTTTTCGTAAAAATCCTTCATTTTAATTACCCCTTGAAACTATGCAACAATTTTATTTCATTTTGAGAACGAATATAGGTACATTCATTTCAAACCAAAATATGTTTTTATAGAAATATTTGAAAAAACAGATAATAATGTAATTTGAAAATTTTAAGTCGACATTATAGTATATTTATGAAAATACTATAAATGTTTAAAATTTTATGGATGCGTCGCATCCACAGCATCCATTGACCGCGCGGCACTGATACCTATACTACATTTGTATTTGGGGAATATGTAGTTATTTTTAATTTCAAACATGATTTAATTTTAAATTATGGGAAAATTTTGAAAAAAGCCCACGTCCTGAAGAATGAATGGGAATAAAATAATATACTTTACATGATAATTAAAGAAAATAATAAAGTAAATAAGAAAAAACTTGATACAACACTATTTACACTTTTTACATATCTTTTGACATTTAATTCGTTTATTAATTTTCTTTACAAAAAAAATTATAAAAACAAAAACAAGCGATAAACAGGAATTTGAGGGACATGTTTCTATCAACGACACTTCTCTGTCATGCTGCAATTGTCTAGTTTGAGTATGCTAAGTAAAAATAATTAAATTACTAAAATTTCCAGGAAGAATTCTTATTCTTGCAAAAGTTTGAACTTTTTCGTTTAAATTTTCATTGGAAAATGAATATTCACAGACTCAAATTTATCGATATATATATATTTTTAGTTTTAAAAATAAAATAAAGCAATTTTTCTTCTTCAAATAACATCAATATAGGTTTATTTACTATACAATATATAAAGATAACATCAGTAGAAGTGTCAGATGCTTGATGCATCTATCATGATTTATATACCGTCACTATCTATCTATCTATTCATCTATCTTTCTTTCTATCTTTAATAAAAATAATATTTTCTTTTTGCCAGGTCTGTATTTATTTTTCTTATAGATATTTTCTTTTAAGAAAATAATATTTCAATTTCGTCCACAAAATTTTTCTTTTAATAACAGAAAACAAAGAAAAATATTTATTTAAATTTATTTTATTATAAAAATAAAGTTAGATTGCGAATAAATAAAAAAAAATTACAATTAAAAAAAAAAAAAAAAATAGAAAGGAAAGTCGGCCCATTATGCGCAGCTCTGACAAGTCTGCAAAGTTTAAAGGGGAAAAAAACAATCAAAAATACCAGATTTTGAAAAACTTAAGGTTTTTACCGAAAAAGTAAAAATTTTCATAGAATATGACAATGAATATATCTTTTGTGTTTTTTCTAAAAAGTAGATTTAAAAACAAAATTTTGAAAAAAAAACGTCCCGATTACTCAATTTTTGAAAAAGTTACAGGTATTCGAAAAAAGAGACATTTTTTGAAAAATTCGTTAACTTTTTTTGGGTTGGATAAAAAAGAAACGTTTTAGTAGGGTAGAAAAAGATAAAAAAATTTCAGCAAATTCAAAAGAGGTCGGGTCAAAAGTGGTCGATTTGGCGTGTCCCATATACATTTTAGAAATTTCCATAAATGCTCTATATTAATATAAATTGCAGAAATTTTTTTTTTCAAGACTAGGTCTGCTTTTGAAAATTTAAGTAGTTACCTACCCTTACCACCTCTCTCGACTTACAGACTCAACAAGGAAGGTTTCCGATCTTTAACTTTTAAGGAGTTAGGTGTTGGTTCTAGGTGAAACATTTTAATATAATAATAAAACTTGAGCAAGATCCGAGGTAGGTTTCACAAAAAAGAAATAAAACAAAATTGAGTTTTGAATTCGATATATTTCGGGGGTGAGCCCATCATCAGGAGTCAAAGTAAACTGATTATACAATGGAAAAATAATTTTAAAAATAACAATTTTTTTAATATATATTGAAATGTATGTGGCGAGGGGAAAGTAGGGGTAAGAAGGGAAGTTGTTCTAAGAATTAATATTTTCGACAAATTAAAAAATTGAGTTTTGAACCAGCTGAAGGGAAGCTCTACCTACTATTATAATAAAGAATGGGAAAGTACGTGACAGGGCACAACTGGAAAAGTGACTGAGAGGGTACAATTACCTTAATATATTCAATGTGCGAACAATAGAAGGAATGTTTAGTTAATTTATTATAATATATATTCCGATCTTTTCCTGTTTTATAGATAGTTACTTTCACGCTGTGTGTTCTGTTGAATTAAAACCAATAAGTCTGCTTCCTTTTGCGATTAAATTGGAAAAGTCCCGGACCACTTCATTCGCAAATAGGTTTGTCCCCATGACTTCAAGGAACTGGAACTCTCTTCCGGTCTCAGTCTTTTTCGACACTTAAAACCTTCAAATTTTCAAAACCCGTCCCGTCGGCACCCTTTCACTTGATCACTTTCACCTCCTCTCTTTGCAAGAAAAGGAAGGGTCTTTCAAGGTCTATAGTGGATGCATCTTCTAGGTGCGCCTCTTCTACATAAGGAAGTTATCACCTCAAAAAAGTAATGGATGATATTAAATTTCTCCTACTCTTGTGGACTACATTATTTTTATTTATTTATTTATATATTAATGAAATCGAAACTATGCACCGAGAAGCAGCACCTTTGTGTCTTAAACCCTTACCCTTGCATTATCATAAATAAGAGAATAATAATATAGGAAAACGGTGTAGGCGAAGAACTCTATGAAACCGTGAAGAATTGGGGAGTGGTTCCCACTCGCTAGAAGTCATGGGGATAAATGTATTGACGAATGATCTAGTTATAGCTTAACACTTCTTCGATTTGGCCGAGATGGGGCGAACGTTTAGTTTACCTACTACACAAAAAGCAAGCTTTTCAAGAATAATTATTATTTATCTCTTCAGTGCACATCATCCCTTGATATTATCTATAAAAGAACGCTTATTTGCCAAGTCAGTCAAAGGTGTCTATTAGACTGAGCTTGTTTTAAAATCACATTCATGCCCTATACACATCGTGATAGGACCGGATAATCCTTATATAGAGAATGCAAAATTATCATTTTTTTATTAAAATTTCTTATGTATATTTACCTATCTGAATTATTAATAAAAATATCATATACATGGTGTTTGAATTCAATCGTAAAGGATTGGAGAGATTTTTTTATATGGCACTTTGGGAGATTTTTGACCTTCTATATATCTATGTACATGATAAATAAAAAGACAGGCGGGGATCCAATTAGTAACATTTGGGATCAAAGGCTCACTTTTGGACCTAGAGCCTGGTTAATAAACGAGAGAAACTGTGGAAGGCCATTAATATAAAAACTGAATGGCAAGCAATTTTATTATATCGTATTTTAATTACCTAATGGTGATTAGTTTTATTAGCATCAATCCATTCATGAAAAACCAAATTCAAAATTTATTATATAAATATTTATGTTTTGTAATTTTTATTTTATAAAAAATAGATGGGATTTTCCAAAGATTGTAAAAAAAAACTCTCAGAGGAGCCTTATCACCACAATTTTTACTTTACCATACAGGGTATGGTCAAGTATTGTAATCCTGAATGAAAAAGTGAGTAACTTTTAAGGAGTTAGGTGTTGGTTCTAGGTGAAACATTTTAATATAATAATAAAACTTGAGCAAGATGCGAGGTAGGTTCATGAAAAACCAAATTCAAAAATAGATGGGGTTTTCCAAAGATTGTAAAAAAAAAAACTCTCAGAGGAGCCTTATCACCACAATTTTTACTTTACCATACAGGGTATGGTCAAGTATTGTAATCCTGAATGAAAAAAGTGAGTAACTTTTAAGGAGTTAGGTGTTGGTTCTAGGTGAAACATTTTAATATAATAATAAAACTTGAGCAAGATGCGAGGTAGGTTCATGAAAAACCAAATTCAAAAATAGATGGGGTTTTCCAAAGATTGTAAAAAAAAAACTCTCAGAGGAGCCTTATCACCACAATTTTTACTTTACCATACAGGGTATGGTCAAGTATTGTAATCCTGAATGAAAAAGTGAGTAACTTTTAAGGAGTTAGGTGTTGGTTCTAGGTGAAACATTTTAATATAATAATAAAACTTGAGCAAGATGCGAGGTAGGTTCATGAAAAACCAAATTCAAAAATAGATGGGGTTTTCCAAAGATTGTAAAAAAAAAACTCTCAGAGGAGCCTTATCACCACAATTTTTACTTTACCATACAGGGTATGGTCAAGTATTGTAATCCTGAATGAAAAAAGTGAGTAACTTTTAAGGAGTTAGGTGTTGGTTCTAGGTGAAACATTTTAATATAATAATAAAACTTGAGCAAGATGCGAGGTAGGTTTCATGGGCTCACCCCGAAATATATCGAATTTAAAACTAAATTTTGATTTATTTCTATTTTGTGAAACCTACATCGCATCTTGCTCAAGTTTTATTTTTATAGAAAAAAGTGAGCTTTATTTCTTCGTTTTTTTGACATATTTCAAAAACGATTGAAAGTATTTTTTTTAATTGATCAAAACCATGGCATTTTCGTCTATAAGTAGCTCTAATGAGTGAACATTAAAAAATTCTATTTTACGAGATATTAATTATTTTGTCAAAATGTCAGTTAGCTTGGAGTAAAAACTAGATGAAAAATTTATACATTATCCAAAATTATAATATAAATCTGTAAAAATTCTGATGCATAGCTACTATTATAAAGATAAGGTTTACAGAGTTTCAAATCTTTTGAATGATTATTTTGGAAGGAATAAAAAATTGATCGTTGACTGACAAAACCTCCATGTTATTTAGATGGGAAACTTACATCGCTGATTGTAGTACTAGATTTGTGTACTTATTCAAGAACATTAACTTCGCATATGATCACTCTTGGAATCATCTATTCGGATTAGAAAAATTTTATTCGGTATTATTACAATCATACATGAAATCTAATTATATCAATTGGAATATTACTGTTAAAATAGTATTAAATACATAGAATTAGAACTGATGGGTTGCTGGTTGATTTGACTAATAATTAATAATTAGAAGTAATAATAGTAATAGGACTGTAATACGAGTAATTAGAACTAATAACTGAATTGAATGAAGATTTGATATAGAGGTGCTCTCAACTTTGTTAATATCTAGGAAAGTTTCAGGTTGAAAGTACCAAGATTATGCTCGACATTTTTAATCATATATACTTATTAGAATGACGTTTACCTACTTGGACATCATAATATATTACATAAATTGAGGGAAAAAGTGAAAACCCATTTTTTAAAACTCGGCACGCCCTTTTATACCTATATTATGAAATGGTCTTAAAAAAATTATTATAAAACCAATGAAAATATTATATCTTCTGCCTTTCTGAACTACAAGTCCAAAATCTTAACAGTTCTCTACATTAGGTCAGATTTATCATTATAATTATTCAATTTGTCATATTTTTAAAATAATTTTTATAAAATATGGTACACCAGGAAAAAGTGCATAAGACGAGGTGTTTTCTCTCTCAAAGAGTGTTCATAAAATAAATAAATTATTTTTAGGTAGGGATATTATTCATGTATTATATTTAAACCAGAGGTGGCCAACCTTTTGAGCAGGCGGGCAAAATTTCAGGAATAATATTATCTGCCGGGCAACGCACCTTTATTTTTATTTTTTTGTTAATTAAAGCAAACAGCTACAGTTGCGACCACATCGTGGCTTCCCTGCAGGTGAGATCGTGGTCAAACACTTGACTGGTCTAATGTAAAGTGAAATAAAGTAAAAAAAATAGATATATTTCTAAGTTCGAAACACCCACACATGAAAACGAGTGGGAGGGAAGACAAGGACAAGCGATCGCCATAATAGTTGACACGTCAAGCAATAGAGAAACTGTTTAAAAAGCTCAAGTTAAATACAATTGTTAATACACAATTTAATTATTACATATTATATAAAATCACTTATAGATAAATATCATTGTTAAAACTAAGTAAAGGACCTGAAATTTCGAGTTATAAATGGGATGGGTGCGAGGTAGATAAAAATCGTATTCCACTGAAATGTGAATTGTTTATTAATATATACAGTTATTTACAATAAGTTTTATATTAATTACCTGAAATGTGAAACTCGAAATTTCAGGTCCTTTACTTAGTTTTAACAATGATATTTATCTATAAGTGATTTTATATAATATGTAATAATTAAATTGTGTATTAACAATTGTATTTGACTTGAGCGTTTTAAACAGTCTCTCTATTGCTTGACGTGTCAATCTATTATGGCGATCGCTTGTCCTTGTCTTTCCCTCCCACGCGTCTTCATGTGTGGGTGTTTCGAACTTACATATTTATTTTTTTAAAGAAAATAAAACATGCTGAGAATCAAATATATTTATTAGACAATTTAAAAATATTTGAAAGTGAGACGTCTGACAGAGCTAAGTGCATCAAAATTGATCTCGACTGATGATGTGCTTCATACAAAACTTATGAAAAAATACTAGTCCAGTGGATCCAAATCTAAGAGTATTTACCCCCCATGGGGGTAATCATACGAATTAACATACTATATGTTGAAGGTAACAGATTTAATTCCGTTACGGGGGGCGAGGCGAGGATGGCCCACGGCCGGCCGATGCGACCGCTCACTAATTTGAGGTTTGTCTAGATATAGACTTACCATAATATTTTTTTCTCAAACCGAGACAATTTCGAGAGTTTGTTCGAAATAAAAAAATGAGCAACTTCTATATGATTTTACAAAGAGAGAATTATATTCAGCAAAGTATTTATGATTCAAAAAGTTAGTCTTTTTTTGTGAAGTGGTTAACAAAGAAAAACAATTAAGTAGTAATGATTTTTAATTTCTCTTAATTGAGCTAAACTATTAATATATATATATCGCTAGCAAGAACTCAGGTTAAAATTACTTTCCTCCCAAGCGGCCCTAGTATTAAATCACGCATAATAAATATAAATATTTACTCATTGTGCTTTAAAATATCTGAAACGAGTAGAAAAATATTTTTCAACTATGATTTTTTTCTCTTTGTGTGTCTGAATTCCGGTATCCACGATAACCCAGCCCAATAAAAGAAAGTCAAAAAGTGTGTTTGTATCAATACATAGTACTGATTATATTTTGGAATTTCTGGTTCAAAAGGCAGAAAATATTTTTTGAAATATTCTATGGGGATTTTAATAATAATAGTATAGCCATAAATGAACAATTTATATGGTATTTAAGTTTATTAATAATGACGAGGTCAGCTCTAGTGTACCGAGTTTTGAAAAAGGTTTCACTTTTGTATTATTTAATATGCGAGTAAGCGATTCTTTCATTAGAATCTGATCGATGCAAATAACTAAAAAGAGCACAGATATAATGATCTCTCTTTCTTTGAAACTAAGGTGCATTGAAAGGATGCTAAATACGAGTTCAAACCTGTTTCAGACCATTAGAAAATAATTTCTTAATTTCTATTATTCTAGAAATGGCCTTTTACACTCGCACCAAAACGATACTTGTTATATATAGAGAGAATATTCAATTGAACTTATTTAGACAAAAATGCCCAAAAGAAATTACTTGTTGTGTCTCTAACTAGCAAGCGTAGCGGACAAAATGACAAACTGATCTGGACACTTGAACCATACCTTCAAACCCTGACAGTCCCGATCAAACCGAGTTGTAAGGTGAGCTTATTTAATAGATATCTAGATATCACTGTTGTTCACATACGCAGAAGGAAATAATCTGATCTGGCAGATCGGACTTTTAAACTTTGAAAAAGCTTATATGAACGTAAATTTATTTGAAATCACAATGAATTAATTTAACTTGATTTTCATTTAATATTCACCTTTATATTATAAAACTAATTTGTATAAGAAAAGGAAAATTCTTTTTCTAGTTCTCAAAGTATATTTGTTTTTATTGTCATAGGATTAGCTAATTTTTAAATTTAAATAATAATCATACCATCAAATTTCTACAAATCCAAACTAAAAGAACAAATCCTAAAAAGGGTTTCTTAGAATATATCTCACTCTTTCTGTGTGTGTGTATGTGTGTGTTATCAATTTTCCAAACAGACTATTGAACTGATCATTAAATAATCTTGAATTTAAATTTTTCACTAAAAAGTAAAAAAATGACGAAGTTGAATTTAAGGGTTTTTTTCTTTTTTAGAATTATTATTAATTTTTTGAAAAAATTGTCATAAATTATAATGATTAAAGAAAAAAAAATAATATAAAGTATATTTTACTGATTTTTTTTATCATAATATTACGCACCATTATGAGATATTCTAAAAAAAAATAAAGATATACATACTCGATTGTATTAAACATTAAAGATTCTAAAAAAGTACTTCTCAACAAGGATGAATAAATAAATAAATTAATAAATAATTCAAAATGAATTCTATAAAAAAAATTATTTTCTTGTTGGGATCTTTTTTTTGTAATTTTGGAGTTGATTTCTTTCAGCTCTGAGCGCCTCAAATATAATTTAATCTTAAGATATTGAGAGTTTGAGAAGTCAATTAAATTAATCCTGTTGACCCATATTGCAATGATACTAGAAATTACTATCATTAAGGAAATCTACACATATCATCTATATTGCTAATATAGGATATTAAGGACTATGCAATTGATTTGATGAATGTAGCCAAGCAAGGGCTTATCAATTTAATAAAAAATAATCAAACCGAAAAGTAAAAATATTTAAAAAATAATTTATATTTCGAAACAATTAGATTTTACATCTTTACGTAGGCAGTATAAATATTTTAAATGCTCAGAATGTTTTCGATAAATTTTAGTGATTTTGAGATTTTTGTTTGAGCTAAAAAAAAGTAAAAAGATGTTGCAGAGGTTTACTTGATTAATAAATAAAAATGTATGGCAAATTTCAGTTCGTTTGCTACACCCGAGGGGTGATCCGCGATTGGAAGTAGGTGTACACCTCTTTGGAAGTATTTTGGAAGTTCTTGGAAATATTTGAAAGTACTTGGAAATATTGGAAGTGCTTGGAAATATTTGGAAGTGCTTGGAAATATTTGAAAGTATTTGGGAATATTTGGAAGTGCTTGGAAATATTTGGAAGTACTTGGAAATATTTGGAAGTACTTGGAAATATTTGGAAGTACAAGTGGAAGTAAGTGTACAGCATATTAGGTCGCGGTTCACCCCTCGGCTACACCTATCTAAAAACATTTCATATAAATAACAATCCGATTTTCTGCATTTTTCAGCCAGTAATTTTGGAACTAAAAAGCCCAAAATTTAATCAACCTTTCGTTTTTGAAATATAATTATTTTGGTACAGACGATCTCCCTTCGAACTTGAGAATAGTAATTCAGACAGAGAGAATAAAATGATTAATACTCCGGGTGTTTTTCAAATACAAACAATTTGGCCTCAAGATATTCTATTGAGCTACCGTGGGTTTTATAATCCAGACAAAGAGAATGGTTTTTTCCAGACAATTCTAAATATGAATAATTGAAAAAACAATTTTCAATGAATTTAATACTTCGGCTGTTCCTTGAGCTAAATTCATCGAACCGAGTGATTTCTCTTCAGAAATATTTTTATTTATTAAATACGAATGGTCAGGCTAACGAGGAAGCCTGTAATTTATGTAAAAATATTAGCAAGATTGGAAAGAATATGCTTACTCTAAAAAAAGTGAAGTAAATTTTGAAAAATTTAAAATATAAAATACTAGGTAGGTTTCACAACAACTCAAAACAGTCTAGGCCAGGGGTTTCCAAACTTTTCTGCGCCTTTTTTCAATTAAAATTTTTCCATGTCTCCCTACCATAGAAAAATTAAGTCTAATCGTAAAAGTAAGAAATACAAAAAAGTAAGAGATCTATGTCAAAGAGTATCATGTCAAGTAAGAGATACAAATTTCTAGCTGCTCACTTTTAATTATGTGTGATTTGACTAAAAATTCAAATCTTAATAAAATTAATCACAAAAATAAAAGCTTCAACAGCTTCATTAATGGAAATAATTAATTTGAAATAAAAAGAAATATGTGTAAGAGTTTTTTTTTAAGTAGTAATTAATATTTTGCTTTCTTTAGTGTTTGTGTTTTTAGAAATGTCTAAAACTGAGAAATATTCATTGGTACCTGTATCTTAATTCGGATTTCGAAACCCACGATAGCGGAAAAACTAAAGGATATAGAAATTTCGTCGGTCCGGATTCCCCATTCTTATCACTAGTCAAGAACACAGAAACGTTCAGTTCGTTCTAGTGCCAAAAATTTGTATTTTATTTGATCATATACGCAAATATATAGAGAGAAAGATTTTCAATTTTTTGGATTTAAGGTATCTGAAAAATTAAAAAATAAATCGAATTCGAATTTGTTTATGAAAATAAAAAATTAAATCATTTTCATTTGGAAATTTGATTATCAAATTAAACACGCTCAGCAGGCTTTAGCTTGCAACCCTACCGAGGAAATTTTATTAGAAAAAACAAATTACCTATTAATTTTATTAAAAACAAATTTCGTATGAATTGATTTTCTAAAATGAACACCCCATAATAAATATCTGTTAATTTTTATTTATTTGATTAAAAAATCTACCTAATAAAAATAAATTCATTGTATATACCTACCTAATTATTTAATGAAAAAATTGTAGTCGATAATTTTTTTTTCCTTAAAAGCAAATGAAAAGAATCTACCGAAATTTCGAAAAAATAATTCCCGTATTTCATTGAAAATATTTTAAAAACAATTAAAAATAAAAATTAAAAAAAATAATAATTTTTTCTGAAATGCAATCAGGGTAGAATGTCTCACTCTGGTATAGAAAGAAAAGGGTGCGAAATATAAGCTTGGGCGTTTTTATAATAATCCTGGATACATGTCGAGCAAGTCAATTGAAGACACCGAAACAAGCTCGAACACGAAATAAAGAATTTTCTATTAATCAAGTATAGTAAGAGTTTTATCATAGCGTCTACTTCTCCTTAACCCAACCTAACTATTTTAATACTAATAACAAAATTGCATCTAAGTCTATTATATAGAGTTGAAATATGTTAAAAAAATTGCAAAATAAAAACACATGAAACATAATTATACTCTCTATCTATTGTTATAGTTGGTTAAAACACGTAATAATTTTTAATAAAATAGTAAAATATAAGTTTTCAAAGCGATTCAATGCAAATAATTAAATTATTCACACAGACACACACACATATAATTATATGATTAATTAGATGAACGCGAATGTTAAAACTTTTATTTGGTCACTGCCCTATTTTGGTGCCATTGGAACCAGACTATTTTTGATACTGAACCAAGAGTTGAAAAAAGATATAGACCCAATCGGGTACGATCCGACATCTTCTGGTCCCAATTGCACCAAAATAGGGCAGTGAGCATATAAAAAGTTTTAACGCTCGCGTTCATCTAATGTTAACATATAAACATTCTAAATAAAATTTATTATTGAATATCTGAACAAAATTCATCTGTTTCGATTCCCCAAAGAATTAGACAGATGGGCATTGTAGTAAATTTATATATATTGTATATATCTACCAGAAAGATTAAAAGGAACATCGAATTCGAATTTTTTCACGAAAATGAAAAAACAATTATTTTTTATTTGAAAGTTCTATTACTTACTAAATTAAATCAATGTTCTAATTAAGTGAAATAATCTATTTCTAAGATTAAATTAGAAATAATAATCCTATGATTAAGTGGACGAGAAAAAATTATGAATTATTTTACAAGAGCTGTATGTTTATATTGGATGTCTTTAAAATAAACTACAGTAATGTAATCGAAATTTCAAAACTGTTCATATCCAGGACGAAATTTATTTTGCTATCGGGTGTGAATAAAATGTTACTAGTATTTAATTTTATTTATTTTCTTAGAAAGACGGACTGGTTCATTATAAACTACTTAGTTACCAGTATTTTTTCATTAAAAGCTAAAAATATTTTTAATTGTAGATAGCCCAGCAAGTTATAGAGGGTGCCCAGTTGCAAAAGAACAACAAGAAAGAAGAAAAACTGATTAACACCCGCCAACAGGGGCAAAATAGAGCTACTTCTACAACTATTAAAAGTAATAAAGTTAATGCAAACAACCATTTAGGAGTGAAAAATCCAATTTCAAACAATAAATCATATGCTGAAATTATCACAAATACAAGAAAAGAAGAAGATTCTTTATCAAAAGATATTCTAAACCAAATTCTACAACGATTAAGTGAACAAGACAAATCTATAAAAGTACTAACTGAAAAAATCAGTGTGTTAGATAAAAATTTTAAAAAACCAAATAGTCTCCATCAAAAATGAATCTAACAACATTACGTATAGCTACATGGAATGCAAATGGCCTACTTCACCATATTTCGGAATTAGAAATATTTCTAAGAAACGAAAAGATAGATATATGTCTCATTTCCGAAACACACTTCACAAAACAATCCTATGTGAAAATTTGCGATTATAACTTCTATCACAGTCCACATCCATCTGAAAAGGCAAGAGGAGGTTCGGCTATATTAATAAGAAGCATTATTCAACATCACGAAGAACAAAAATTCGAAGATCCTTCTATGCAAGTTACAACAGTTTCAATACGTGCTAAAAATAACGACGTGAAAATTTCAGCAATTTATTGTCCACCAAAGCATTGTCTAAATAAAGATGTTTATTCCAATCTGTTTAAAACCCTTGGAAATCATTTTCTCATTGGAGGTGACTACAATGCCAAGCATACGCACTGGGGATCAAGATTAATAACAACAAAAGGAAGAGAACTTTATCAAGCAGCACAAACCTGTAAATGTGAATTTTTATCTTCAGGATTGCCCACTTATTGGCCAACCGACCCTGCGAAAATTCCAGATTTGATTGACTTCTTTATATCTAAAGGAATTTCAAATAAATATATACATGTGGAAGGTAGCAATGATCTTTCATCAGATCATACCCCGATAATCCTAACACTCAGCGAAAATGTTCTGCAAAAGAAAATCCCCCTAAGCCTCACCAACAAAAGAACTGATTGGAATGCCTTAAGTATGTGAATAACAAATCTTTTGTCAATTATGAAATAATTGGTTAAAAAAAAAAAAAAATATTGTAGATAGGTTGATAGTCTATTTTTTCTTGTTTTTTTCTATGGACCTCGCAGATAACCAATAGTTTGGTGTAGTGTAAGAAAAAAAATCAACCTCGCGCCCGGGCCCCCCAAAAGTCCGGACCCCGGCGCATTTGACCCCCTTGGCCTTCCCCCTGGGCTCCCCGGGGCGCCGCGGAGCACAGTTTGGAAACCTCTGGTCTAGGCATACCCAGACAGGAACCTTTTAGTTACAGGGTGCTTTTTCTATATTTAATTCATTCATTCACCTGTATATTCTCAGATAAGAAAACAGAAACCTGTTGAGTCTCACCATGAGTTGGGGAAAAATGACAAATAATCCACCAAAGATTTGAAACACTTATCTAAAAATGAAGATAAATCAAAATATGCTTATAAAATGAAAAAAATGGTTACATAATTAAAATGTTCATTGTCATTATAGAATCAGGATCATCAACCCAGATATTGGTGTGTAACAACTAATTTTATTTTAAGTTAATTTTTTTACATTTTTAAATATCCACCCCTCATATTCTTATAATCCAAAGGCAATATTTTAATCTTAAAGTCCTTCACAAACTTTTCTTTTCATTAATCCTATTAAGAACTTGCTTAAGGGGTAAGAAAAAAAATTGAATTTCGACATTTAATTCAAGTAAAAATATAATAAATTTAAATTTGACTCACTAAAGTATGATAGATTAAAGCCGCATTCATACTACGCTGATGACAGGTGTTACTCGTCAGCTGACGAGTGCAAAAAAAATTAATCAATTATTTTAATTAGGACTGTGCACATTAGGCTGACGTGTCGTGTTATGGCAACTCGCTCGCTGACGCGTCAGCTCTAAATATAAATTCCCTGAACTTGTCAGGCCGTCAGCCAAGGGCGGATCCAGGAATTTTTTATTGGGGGGGGGGAGAATGTATATAAGGTGCCCGATGTATATAAGAGCTACTTTTTATCTCGAAAGTGTGTCGCGATCGAATTGTCCAAGCGGGGGGGGGGGGGGGGGGGGGATTACGATAGAGGTGATATCTATTCAAGATGTAGGTATAGATTTAAGGAGGTAGGTTAAATTGACAGATATTTATCGATGAACAACAAATCCCCCCTTATAAGAATAAGTTTGTCATTCGCCACTAGCGATTTTTTGCTCTGTGAGAGTAATGCAAGTTTTATTAACAAAAAAGAAAAAATACTAAAGAGAACAAAATAAATATAGTACTTTTTAAGTTTCAAAAGAATCGTCCCGATGCTCGTACCTGTTTTTGTTCTTTGGAAACTCCATGCCTCTATTGCCTTTGCATAATGCACCCTTATTGTTTCAACGAAGAACTAGCCAATTATTAAATGTTCAGTCTATTATTTTCTACCCACATTCATGTTAGCTTTACAATTCAATCAACTGTAATAGTTTAAGTTACACCTCATACGAAACTATCTCTTCTCGGAATAAACGAAAACAGACAATGACCGTCTCAATTTATTATAGCCCCAGGACAATTCGAAACAGGATAGTTAATTAAAAAAATTTATTATTAGTTCACGTTATTCGAGAGGGGTTACAGTTCCACGAAATTGTGGAAAACAACTAAAATCGCAGATAATTTTATACTCACCCGCAAAACCACAAACACTTCCTTAATATAATTAATTACAGGACGTAAATATTAGAACTAAGAAAACAATGTTTAAGGGTTATTATACTTTTATACATGAATGCGTTCATTATTTTTAACAAACACAAAAATTATATTATATATTTATTTATTATAACAATGAATCTGTAGGGCCATCTAGCCCCTTTACTGTACAATTTTAGACCAAAATATTTACAAAAAAATTAATTAAAATAATACAAGAAAAAACAAAAAATCAAAAGAAAAATACATACTAAATATATGAAACAAAAATAAAAAAAAATACAAAATATATAGAAAGAGAGGGAGAAAAAAATTACAATATATAGGATATAAAAACAAAAAAAAATTACAATATATAGGATATGAAAACAAAAAATTACAATATATAGGATATAAAACAAAAAAAAATTACAATAAATAGGATATAAAAAAAAATAAAAACAAAAAAAAATATATTAGGCTAGGTGCCTGTGTAGTTCTGCTTCGAATACTTCTGGGCGCCCAATCTTCCTCAAGTTGAGTGGCAGTGCGTTCCAAACCTTGGTCGCCGTGACCTCAAATGAGTCCGCCATCATTTTGCTTCTATGTGGCGGACAGACCAGAGCGCGCGCACGTGTTGACGGGCCACAGGCCAGGGTTCGACATAGGTAGTCCGGTGCACGTCCCAAGAGGACCCCGTACACAAACTTAGCATACCTATACTTGCGGAAGGCACCGAGGTTCATCCCCAGAATTCTAGTCGCATACTCAGTTACGCTTGCTCTGGGCTCCAGTTGGTAAATGTACCTAGCACAAGCATTTAAAGCAACCGAAAGACGTCGGCTGCTTCTGCTGTTTAGGTTAAAGTAAACTGAGTCACAATAAAGGAAGTGGGGAAGAACAATGGCCACAATAATCCTGCGACGAACCTCCTCGGGCGTGAAGGGCGCCAGCCGGCGTACAGGAACCAAGGCCCCATATACTCTACGGCAGATCTGAGTCACGTGGTCGCCCCAAGTGAATCGCCCGTTCAGATAGACTTCCAAATCTCTCACAGAATCTGAATAGGGATCATAGATCCGCAGACTCTAATCGGGGGAGGAGCCACCACTCTTCTATTTGAAATCCACAATGCTTGGGTCTTCAGAGGATTGAGCTGGAGTCCATTCACACTCGTCCAATCAGCGACGGCCTCAATGTCGTATAATATTAACCACATGTCAAATAGATTAAAAAAATATCTAGTGTAAATTCATGCCTTAGTAAATTAAAAGAGACAATAAAAGAGTTTGTCTTCTGCTGGAAAAACAATTTTTTAAATTTATTTATAAAGAGATTATAGTTTCGAGGGCTGTTCCCTCTCTTCATCAGTCTATTACAATTGATTAATATGAATTGATGTTCCTATGAATAAATTGTAGTAAACTGATGAAGAGGGCAAAGGCCTCGAAATTATAGTCTTGTTATAAATAAATTAAAACATGTATTTTTCCTGCAGAAGTACTTACTTACTTACTAGCCAACGCCCACCCTTGGCTGTTGGGCCATTTGGCTGCAGAAGTCAGAATGTTTTATTGTCTCCTTTAATTTATACAAAATTTGCTACTCTCGGCAAAAATAAACTTTCATACATTAGTACTTTCATTTATACATATATTTATTTATGCATTTATTTATGTGTAAGTGTTGCAATCTACCTATCGTTCTATCTCTTTAAAACAGCAGCGACAATTTTTGGTAAATATCTAGAAAAAAGTTGAAAGTAAAAATTAAAAAAATATTTAATGAGGAATGCTTATTCTAAAATACTTTAATAGAAAAAAATATATTAAAAAATTACTTTTTTTATTAATTTGTTTAGTTTTTATTGTTTTTATAAAAGTTATTGAATTAATAATTTTTTTTTCAAATATTAGTTCAAAAGAGGGCAAAGTCAAGCCTGGCATCAAATGTCAAGTTCGTTAAACCTTTCACACTATTCAAATTATTAAATTTAAAACTATTTTAAAATTCTATACTTGCTGTAAACATTTTTTATAGCCTGAATTCAAGCTCCTTCGAACCACGGCAGCTCCTTTTACCTGTAATAAAAAATATTTTCTTTGTTCTTTATTTTAATTTAATTTTTAAAGACTTAAAAAATTATCTTATAATTATTGTATTTTTGGGTCTTTTGTTTAAAATTTTAGATATAAATACTATTATTTCTTAATTTTTGTTTTATTTTAATAGAACTATGTATATAATTTTAATATTTTAAAAGATTTTTAGTTGTATAATACATATTAATAAAATTGTATAAGGTTGTATAAGCACTAAGCAAGCTAGCTCACGCACATAATTATTAGGGTTGAAAACATAAGGATGAAAATAGATATGAACTAATGAAACACTTACAGTTCCCCAGAAACTTTAAACTTCCTAGCACAGAAGCTGATATCCAAAAATTCTTAGAAAATCGAACATTTTCTTCTTTTCATCCAAAGTTTTTAGTAGAAATTTGAGAGAGTGTGATTATTGGAAAACGACCTCGGTTACCTAAGAACAAAAACAAAGCGTATTTATCCAGTCATGCTAGATAGCATTCCAAATAAAGGGATGAGAACTTTTTGTAGATGGCATTGTCGGTAAGGCTGAACTTGGGACGAATCTGTTTTCCGATGAATCTTCCTTTCAACTCAACCAGTCAAAACTCGAATGATTTCTATCCACCCATTTATTTTTGTTTTTTTAATCCAGCAAAATAAATTTTTTCCACTGACGATTAGATTTTTTTTTTTGATTTTCATTTCATTGATTTGATTGATGGTTTGAAAAGAATATTGATAGGCTGTTTTTTTTCCGTATTTTTATTTTATTTTTTATATTGGTATATATAAAAAATCGGTTCTATCTTAAAAGCCTTTTTCTCTTTCTCGTTCGGTCGCTCAATCCGCAATTGAAATCAATGTTGTTAAAATGTCCTTTCAAAAGTAGGCAATTTGTGTGTAAGCAAGAAGCAAAGGGCTGCAATGAAGGCAGAGGGGACGAGCCAACTGCAAAAGGGTGGAGTTTTTCAAGTAAATCTCTCCGTGACGCTTTTAATAGTACTACTGAGAAAAATAGTAAGTAAACACATCATAGGGTGGCGAAAGTAGACGAACTAACTTCTATCTTCTACTATATGGTCAATTCTTCACGAAATCCCCGAGGAGCCCCATTTCATAGCACACTCAGAAAGTAAATTTAAATTATTTTTATTTATTCTCATTTAGACTTATAAAAATGATTTTCAAACATTATTATTTTTTGAAATACGATAGCTTAAATAAGTCGTATAAAGTTCGATCTATTGCCTAATGTTTATATTTGCCAAAAAATAAAATTGATTAAAGTTTAGATTTTCTTTAGCTTATGAACTTGTTGTTGTTCTTTTGTAGGTAGTTATCAAACGGTTATATTATATTTAGGTAATCAGATAGAAAACAAGTTGATATTTTTAAATTGTAGCCCTCTTCCAGGTTAATAAGAAATATTAATAATAAGAAATCATTGGGGGTCTATATGTATATGTTCATTTGTATCAAGCAGAGGACAATCTCATTGATTTCTCTATATGACACAACTACTCTGCTACTCTTGGTAAAACAAAATATTTTTCAAGAAATATTAATACTTGAAAAATATTAACTATAGGAAAACCTAATAAAGTTCAAAAAGGCTTTTAATTTTGCTTCCATTGGTGCGATAATTTTTAGGGTGTTTGTTTAAAAAAATTATTTTAAAAATAACAAACTTTTTACGTAAATTACATTTTAATCAACTTGGATAATAATATAAAATTATTTTATGCTAAAATAATAAAACTTGACTAAGATGCGAGGTAGGTTTTACAAAAAACAAAAAAACAAAATTGAGTTTTGAATTCGCTATTTTTCGGGGTCAGCCCATCTTCAGGAATCAGAGAAAACTGATTATAGATTGGAAAAATAATTTTACAAATAACAATTTTTGGAAATATATGTGGTTGGGGGAAAGAAATCTATCGAATTCAAAACTCAATTTTGTTTTATTTCTTTTTTTGTGAAACCTACCTCGCATCTTACTCAAGTTTTATTATTATATTAATATAGAACCAACACCTATCTCCATAAAAGTTATTTTATGATAAGTTTAAAGTAAATCTATATTATCTGTACCTAAATATCATTATTTTATCGCTATAGCAATCTGCGAAATATTAATTTTTAAAGTAACATGCTGTTTCTCTTTATTAACCCTAAAATAGTTCGAGATATCTTGAAAAGAGAAATGACTTGAAAACTGTATTTTTATAAAAATTATGTATTTCACAAAAAAAGTCAACATTTAAAAAATAAAAAAATTTTCATAATCAAAATTATAGGTTTTTATTTGAAATAAACACGTTGAGGTCAATTTCCAATATAATCGGAAGTTATAGAATATAAATAATCAAGAATATAGATAGATTACCAAGAGTTAAGCAATTGTTAAAATATTCTGTACTTGAGCTTTAAATTTCTAAAATAATTAGATCAGCTCAACATTGTATATTGTATACTTACATACTGGCGTGTTTAGAAATGACTGAAACGAGTAGAAAAACAATTTCAAGCATACATATTTTGTGTCCATGTATGTTTGTTTGTGTCTATAGGTTCCGGAATTGATAATAACTCAAAATTGGAAAAAAACATCATCTTTACATTTGGATGTTAAAATATGGTTGACCTGGTGCATTGTCACTAAGTAGTAAAATTTTGAAGTCAAGACCTTTTATCTTCACACCTATACTTAATATAAAACAAATTCGCATAAAAAGGTATTAAAAAACATATGAATAGCATAACTTCAAAGTCGTATTAAAAATAGATATACAAAGAGACCCTACTGTATAAAAAATTGAAAATTCTTGAGTAAATTAAAAACTGACCCCCTTCCGCCAGGCCACTGGACTAATAAGCTCCATGACGTCATCGATGTCTTGAATATGATTGGCTAATATCAACGTGTGCACTCTTATAACATCCTTGGACTGGGATGCAGGGCGATGGGGCTGCGAAATAAAAATAAAGATTATTTTGATGATGATTGAGGAAGGAAATAACAGGAAGATAAGGTGTAAGAAGTAGACAAGGAAGACGATGATGATGAAAAAGAGGATGAAAGCGGAACATCACATGTTGTTGTTGTTGTTGTTGTTCGAACTTGTTTAAATGAGAAAAGTTGTTTTCCAAGTCCATGATATTTTTGTTCTTCTTCCTCTTTCTTTATATATAGATATATATAGAAAATTTTGTGATATATTATATCTGATAGAAAAATTCTACCGGGAAAAAGATGAGCGAACACAAATCGAAAAGTTATTAAAAAGATAGTTGAGAGGAATAGAAATTATTATTAAAAATAAACAATAAATTCTGAAGAAAAAAAAATGAGGAAAACTTTTTCAATACTCCGTTTGGATTTTTTTGGTGAATTTTCAATTTTTATTGTCAGCTAAAGGTTTGAACTAAAAAGCTCAAACTAGAAAGGTGCACCCTCCGTGAAAAGAACAGGAGCTATCAAAAAGTTTTTGGCCCCTTTGGCTGATTGTAATCTTGGCGCTTCTCTCCCAAATAAAAAAAATAAAATAGACTAAAGATAATTTCTTGAGGAGAGTAGCAGAGTTGTGAATTTTTAAATTGATGCAAATTAGAGAAAAAATAGATAAAATGTTTTAAATTAAAAAGACTGAAGATCAAGTCTTCAAAATTATGCCCTAGTAACACAATGTTTCAAGCTATATAGTAACCATATAGTGCCAATATAGATTTTGGAATCTATATAGAAACTAAATAGTTACTATAGTTTGGCTTTGTGCTACTAGGGTAGTCTCTAACAAATAAATTAACTATTAAAAATCACAAAGAAGAATTAAAATTATTTGGTATACGCTTAAAAATAATTTTGCTGGTAAAAATTTATTCAATATACTATACTCGTATAGTATTCAAATATCTATATATGTCACTTCAACAAAAAGTATAAAGAAACAGCAATGAAAAAAGATCGGATAATAATCTATACACCTAAAATTAAAATATCGATAACACGGCCCTTACAAATAAACTTATAATAATATTATTATTATTATCATTTGCGTCCATAATTTGTATTAATTTGAAAGTTTATAATAGGAATAAAGGAGAAGTTTTTATGTGTGACTTTTTTATTTATCAGCCAACGTTTGGTCGACTTTGCCGACTTCTTCAGGGCTTCAAATAGTCTTCACGTCACTAAATTTTCTTTTTATCTTCGTTACCATTGAAGACCATCAGAAACATAAATTTAAAAAAATATTTGGCACATATCACATGAACAATTTTTCCTTCTTTTCTTTATATTGTAATTGTTAATATAAAAAAAAGAAGGAAAAATTGTTTATGTGAATGTGCAAAATATTTTTTTTTTATTCATGTTTTTGATGGTCTTCAATGGTTACGAAGATAAAAGAGAAAATTTAGACGAATGTGTGACATGACTTTGAAGCCCTGAAGAAGTCGGCAAAAGTCAACGAATCGTTGGCTGAAAAGTAAATAAAAAAGTCACACATAAAAACTTGTCCTTATTTTTTCTATTATAAACTTTCAAATTAATAATAACAATTCATTAACGAAAATGAATTCAGGTCAAATCAAAGATTTTAATAGACATGTTTATTGACTAGTTGCCCTGAAAGCCTACTAGTGCTTGGGTTCGACTCCTCGAGGGGACAAGACCCTCCTACATCCAATATAAACATGTCTATTAAAATCTTTGATTTGACCTAAATTTATTTTCGTTAATAAATTTGATTAAATATTGCGAAGTTGATTTTGAGAATAAATTCGAATTTTTTTTCTCAAATAGACACTCATTTCCTTGCTTTGAATAATAATTATTATTATGTTGATTAATGTCCATTATAGTAAGATAGATTACACAGTCATTGGACAATGTTTTTATTGAAGTTTTATTCAATTTGTACAACGTTTCGTCTCTCTCGAGACCTTTTCAAGCACTCAATTATTAGAGTAACATTGGTTGAGATAACAATAAAAATAATTGAGACATAGTAGAATTTTTATCTGTCATCTGTCAAATCGAATTTTATATCTGTCATCTGTCAAATCCATCTAGACTTATTTTATTGTATCAATCTAGAAAGAAAAAATTATACTATGTCTCAATTATTTTTATTGTTATCTCCAACCAATGTTGCTCTAACCAATTGAGTGCTTGAAAAAGTCTCGAGAGAGACGAAACGTTGTACAAAATTGAGTGAGAGCTTCAATAAAAAACATTATCCAGTGAACTGTGAATTTTTAATCTAATAATTATTATTTTAAGTAATTTCTTTCATCCATTCATGTGATCGATCTCTCTCAGATTAATAATTGACAATTAACAATTATTATTGTGATAAAACTATACTAGAAGTTGTATTAATCAATTTTCCGTTAGGGAATAAATAAATAAAAATTTAATTTAATTTAAAGTTTTAAGAGAAACAAAGAGGTTGTCCTCTGCTTGATTCAAATAAACATACACACATATATATCGAAATGATATATCTGTATATATATATATATATATATTATTTATTTGAGACTATAGTTTCGAAGATAAATGTGTGTATGTTTATTTGCATCAAGCAGAGGACAACCTCTTTGTTTCTCTTTGTGAATCAACAACTCTGCTACTCTAGGCAAAACAAAAACTTTTCAATTAAAGTTTTAAACATTAAACTTCTGTTCTTGATTATCGAGATCGTGAGTATCGGAGTTCAAACAGATAAAGAGACAGAGACACTGTAAAAATGCCGAATTATCAATTGTTTCAAGATCAGTAAAATAATAAATAAATTTCTAATAGTTTTTTATACCTTAAGTTTATTTTTAGTTCGGCTGTAACTAGTTGAGTATTGGAAAAAAATTTCTATTATTTCTTCCATTTCCTATATAAATGTAATTTTTAAAAAATCCCTTATATAGGATTATTATAAATTTTCAATTTCGCTTCTGGAAAAATTAATAATCCTATATTTTTCCTTTGATAATAGAATAAAAAAATATATGAAAAAATCGAAATCCTAGCAAGCTTGAAAGCGGACCAGATAACCATCAATTATTCATTTATAAAAACATAGTCTCTTTTAACTTTATATATTTTCCATCCTTCTGGTTGGAAAAATTAATGTTTTTATTAGTGATAATAATATAACTACGAAGTGTTTATGGTACCTATATCTCTTAGAGGATGTTTAGAAGATTTCAATATCTTTGGGGAAAAATTAATTTTTTTTCATAATTCTTATCAATCAAGGGTATTTGTAAAATCTCTTTTTACGTCTTTAAAAGATTCCATTTTTTTTTTTTTTTGGGGGGGGGTTGAAAATTAATAGTTTTTCTTTTGACAAATCCGTTAAATCTTTGGTGAATGGATATAGATTATTATAACTTTTTGAAATAAACCACGTTATGAATTGTTTAGTATATTTATTAAAAACACTAACAAATCACACATGAAGTGATCGAAACGTCGCGTCGGTTATTTGTCTATATTTGTTGGGGCTTTAATAAATATATTTCTCAGTGGATAATGTTTTTCTCTTCAATTTTGTTACTATAAATAATATGCATACGTGTAGTAAATATATAGTCTTGCTAATAGCCGAATATATAGAAGGACATTTGGATCAGAAAGTTTCTTGTTTAATAATAAAGATTCGAGATGATACAAGCTATCAAATTAATAGGCCAACCTATTTTTAGTGACTCTCTTGACTCGCAGGCCCATCAAGCGCGTTTCGGCTCTTTCCATTTTATGTATATTATATGGCTACATTTACTCCCATGAGATAAAATTAAAAACTCCACCAAAGCCTGTTTTGCGCTTAGCACGAAATGTGCTTGCTTCCAACACCTTATCACAGTAAAATTGGAGAAGATCTGAACTAGTTAATTTGCCATTTTACGTGTTGATCCCTATTACTTATTGAGACTGAAATTATCCCTTCATTCCTTTCCGATTCCCTGAGTTCTACAATTTTAAGACCTTCAAAAGATCTATAAGTGATGCATTCTTTTGGTGCGCCCTTCTTGCATTCAATTGCATTAAAAAAAATATTGTTTTCCGGGCCTTGATCGTAATACTTCCATTTACTATTGGGCAATTGAAATTTCAAAATAAAATAAAAAACAGTGACGATTCAATCGATATCAAACAGATGTTGAATCCAATTGAAATCCTCTCAGCAGCCGACGACACTCATCACCATACGATTTCACGAACCGATCATATCGGTATTCATTTCTAAAATATTCAGAAAAATCAATTGGTATCTATAGAAAATTTTTGATAATAAAATGAGCGTGGTTCCACCTCTCTCTCTCTCTCTATCTCTCTTTATTACGCCATCTATTTTACATTTTTTTACTAGTAACAAAAAAAATGTGTATATATCAGTTTTTGGAAATTTACTGTCACAGCTGGGGTGTTTGCATCTCACTTCAGTAACCTCTGAAAGTCTAAAATGAAACAAGCTACGAGATATACCCAACGTTATTTGGATGTTAACCATTTCATATACCTACCTATACTAAGTTAAGTTAGTATTGGGTGATTTAATAGAAGGCTTGGGTAAGAACCACATTATGCACTGGTACCTAAAGATAATTAATAGCACCTACATATACAACATAAATACAGGACGATAATTACAAGATGTTGGATCGAAAAGTCGTATATTTATGTTGTACCAATAAATATATTTATCAGTACATAATGTGGTTCTTATCAAGGGTTTCTATTAAATTATTAAACCAACATAGCATTAATCAATTCATATAATATGTGATTCATTGTATAACTAAGTGACAAGATATATCAGGTCTCAAATTCAAACAGAGCAAAGAGGCAGTCAATTGTACGTATATCCGACGCAGGCCGTAATCAATATTATTCTGAGAACTAAAATGTATGCTAACAAAAGCGGCCTAGTGCGAGTTAGATCGCATACTGAGGGTTACAAAACATAGATCAGTGGTCCCCAACCTTTTTGTATCTAAGAGCACATTCAAGAATATCTGTCGGGCAGCGGGCACCATTTATTTTTTCAATAAAAATTAATTTATAGTTGAACATACAATTAAAAAATTGTTATCATGAAACAATAGGTTAAATGAAAAAATATATATATACTGTTAAATATATATTACAGCGAGAAAATCTGAGATTAGAGACATTTCATTTTTTTTAAATAACGGTGAAACAAAATGTGTTTCAAAAAATTATTTTTAAAAAATTAGCTTATATTTCTTTAATTAATTAATAAATATTTAAAAAATTTCAAAAAATTTGTACATAACATTTTATTCGAAAAATTAAATTCATATGGTCGTTCAGCGATGGGCACACGTAAAATGCTCGCGGCATAGTGCCCCTGGGCATAGGGTTGGGGACCTTGCCTTATATAAATGTAGTTGACAAAAAGATAAAGTTCAAGGATCTATAGTATAATAGAAGGCCAAAATTTGTAAACTTGGTTTTCAAAGTTGAAGAATTTGGGAAAGCTGAAGGCTCATAACATATTATAGTTTTTCAAAACCAGGCATTCCAAGTACTTTCGACTCTTGCTTAAGCTTTGAAATTACCCCAGATTTATTTCTGATTTGTGGAGCGATAATCATTCTTGAAGGAGTTGCAACTTCTTAAAAATTCAAGAATCAAAGTGACAGAGCTAAGAAACGAGAATATTTTTATAATTTTTTAACTTTATCAAAAGAGAAGTTCCGACTTAAACCAACTAGATTGCACATTTTTAATGAGATAAACTCATCAGAATGCATGATGTTCTGGTTTCGTTTTTAAGTCCTGGAGGAAGTTTATTAATCGACTGAGGGCTTTTTTCGGCTTTTAATTTCAAATATTAATGTGTTGAGAGCAGAATTGGGGTTAAGGTAAAAAATTTAATATAAGCAGTGTGGTATTTGACAAAGTTTTCTTTGTTCTGTTCTTCTTCAAGGTTCACAAACCACTGAGAATTGGTAGAGATCCTCGCTTTTTTGGTATTTAGGGATTAAGACGCATTAAATAGTTTTTGCTATATGTACCTATTCATTTAAGTTTCAAGGACTTTTTCTCGTTTTAATTTAAATTTAATATATTTTACGTGAAAATTATATTTGCCTTTTGGGTTTAACAAAACATTTTCTTGATTAAAAGCTAATTTTTTTATCAACCTACATTATGGGGGGGGGGGGGGGTGCAATCTAGGGTGGAGAAGAAGTTTTTTACTGTTTTAGAAATTCGGCTCTCTCATCATTACATTCTCTTATATTAGAAGAGAAAATAATTAATTTAAAAATTGAAGCTCAACCAAAGATCAGTCCGACGAAATTTTCAATTTTTAAGCTTTTTTGCATTTATCTCTTAAAATATTCCCTATATATAGGTATACTAGTATGAAGTGAGCGTTTTTTGTGAAAATGAAACACTAATTTTTAATGGGAAAGTAAAAATTTTTTATTCAAAGTATTGACGATTGCTTTCTACACATTTTGACCAACTTTCTGGCAATTTGTGGATACCACGCCAATAGAAATGTTCGTCATTTGAATTAAAACAATCAGACACCCAATTTTCAACTTCTTCGTAGGAATCGAAGTGCTGCTCAACCAATGCGTGTCCCATCGATGAAAACAAATGGTAGTCGGAAGGGGCCAAGTCTGGTGAATACGGCGGGTGGGGTAGCAGCTCCCAGGCAAGTGCTTTGATTGAATCCTGAATCAGTTTTGCTTTTTGTGCAGGCGCATTGTCGTGTAACAAAATTATTTTGCCGTGTCTTCTGGCCCATTCTGGTCGTTTTTTGATCAATGCCTGGTTCAAATTGATCATTTGTTGTCTGTAGCGATTAGTATTAACAGTTTTACCAAGTTTTAGAAGCTCATGATACACCTCACTTTTCTGATCCCATCAAACACTGAGCATTGCCTACTTGCCGAATCGATCTGGTTTTGCATTCGATGTTGATGGTTGTCCCGGATTAACCCATGATTTTTTTCCTTTTAAGATTCTTAAAATAAATCCATTTTTCATCGCCAGTAACAATACGATGGAAAGCTGATTTTCTTTCGCGTCTTTTAAAGCAAAATTTCATAAGTGTTTTTTCGGTTTTCTATCCGCCTTTCGTTCAATTCATGTGGCACCCACATTTTCCACACTTTTGGATCTTTTCCATAGTCTTTAAATGGTCAGAAATTGTTTGCTGTGCAACATTTAACATTGCTGCCATTTCCTTTGACTCAAAGTATCATCTTCATCCAATATTGCTTGCAATTTGGCGTCTTCAAACTTTTTTGGTGGTCTTCCACGTTCTTCATTTGTCACATCAAAATCATTATCTCTGAACCGTTGAAACCATCTTTTGCATGTTGCTTCTGATAGAGCATGATCACCATATGCCTCGACAAGCATTCGATGCGACTCTGCAGCACTTTTTCTCAAAAAATTAATGCTTTCCGCAAATCATCACTTTGTGGTACAAAATTCGACATTTTTAACACGATGAAAAAATATGATGTTGTTTGTTCAATGACTTGATGTATATTAAATATGTTTAACAGATGTTATACCAACCAAACGAAAACAAAATTAAGGCTCGTTCACATTAAATGTTCCCTATCGACACATTTGTATCTTAACTCTCACTTCATACTTGTATACCACAAAAAATATACGTATTCCCTAACCAAAGATTTATAAAAATTTGTATAATTATGAAAATGTATATCCTGGAAATCGCAGATTTTGCGAAAAATTGTCTAAATAGAGAGTTACCCAAAAATTAGGGTTTAAGTAATTTTCAAGAGATTTTAAATATTAAATTACCAATTAGGGTTTCTCTCCCGGGATTTCTCGTTTCCAAAATCCACAAAAATATCTATGTGGGCAGCACATACACTAACGCCACCAGATGTCTCCACCGGCACACAAGCCTGGGCGGACAGACGAGCAGTCTGCAACGCGACACGAACGAGCGAACACCCAAACAACTCCAACCCTTTGCTGTATTATTTCTAGTCAATAAACAAGTATTTATATAATATATCAGAGTGTTATTCCTACCGCAACCCTCCTCTATATTGGTGACCCACGACAAAAGAAAAAAAATCCACATCATGGAAGTGAACCGAATAGGAGCGAAATTACCAGCACTTTGGACCGAACGACCTGACCTTTGGTTCAAACATGTGGAGGCCCAGTTCAATCTCGCCAAAGTGACCACAGAAGAAACGAAGTTCCATCACGTAGTCGCCAGCCTGGACCAACAACAGGCAATCAAGGTATGTGAAATCATATCGAATCCGCCGACCACCAACCAGTACCAGGAACTAAAAAACGAGCTCCTAAAGAAATTAACACCTTCTAATGAAGAAAGACGACGCCGCCTAATGGCGGGAGAGGAGATCGGCGACAGGAAACCTTCCGAGTTCCGCGAGCACATGCTCGCCTTGGCCCCCGACACGTGGCCGGAGGATCTTTTAAAGAGTCTCTGGTCTAGCCAATTGCCTAGGGCCATACGGACAGCGTTATTAACGCGCCCAGACTTAAACTGGAAGGAGACAGCAGAAATAGCAGACTCCATCGCTGAGGCCGTTCCGGAAGTCTCAGCCCACGCCATCGAACAACCAACGCCAACCAGCAGCGCCCTCGAGCGGCAGATCGAGGAGTTGTCCCAGCAAGTTGCCGCCATTAATTCAAATAACTTAAACAAAAGCGCGCCAGCCCAGCAGCGGACCTGGAAAACCGACGACCGTCGCAGCAGAGATATCAACCCTGAGGTGTGCTGGTTCCACCGCGAGTTTGGCAAAAACGCTCGCAATTGCAGACAGCCCTGTGCATTCAAGGCACAGGGAAACTACAAAAGGCGGTCAGTAGCAGCGGCGACTGACTGCAAATCATCAGGAAGCCGCCTCTACATTACCGAGAAAAACAGCAAGGTGCGATTTCTCGTCGACACCGGTTCCGACCTATGCGTTTATCCACGGAAAGCGCTGCCAGGACGAAGAAAACGCGTGGACTACGACCTGATCGCGGCCAACGGCACACCATCCCACTTATAGGCTATCGCATCTCCCGCAGAAGGCTCGCGCCCACTAGAAGATCGGATAGCCACCTTGCAGGCTTGGACGCCCCCTAAAACGATCAGGGAATTAAGACGCTTCCTGGGCATGATAAATTTTTACAGACGTTTTCTGCCCGGCGCCGCCGACACCCAGGCCCCCTTACACGCCCTCCTCTCAGGCCCCAAGATGAAACCCAGCACACCGGTCACTTGGACAGATGAGCTGCTACGATCCTTCAACGAGTGTAAGGCGAACCTCGGAAGGGCAACGCTACTGTCTCACCCGGAACAGTCTGCCAACCTATCGGTGTCAACAGACGCTTCAGCGACAGCCATAGGAGCTGTACTTCACCAGCGGGCCAGGGGGCCTGGCAACCTTTGGCATTCTTTTCCAGGAAAATGAGCCCAACACAACAAAAATACAGCGCCTACGACCGCGAACTCTTGGCCATCTACGAATCAATCAAGCATTTTCGACACATGGTAGAAGGTAAACATTTTACTATCTTCACCGATCAGAAGCCGTTGACCTTCGCCTTCAGGCTGAAAACCGATCAGTGCTCCCCGCGCCAGTTCAACCACCTGGACTACATCGGTCAGTTTTCGACTGATATTCGCCACATTTCCGGGCGGGACAACATCGTCGCAGACACTCTTTCCCGCATCGAGGCCATCACGCAGCCAATCGACTTCGCAGAACTGGCCCGCTCTCAGCTCCAAGACGAGGAGCTTCGCCAGCTGCAGAACCAAGCCACAGCCCTCCGCCTAGAAAAGAAGGCCATGCCAGGGCTGGACGTCGAAGTCATCTGCGATACGTCTGCCGGCCGCCCACGGCCGTTCGTAACCGAACCCTTCCGCCGAGGGGTCTTCGACACGCTACATAGCCTTAGCCACCCAGGAATCAAAGCGTCAACGAAGCTCGTCTCCTATCGATTCGTCTGGCCTGGAATAAAGAAGGATTGCCGAACATGGACCCGCGCATGCCTCCAGTGCCAGACGGCCAAGGTAAACAGGCACACTGTCACGCCAGTAGGACAGTTTCCAGTGACAGCCGCCAGATTTCAGCACGTCCACATAGACATCGTCGGTCCCCTGCCATCTTCCGCAGGCTTCAGCTACCTCGTGACCAGTCGACCGCTTTCGAGATAGAAGCCTCCTGTACGATCACCGCGGAAACCCAAGCTCTCATGGATGGATTAATTTGCTGCCAAACCTAACCGACCAAGGCCGCCAGTTCGGATTCCCCGGGATTATTTATAACATTTATCATCATATAAATGAAAAATAAATATTCCAAAACTACTTGTTTTATTTAAAAATATTTGAAAACAAAGTAATCATTGATTTCTTGTATTTCTGATTATGTAGCTGCACAACACAAATATTTGAAAATGAAAAGCGTGTGTATGTGTTACTCTAATATTTATATTTTAAAAAGTTACAACAAGAATAAATTTAAAGTTTAAATAATTAAAAGATTGCAGTTTCTTTGTGAATTAAAGCAAGTTTAATTTAATTTCAATAACTACACTTAGTTATTATTTCACTGATATAAAATTTTAAATATTAAAATTAAAGGGTTATTAAAGAAAAAGAATGTCGTCAGAAAGAAATTGGAGATTTTATTAAAAGACTATATTAAAAGAATTTAATTTATTTGAAGCCAGTGGAAAATTTACAAAAATTTGAAAATGCTCTTAGATGCTCTCCTTAAACCAACCTCAAAAGAAAGTTAAAGAGTATTTTCAACTGCTGGCCTTTTTGTCACCAAAATTAGGACACGACTCAACATACAATTTGGTTAATGTGTTAGTTTGTCTCAGAACTCATTTTAAAAACTTTCTGATAAATTTAATTTTATTTATTTTCTTAGAAAGACGGACTGGAAAGCGAAGCAAGATACCCAAGGACATAATGTTGGAAAATATTGTATTATTGTTGTTATCACTGAAAGGGGAGTTAAAATAGGAAGCGAGTTATACTCGCCCACCAATAACTATTCAACAACCTGAATAAGGAGAGAACAAAAGTCTGCGAAACGTCGGAAATTGAATAAAATTTAAATAATTTATGGATTTTTTTTTTTTTAAATTAGAAAGACTGACTGGAAAGCGAAGCGAGATACCCAAGTACATAATATTGGAAAATATTGTAATATCGTTGCTATCACTGAAAGGAGAGACAAATGGGAAGCGAGTTATACTCGCCCATCAATAACTATTCAACACCCTGAATAAGGAGAGAACTAAAGTCTCCGAAACGTCTGAAATTGAATAAAATTTAAATAGTTTATGGACTGCCTTTCATTATAACATACTTATTTCTGATAAATAAATTAAAGTAAAGAAAAATTATTTTATTTGAAAAAAATTTTCTTTACTTTAATATGTTTCACTAAGAACCTACTCTTTTAATAAAATAGATAAATAGGTTTTGTTGTTCTATTTATTAGTAATTAAGTTTTTTGTTTTAATTAAAAAATAAATGAAAATCTTAATTGTTTTTTTAAATTAATAAATATATTTTGATTGGTAAATATTGAAACCCGGTTTTCCCTAGAATCCCGGGAATATCTTCGAAATATTCTCGTTTCCCAGGAATTATTATTTGCCGGGAAATGAGAAACCCTATTACCAATATTTTGATTGAATACATAAACCTACATGCATCCTGGAAATCTCAGGTTTGTGTTTTATTTAGTTTACGTTATACACTCTGACAGAAGGACAGGCAGAAAGACAGACGCATTGTAACGACACTAATAGAATCTCATTTTACTTTTTAAAGAAAACCCCAAAAAACGAGAGTAAGATTCAATAGATATTTTATATAAATGAATATTTATTTGTACTCTGTGATACAGTACATTGTTCGTACATTAAAATCATAACCCGATGTTTTAATTAATAAATAAATAATTACACCTTTGTCATATTATTACATTAATAAATTAATTTTCACCAATTCTTCTTGATGAAACATACCTACCACAAAAATATATATCAATTTTTATCTAATTTTTTTCGTCCTCATCTCTTTCATTCTCGTTTGCTGTCACCCCGACGCTTGTTCTCCTCTGTCTGTCGGTTCATTATGTTTTAAATTAATGATGGAAAAGTTTGTAAACCGTAGTATATTATAATCACCTCATCAACTCCAGGGGTAGAGAGAGAGAAAAAATACAATTAGTTAATGTCATTTGTTGTTGTTGTTGTTGTTGATGGTTGTGGTGGTAGTGGCAGTGTTGTTGGTATCTGACAGTAAAGGTCTGAGATATTTGATGCCTCATTTGTTGTCGTAGCTAAGACTAATTTCAGATAATTCAATCTAGAATGTTAAGCTCAGAAAACACTGAAAATTTTTTATTCAAGCCAAATTATTATCTAAAATTTCTCGTGTGTGGGAGTCATTTATTAGATCCAAGTTGGAATGGATTATTTTTAATTATATGTCAGAAGGGTTGTTGTATACCCTCTGGGAATCGAACCCGAGTGCCAATAATAGCAATCCGGGCCAATTGGTTATCCTGTATGGTACGAATCCCTCTGGCATATGTAAACACGCTAAATATTTCACTCAAAAATTTAATTCTTCATTTGTAAAATTTCGTAGTCTAGACATATAATTCAAAATAATCCAAGGTCTAATAGATGACAGACTCTTGTGATTTTCTTAGAAAATTTAAATGTATTTCTATCGGCAACTTGAACTCTATCATATGAAATATGTTCATAAGCTATCATAGCTTTAATTCAAAATAATCAATTCCATCCTCAGGTCTAATAGATGACAGCCTCTTGTGATTTTCTTAGAAAATTTAAATCTATTTCTATCGGCAACTTTAACTCTCTCATATGAAACGGGTTCCTTGTGTAGTCACTAGGATTACAGTCATTGATAAAGAGAAGTCATGAGGTTCTCTGTTTGATGCAAATAAACTTATTCATATACTATATATGTAGGATTTTATTCTCTACTCCTTTCAATATAAAATGCTTTTAAAAATAAAGATTCATTTTCGCCTTGAGAAAGGAGCTTGACGTTTCTCCGATCAACTGACAGGTGAACAGCGGAGACACAAGACTTTTATAATCACAGGCCGCGGCGTGAATATTTACGCATACGTTACCCTGAGGCCGCGACCAATTAACCAATCAGTTTAATTGCTAATTAGAGCCGCCAGGTTTATAAAGGCGGCAAGCCACTCGACGCAAAGTCAGTTGTTGAACCTCATTGAAGGGGACAACTCTCCGAGGTGATTACCTGGGAACGATTTGGTAAAAAGTCGGCTTGTGTCTATGTCATGGCTCTGAAGCGAAGAAGTAATACTATACACGTTGTGTTTAAAGTTTGCCAAGAAATTGTAACAAAAAGGCAATAAATGCGGGCTTTCAATATTCCAATATTTTATTTAAATCATATTTCTACCGCCTTAATAATAATTTCCTATATATGTAATGAATATATATGATTTACTTTTTATAGACTAGATTTGACTATCATCATCAGTCTTTCGTTTTGTTGTGTTAACAAAATCTTCGAAAACTTCGAAACTATAATCTATAAAAAATAAATTAAAATATTATTTATACGTATATATATATGTGTTTATTTGCACATCTCAAGAATATTGATTTCTCCTTATGAATCATGTTTGCTAATCTTTTCAATTAATACAGTAATTGATTTTTATGGTGAACTAGCTGCAAGGCTCCGCCTTCGGCGGCCTCTTACAGCCAGGGGCACGCCCCCGGACCCCAACCCACGAATCTCACCCTGACACTACACTCCCCCCCGACCCATCCAGCACCCCTACCCCCGCACCATGAACCCGTACCCAACCCCCGCCCCCATACCACAGAATCCAAACTTCACCCCCCACTCCAACCCACCACACTCCCCGAAACCCACCCAGCTCCCCAACCCCCGCCCCAACACCACCACCCCAACCCTCACCCCACCCACCTCGGGCCCCCAACCCACGAACCCCAACTCCAACACACCACACTCCACGAAACCCACCCAGCACCCCAACCCCCGCCCCCACACCACCACTTCAACACTCTAACCTGCACCCCCACCTCTGACCCCCACACCGTACCACCCCACTACGCCACTGGACCCTCACCTGAACCCCCCATCCACCAACCTTGCACCACCCCCATGCCCCCCCCCCCTACTCCGCCATACTCCCTCACTCCACCGCCATTCCACTCCGCGCATCCCATGCCCTAACCCACCCCCACTCCACCCCCGCACCCAGTTTTTGCATTTCTAGCCTTCTAGTGACCCACAGATTATGTAAACAAAATTTGGTTGAGTTTGGTCCAAGAGCAAGAATTTTCATTTTTTGACCCCCCTCCCCATTTTAGGTGGTTAGTTTTTGCATTTCTAGCTCTCTAGAGTCCCACAGATTATGTATACAAAATTTGGTTGAGTTTGCTCCAAAAGGCAAGAATTTTCATTTTTTGACCCCCCCCCTCCTTTTTAAGTGGTTAGTTTTTGCATTTCTAGCTCTCTAGAGGCCCACAGATTATGTATACAAAATTTGGTTGAGTTTGGTCAAAGAGCAAGAATTTTCATTTTTTGACCCCCCTCATTTTGGGGACGCCCCCATTTTGGGTGGTTAGTTTTTGCATTTCTAGCTCTCTAGAGGCCCACAGATTATGTATATAAAATTTGGTTGAGTTTGGTCCAAGAGCAAGAATTTTCATTTTTTGACCCCCCCCATTTTGGGTGGTTAGTTTTTGCATTTCTAGCTCTCTAGAGGCCTACAGATTATGTATACAAAATTTGGTTGAGTTTGCTCCAAGGGCAAGAATTTATATATTTTCTCCTTCCCCCCTTTTTGGGTGGTTTTTGGGGGGAATTTTTTAAACAAAAGTTGTCAGAAATCACATCCCCTACAACTTTGCTCATTATAAAATTTCCCGTAGAGTTAATAGTTTAAGAGTTATTTGATAATTTTCATTCGTGCACCCCCCAAACCCCCTTTTGGGGTCAAAATATCAAAACGTTATATAGCTAAAAACGTAAGTTAGAAGACCTCTGATACAAATATGAAATTTCATAATAATCCCTTCAGCCGTTTTGACGTGAATCGTGTGCAACTTTTCGCGGAAACCACGGAAACAGACAGACAGACAGACAGACAGACAGACAGACATACAGACAGGAATTTTGTTGAGGGTGTTTTCGTTCATAACTTTGCTTGAAACGTGTGCAACCAAAATTTGGCGTGATTTGGACCAATGTACAGACAAAACCTTAATTTTATATATATGTATAGATTATATATTTGATACTATAAAGACTTAAGCTAATAGTTTGTCTTATCAAAGAATTTGAAAAAATATAAATTTTATTTTTTTCTTCGATTATCGAAAGATTTGAAAAGTTTCGGAAGTCTACCTTCATCTAAAAGCCTTAAATAAATATTTCACAAAACTTAATGAAGTTTTAGTTAGATTTGAATTCAATTTACTGAATAAATTGTCTTTTTCGCAGGAAATTGAATTCTAGCTAAAACTTAATTAAATTTTCAAATGAAATATTCATATTTGACTCAAGCCGGAGGCAATATTCAGAAACTTTTGAAATTTTTCGACGATCGAAAAAACAAAATTTATAATTCTCCAAATCTTATTTTTTTAAACTTTGTTCGTTATTTTCAAAAATCACCATCAGCTTGATGCTCACACCATCTATGAATAACAAACACATTGTTATGCATAGAAAAGTTGGTTTTCACCGATAGCTTTCTGCCAATAGATGTCAAGGGGTGAATTCGGTTTGAATTCACGGAACATTATTAATTCTATATCTCTTAAGGTATTGTTTCGCGACAATACTAGCAAAAAGTTAATGCTAGAGCAATATGGACTCATAATTCATAAGCCCAAAACTTTTTTCTGTTTATGTACCACTACTAGCCAATCCCGTGCTCGTTTGAAAAATCTGACAACATTGTCCGAGCTTGAATATTTTTATCATAGAAATTACAGATAAAATACATTATAAAGGTCGATTTATAAAACAAAAGGTTCTTAATAAACGATTAAAAGCTGTTGAGACAATGGTTGAAGCAAAAAAACTTCAAAAAAAGTACTAAAGTTAATCCACTTTTTAGGTTAAATATATGCGTTGCTGCCAGTTTGTTTTTCAGTGTAAATTTTTCATTATTTATTCATTATTATCTCAGAAACTGTCTGGTAACTATGAATTAAAATTTTCAAAATATTATTATTGTTTAATGTTGGTTTAGTTTTTTATAACAATGGTAAGAAGTGTTTATTAATTATAATTAAATATGAATGTAAACTTTCCGATATCCCGTATAGTGCAATGTATACGAGTCTGAAAAACTCTATATTTGAAATTTAATATCTCCGGAACTATATTGTTCATAAATTTCGTTTTGCCACCAAAGGATGCAGAAGTATTTAAATAATAAGCTGTCTAAATTTCAAAAAAATCCTAGGAAAACCCATATGTGAAAAAACTACCTTAAATATCAACTCTATTGTGATTTTCCCTATAATTAACCCATCTGAGGGGGAGTCGGGTTAGCCGAGCCAGCTAACGCACTGGCCTCGCTTCGGCATCGATCGATTATGACGATGTTGGAGTGGAAGGCCGGGGTTCGATCCTGGCTGGCAAATAATAATATCTACGGGCTAAAAACTCGGCTCCCTCACTAACCCTACTAACACTTTACTTATGTGCTGTCTAAATGGGCTTTGTTCCCGGTGACAGTAAATAAATAAAAAAAAAACATCTGAGGATAGAAGGTCGATACAAACATTGATAGAGCATGAAGTAAGTTGATTTTAGCAAAAATAACAACGAACTTTGTCCACTATTTATTCTAATGCTCTATAAGATAAAAATTGTATGACAGAACAAAATTACCATATTGACAATCTGGAGGATTTACTTTTAGAGACACTGAGTTCTTTGAGATTTGAAGTAGTGAGTAAACGTTTGTAGAAGAATCTGAAACATTACCAAAGCAAATTACCTTGCATTTCTATAGAGTTGACCACCGGAAGGATTATTTTTCAGGAGGGTGGAGCTGCATCTACACACTATAGGTACTTATTTTGATTATTTATGTCCATCGATTAAGTTAATAAAGTTGTTGTAAGGAAATAAGGACAATATCTTGTGCAAATAATTTTTATTTTTTGCCAACGTTTCGTCAACTCCGTTGACCTCCTCAAGGCTCAAATAAATTAACTTCCTTGCATATTTGTCATTTTATCAATATTCCTTCTTAGCAAACATATCAGGCCAGTCATCAAACAGTTTGAAAATGTTTTTTTAAGAAAGAATATTGATAAAATGACAAATATGCAAGGAAGTTAATTTATTTGAGCTCAGAGAAGTCAACAAAGTTGACGAAACGTTGGCGAAAAATAAAAATTATTTGCATAAGACATTGCCCTTACTTATTTCCCTACAACAACTTTATTACTATGGCTACTATTAACTATTAAAACATAATTTATAATAGTGCATTCTTATAATCATAGGTAGGCATATATATTACACATGTATGTTATGTCAATCAAATTAATCTCAAATTCAAATCAATTCTTAATCTTTTTCTGTGTATTTTCTTTCATGACAGAGGGTGCAAGTCCCCTTGCACCCCCTGCCACCGCATTGGAGTTGACTTAACCAACCGAAATCTTTTTTGAACCCGAAAATACCACGATTATTTATGTAATGTTTTTTTCTAAATATAGTAAAATAGAGAGAGAAGCAAAATATATAAATAAATGTCTAATATATAAGAAAAGATGTTATCCCGCTGGATTAGATTCTTAAGCAGTACAATGAATCTCATCCTTCTCTCATGGGATATATTCAAGCTTTATATAAGAACAAATATTCCCTGGAACAAAGGAAAACAAGATATAATGATATCTAAATAATTTTAAGACAAAATTATATATGAAATATATTTATTATTTTTAAAAATAAGATATTCACCTTAAAGGAATAGATATCGTTACACATCCCATTTTCTGTGCATGCTGATTCTAAATTTAAAAAAAAAAGTAAAAGATATCCACTAGAATTTAAAAAGTCATTTGTGGTGAGGTTTCACTGCTTTGACAGAACCATACTAGTCTTACCTCAACAATTATAGTTAATAAATTGAAAGTTTTTGTCGAGAGTAGCAGAATTTTTATATATTGAAGGAGACAATAAAGAGTGTGTTCTGCTGGAATTATAAATTTTATTTATTTATAACGAGACTATAGTTTTAGGCTTTGCCCTCTTCATCAGTCTATTACAATGTATTCACAGGAATTAATTTATGAATGTAAGGTTAACATGTTAACAAAGGTTAAATTAATTCCTGTGAATACATTGTAATAGACTGATGAAGAGGCAGAGCCCTCGAAACTATAGTCTCGTTATAAATAAATAAAATTTAAAATTCCAGCAGAAGACACACTCTTTTATTGTCTCCTTCAATTATAGTTATAATAAACTTAAATCCAAATATGGCTATTAATTATAATGATTTTATTTATTAAAAGAGACTATAAAAGAGTATCTTCTGTTGAAAAATATTTTTTTATTTATTTATAAAGAGACTATAGTTTCGAGGATTTTTCCCTCTTCATCGGTCTATTACAATTGATTAACAGAAATTGATGTATGAAAGTTTCATGTTAATCAATTGTAATTGCAATATTCTGTTTAAAAATAAATAAAAAAATTATTTTTCCAGCAGAAGGCACGCTCTTTTATTGTCTCCTTTAATTTATAAAAATTCTGCTACTCTCGACAAAAATTTAATTTTATTTGTTGCTTATATCTGTCAACAAATAATTGCGAAAATCGGAACTTTTCTATTCTGATCCAATAAAATTCTTCGATTTTAATCGATTTATATCTTAATATTTAATATTATCAATTATTATTTTATTATTTTATTATTTATTAGCTAACGTCACCAAATTAGAAGAGCGAATTCACACTACACGAGATGCACTATTGCAAATTCAGACAATTACTTTGTTAAATGCATTATTTAATTGTCCTCCTTGTTTATTACTATTACTAATTTATAAATTATAAAGTATCTATGTATTATTTTTGAGCATAATAAGTAATAATTAACACTACAAACACTATATTATTACACAACAGCTAAAACAGTTAGGGGTGCCTTTCACTTAACCCATCTCGTCCTGAAAATGGCAACAAGCGCTTTTTGTTTTACACTCTTCTAAACCCGGGACTTTAACTGAAGATACTTATATTTCACCATAAACAAGTCTTGAAAAAGTCGATTTTAATTTTCAGGAGTGAATTCTATTGACAATCATTTGGACTGTTTGCTATCGGTGAATAACACAAATTCGTGTGAAGGATTAATGTTGTTGTTCACTTATTGGGAGTGCCCAAGCTCATGCTGACTTTGCCAATAGATTTGAAAAGTGGTTATGTTGAATAAATTAGTCTTAATTCGAAAACATGTAGTATTTTTCTAAGTTAGGCCAACTGTATATCAATAAAGATGGTATCTTATAGAGCAAGATAAAATGCAATTTCACTGATATTAATAGTAAAAAATTATTTAAAAAAATAAATAATTAAAATCTATGCTACATTTTTAGAACAGATTTACAAAATCTAGTCGATAATTTTAATCTAGTGTCTGTTTGACTAAATAATTTTCAGAGCGAAAGAATTTAATTTTTTAGGACACAATTTAGGATTTTTACATTGCGATATCCGAGGGGATTTTCCTTTCAAAAAAACTAGGCTTTGGGAGACGTTTTCACCCCTTGATCAATCATGTATCTATGTCACAGATTATATTACATTTTGTCTGGATTAGATATAAATTTTAGTTACCTCTCATAAATCCATTTCAATAGTATTTTGAGAGTGTATTTTTATTCTCTCTTTTTCCTTGATAATAATCAATAAATATTTACAATAACCCATTCCGCTCTCTGTATATTAATATACCTTGATATATATGACAAATATAATTATCACTGGTTCAATGATAAGAGTAATTTGTGGTTCTAATAATTTCCTGGACAAAATTAATTATCCGGTGATGGAAAACCGGATTTTACTGATAAACATAACCATTAGCCAGAGGGAGATAGAGAAACTCGAACGAACAAGAATTCGAGTGCTCTATCGTATCTTGACAATTAAAGAGTTCTGGCAGGTAGGCAGGTACATGTCCCCCCTGGTTTCACCTTTCACCCGCCTACCCCTTCACCCTACCCAGGAGATATCAATAAAGTTTATCATACGAGAGACTTGAGTGAATTTCTACTTTAATTACATAAGTATTATTTTGCATATTTTAAGCTGAAATTCACAACTAAATCACAAATTTAAAAACATCTGAGATCTATGCTCCAATCCAAGAGAGTTTAAGTATTTTAAACAATGAGTAGAGGAAATCATTGAGAGTGTCCTTTGCTTGTTGTAAATATATGCTTATTACTAAAATATAATATAATTATCTTTCAAATCAAATTAGAAAAAAGTGAAATGCTGAAAAATCATTTTATAAGTATTTAGAAATATTTATATTTCTTATATTCTCAACAAATAATATCTATTTAAATAAGAAAATCGTTTATTAATATTTCAAGGATTTCGGGGCAAATCCTTTTTTACTTTATCCAATGCGAAGCATGGGAGAAAGTATTGGAATCGCTCTCGAGGCAAGCGCGACTTCAAAGGGTCCTCAGGTAAAGACTACGGAACCCATAGACTCAATTAAGGTCACAAATTGAAGTATTCAATGAGATTGAATTTTAGCATCGTGACGGTTTTGCCAAAAATTACATGGAATCTCGTCGAGAGGCCAAAAAGTGCCATTTTTTTTGGAAGTGCGTGACGAGGATGGATGGATGGATGGATGTGTGTTATCGTTTTTTTCGTCCACGAATTTTTCCACACCGTTGCACCGAATGAATTGAAATTGAAAACCTACCAGTATTTTAACAAAATGAAGCGCTGATTAGTTTTTGGTACATATCGGTCTACAAACATTAGTACTTTATTTCAGTACTTTTTTAGTTTTTTCTAAATATCTTGAAAATGACTTAACCAATTTTGATGAAATTTAATATCCTAATTAAGTACCTTTGGACCCACAAAAAAGGTTAAATAAAGTTTTTAGTAAAACTATATTTTAAACTACTTTACTCTAGAACATATTAATATTTCAAATGAATTTGGATAAAGTTTAGCAACGATCCGTTGCAGTTTATTTTTTTTAATGTATTTGCTTTATTATTTTTGAAAAACTAACTTCCGAAACAGGGAGTCGGGTTAGCTCAGTCGGCTAACGCACTGGCCTCGCTTCGGCATCGATCGATTATGACGATGTTGGAGTGGAAGGCCGGGGTTCGATCCTGGCTGGAAAATAAAAATTTCTATCGGCTAAAATCTCGGCTCCTCACTAACCCTACTAACACTTTACTTATGTGCTGTCTAAATGAGCTTTGTTCCCGGTGAAATTAAATAAATAAAAAAAAAACTTCTTAAACTTTTAAAATTTTAATTATTAAACGTTTTTCAGATTGTTGTTAAAGTATTGTACTATATAGTATATACAATGAAATATTAGAGAGGAAATAAATAAACTCAGGGTTGATGGGAAAGAAACTGAAATTCTCTGGATACCTAGTTACACTGGCATTACGGGAAATGAGCAAGTTTGGATAGGCTGGCCTGTCTAACCGATGGTATTCCACACTCACTTGATATAACGCCCAATGAAATTCGATCTATCATCAAGAAGAAAATTTACAGGGATTGGCAGAATCTGTGGTCGACATCAAGTATGGTAAAAGGTCGTTATTTCTGTAATGTATCCCGATTCGTTCGTGGTTTGAAAACTTCAATCTTCATCGAAAACTGAAAGTTCATATTATACGACTTAGAATATGGCATGCAACAACACCTGCATAACTATACAAAATCGGCCACAGAGATAATCCATAATGCTCTTGGGATTACATTTCTATTGGCTATAATAACCACGTACTTCTGGGCTGTGGGACATACAGTCAAAAATTGAACTAAACAAGCTTTTTTTTATCAATCGTTCGGGTTTATTTTATGGGGAGTGTTCAGAAATTTGTGGGGCAAATCATAGTTTTATGCTTATTGTTCAATTAACCGTTGCACTAAGATCGTTTATACCTGAATATTAAAGGAAGAAATGATTTACCTACATGCGCTGAGATTCTAGTGGCATCTCTAGGCCAAGGAGGGCCAACTGCAGACTCATTTATTAAACATATAGTTTCTATTGGCTTCCAACTATAATCCAATGATTTTATTTATTTATTTTGTTTTATATTATTTGGTTATACACCTATTCTTCGTTAATCTGTGACGACTGGCTGAATGGGCATCTGGTTCCCGAGGCCAAGGGGAAGAATATATATATATATGTAGGATTTTATTCTTTCGCTCCTTTCAATGTAAAATGCTTTTGAAAATAAAGATTAATTTTCACCTTGAGAAAGACGTTTGCCCATCAGAATCTTTCGACAAACTGGCGGGCGAGCATCAGAGACACGCCCCTTTTATAAAGAAGCCAGGGCGCAAAAAATTATACATACGTCACCTAAAACGCGGGAATAATTAACCAATCAGCTTAATTTCTAATTAGAGCAAGGGTTATAAAAGAAGCCAGCTCCTCGAAGCGAATTGAGTTGTTGTCATTCAGTTGTCATGTGTGAGTTGTCACTTGAGGAAACTCATTGAATGAGACAATTCACCTGGGAACGAAACGGCTTGTGTCTAAGAAGTAATTTGTATACACGTTCTGTAAAGAAGAAGCAATAAATGCGGGCCTTGTACCATTATTTCATTAAAAGCATGTTTCCAATTGCCTCTGGCAAGTTCGTATTTTTAAAAAGCATAGTTTTAACTGCCTAGTGCAAATTCTTATTTAAAAAGCATTTTTCTGGCTATAACGCCGCAAATAGAGATTATAATCTCTGAGGATTATCTTCCATCCAAGCCCGGCTCATATCTTTCCAACTAACCCTTCGAGCCAAACATAATAAAAATCATCCATCATCTTAATCATTCCCTATATATATATACAATGTAACAATCCATAAATTATTTTATAATATAATCGTAAACCTATATATTTTAATATATAGTAGATATAGTTGTGTATCAAGCAGACGACACTCTCATTGAGTTCCTCTTAAAAATTAACAACTCGGCTACTTTGGGAAAGAAAAATCTTTCAAATTAGTATAATTTTTTATTTTTTAAATACCCGGTAAGCACCTACAGAAAAAAAAATATTAAAAATGTTTAATAGCAAATTAAGTAGCAGGACTTTGGGGATTTTTACGCTGAATAAAAAATGTATGAAAACTGAGTTTAAAATAATTCTTACAATATTCCCATAAAAATGGCTTTCCATTAAAAGATTAAGAATCATCCTATGATGCAAGATGAGAGAGTAGGTTTCACAAAAAAAGAAATAAAACAAAATTGAGTTTTGAATTCGATATATTCGAGGTGAGCCCATAATCAGGAGTCCGAGAAAACTGATTATATAATAAATTAGGAAAAATAATTTTACAAAATAAAAAATTGATGGGCTCACCACTGAATTTTTTTTTTTTATTTATTGGCACCGGGAACAAAGCCCATTTAGACAGCACATCAGTAAAGTGTTAGTAGGTTTAGTGAGGGAGCCGAGTTTTAGCCTGTAGAGATTTTATATGCTATCCAGGATCGAACCCCGGCCTCCCGCTCCAACATCGTCATCATCGATGCCGAAGCGGGCCGAGCGCGTTAACCAGCTCGTCCAACCCGACTCCCCATCCCTGAAATATATCAATTCAAAACTCAATTTTGTTTTATTTCTTTTATTGTGAAACCTACTCTCGCATCTTGGTCAAGTTTGATTATTATATTAAAATGTTTCACTTAGAACCAAAACCTAAATCCTTAAAAGTTATTAGTATTGCAAAAATTTAATAATTTAGATTAATTTCTCTTTATTGTTTTATTTAATTTATTCTTCTAAAACTTAAGTGACTGTGAATTTAATATTCTTGGAAATTAGAGGGTTACTTGTCACAGATAAAATAATAATTTAGTAATTTCTATTATTCATTTTTCACTATAGACTTTCAGTCAGCACTGGTTGACCATCTTCAGAAGTAAATGTCGTTTTAATTTTAGTCTCGATGATTGTCTTTATTTATAACTTATAGATTCTCTAAAGATTTCCGATCATTGCTGGTTTACAATCTTCATTTGTAGCTAACGCTTTTAGTTTTTGGAAAGTTTCAGTAAAAATGTATTAAAAAATGTATTTGAACTTAAAATGTCGAACTATATTACCAAAGATCTAAGAACCTACTGTTAAAGTTAAGAAGGAATGCATACAAGAATCATTCATTGACTACCATATTTCAAACACTGGAGAAGATTGAAATGGTATAGTCCCAATCAATTATTTTATCCGAAATTTGTTCTTTTCATTATTATTGAGTTGCCTCTCTATCACATTTCGATTAAGATCTAATTTAGTTATATTACTTAATAAAAAATTTATCGAATTGTTGATTATCAACATTATTTCATTTTTACTTTATCCAATGCAAAGCATGGGTAAAGTATTTATGTAATCGCTCTCGGGGCAAGCGTGGCTTCAAAGGGTCCTCAGGTAAAGACTACGGAACCCATGGACTCAATTAAAGTCACAAATTGTAGTATTCAATTAGGTTGAATTTTAGCACGTGACGGTTTTGCCAAAAATTACAAGGGGTCTCGTCGAGAGGCCAAAAAGTGCGATTTTTTCATTTAGTGCGTGCGGATGTATGTATGTATGGATGTATGTATGTATGGATGGATGGATGGATGTTATCGCTTTTTTGGCCCACGATTTTTTCCACACCGTTGCACCGATTGAAATGAAATTGAAAACCTACCATTAGTTTAACAAAATGAAGCGCTGATTAGTTTTTGGTACATATCGGCCCACAAACATTAGTACTTTATTTCAGTACTTTTTTAGTTTTTTCTAAATATCTTGAAAATGACTTAACCAATTTTGATGAAATTTAATATCCTAATTAAGTACCTTGGGGACCACAAAAAGGTTAAATAAAGTTTTTAGTAAAATTATATTTTAAAGTACTTTACTCTAGAGTAAGATGGTACTTTTTTAATTTTTTAAATTCTTTAAAATTTATTCATTTGAAAGTTTTAATATAGCTCATTTAGCCTTGTTTAAGTAAGAATGGATAGGCTTCTCTCTGTGAAATGCTAAAAATTTGGGAGGAATTTTTATGAGTAACCATAGCAACTGCGTTGTTTTCTTATCCGTTACCTTTGCTGAAGACAGAGAAATCGATTTTAAACCAAAAATAGCGATTGATTCTCATCTAGTACTTGAGGAATAATCATTCTATATTGGATTTTTGACGTTTCGGTTTTTATTAGTAACCATTGCTGAAGACATAGAGAAATCGACTTTAAACCAAAAATAGCGATTGATTCTCATCTAGTATTTGAGGAATAATCATTCTATATTGGATTTTTGACGTTTCGGTTTTTATTAGTAACCATTGCTGAAGACATAGAGAAATCGACTTTAAACCAAAAATAGCGATTGATTCTCATCTAGTATTTGAGGAATAACCATTCTATATTGGATTTTTGACATTTCGGTTTTTATTGGTAACCATTGCTGAAGACATGGAGGAATCGACTTAAAATAAAAAATAGACATCGATTCTCATCTAATACTTGAGGAATAACAATTCTACATTAGGTTTTTGACGTTTCGATTATTATTGGTAACCATTGCTGAAGACATGGAGGAATCGACATAAAATCAAAAATAACGATCGATTCTTATCTAATACTAGAGGAATAACCTTATTGCATTCCATTTTTGATGTTTTGACCATTAATGGCAACCTCTACTGAAAACGTGGAAGAATCGACTTAAAATCAAAAAGACTAAATTCTTTTTTGGTAAACAACTCAAGTTTGAGTTGTTTGCCATAAAAGAATTTAGTCTTTTTGATTTTTAAGTCGATTCTTCCACGTTTTCAGTAGAGGTTGCCATTAATGGTCAAAACATCAAAAATGGAATGCAATAAGGTTATTCCTCTAGTATTAGATGAGAATCGATCGTTATTTTTGATTTTATGTCGATTCCTCCATGTCTTCAGCAATGGTTACCAATAATAATCGAAACGTCAAAAACCTAATGTAGAATTGTTATTCCTCAAGTATTAGATGAGAATCGATGGCTATTTTTGATTTTAAGTCAATTCCTCTATGTCTTCAGCAATGGTTACAATAATAACCGAAATGTCAAAAATCCAATGTGGAATGGTTATTCCTCGACTCTTAAATGAGAATTATTTTTGAATTAATGTCAATATGAACTACAAATTGCAAGTGATATCTGATTAATAATAAAGGAACAAACATATTAATATTTCAAATGAATTTGGATAAAGTTTAGCAACGATCCGTTGCAGTTTATTTTAAAGAAGAGTTCCTCTCATTAATCTAATTGCGTGTAAATGTTTACATAATTGATTAATTCTCACCATGAATTACTAAAAAGTTTTTTTCTTTAAACGTGAAAATATTTGTTAAGACATTAACGTAAAACGAAACTTTAGGGAAAAAATCATTAATAAATTTATTTTCTCTTCTGAATAAATTTTTTATTTAGCTTTGTTTTCTTTTATTATACATTATATATTTATATATGAGTATAATGAACGGAAATAACATTTTTAGTGACTTTTAGAATTCCATAAAAGAGATGATAAAATTTATATTTTTTTAAATGAAATTTATAAGAAAAAGAGTGAATGAGAAAGTGATAGAGGCTGTGCCTAAGTTGGAAAGTTAAAGGGTCCATTAAACATTTTATTACAATTTTTATTTTAGTGGGATTATTTAACAATGGAAAATATCATTATCAAAGTAGAAAACGATGTACTCGTGAGAGGATTGAACAGAGAAACAGATAAAAAATAAATTAATGAGATTAGGGAGTGGTTAAAAATATACCTCACTTTGTTGTGCTGTTCAATAAACAAAGACATTCGCCATTTTTAGAAGTAATTACAAGATTTTCAGCAACAACTTTGAACTGGATTATCCATCTATAGCCGGATATTGACTGAGCGAGAGGCCTCGCGAGGCTGTCTCGGGCGTTTGTCGCAGAACCGTCCCGAGCGAACACAGGAAACGACCCGAGGCGTCTTTGAGCATTCACAAAAATCGACGACCGATGGATCGGGCCGAGGCAGCTTCAGACGAGGCAACGGGCACTTTTGCCTTTGGCGAGGCACGTACTGACCGACCAGGCATTTGCCTCAAGGGGCTGGCCTCGCGAAGCAAACCCTCAGTTAGTATCCGGCTTATAAAGCTGTAAACCTCCTCTAAAATATAATGCTCCGTTTTTGAAAAAATCTCAAAAAACGAAAAATTTAAATGTTAGCTTTTGATATTCCGATTTAAACCAAAAACTTGCTGTGCTGCTTCTAGCTTATATCGAGCTTAAGTTTTCAATATGATAGCTCTGAGACTCACGGTAGCGAAACGCAGGGGGTGTATGCACATAACGTACGCACGGACCAATGGATTTTTGGTCATTTTGGGCCGCCGGGTAACACAATATTCAGTTTTTTGTTCTAATTTTAGTTTCAAACTATTATGAGCATCGATTTCTTCCACCTAGAAGTGATAACGTGAAATTAACCTTTTCTCCTAGGAGAAAGAAGCTCTCTGCCAAGACCCTAGGAGGCGATTACAATACTTATTATATATTTTAAATATAAATTTGAAAGTAAATAAACTGCAACGGATCGTTGCTAAACTTTATCCAAATTCATTTGAAATATTAATATGTTTATTCTTTTATTATTAATCAGATATCGCTTGCTATTTGCAGTTCATGTTAACTTTAATTCAAAAATAATTATCAATTCTCATTTAACAGTCGAGGAATGACCATTCTACATTAGATTTTTGACGCTTCGATTATTATTGGTAACCATTGCTGAAGACATGGAGGAATCGGCTTAAAATCAAAAATAACGATCGATTCTTATCTAATACTAGAGGAATAACCTTATTGATTATTGATTCTCATCTAGTACTTGAGGAATAACCATTCTATATTGGATTTTTGACGCTTCGATTGGATAAAGGAAAAACTAAAATTAATAAATATTACTTGTGGAAGTATACAATAGAATTCATATTTAAAGTGTGAGTTTTCAGCAAAAATACGCGATTTGTGGTCATCAAGGTCCAGAGTGTTTTTATTTTTGGCTCTCTTCCCCACGAAAAATTTCTGAAATTGTGAATGTTTCAACCTTTAATCTAATAAATATTAATAAATCTAATCTTCGACTATTTCAATAATTTAGATTAATTGCTTTTTGCATTGAACTGTAACTTTTTCGCTGATTCTAGAATTGGACATATTTATAGGAGGTTTTAGAATCTATTATATTATAAAGAGAAGCAACCGACAAGTCTGGACAGGCACCTGACAAGACTAATCAGGCAGAGAATAGATTAACCATAGGCTAAAGCATTGAAATGGAATATTATATAGGCTGTTAAGTAGGAATGAAAATAGCTAATAAATTTGAAATTTCCATATAAAGAATGAAAGAAATATTAACAAAATCGTATTCTGGAAGTCATAAAAACTATCTAAAGAAAATAATTTATATTTTGATGTAAAATTAATAAATTAATTGGTTGACATTTTGAAATGAATATTTTTAGAAATTATTTTTCTGTTATTTTGTACATCAAATCGAATGTAGATTTATTTAAAATGTGTAGAAAATTCTATTGATTGATTTCGTTGATTAAATTTTAATCTAATTCTAGAATACATATTTATGAAGGGCTGAAACAGGGCCGCGCCGACTATATGGCGAATGTGTGCAAAACACACAGGCGGCCAAGTCAAAGGGCGCCAAAACAGCGAGACTGACACTTGACTAACCGTCTCTCTAGAGTGTCAGGACCCCGGCAGGAGATCGCAATACTTCACATTATAACCTATATTATTACATGATATAGAATATATATTATGTGACAGTAAAATCACATAAGAAAACCAAATTTTACGATTCCAAGTCCATGTAACAATTAAATTTCTTATGACTATCAGATTTTTTGGAGGTTCTAAAAATAGCAAGCCCATGACCGTTTTTCTGAAAATAAAAAGTATTTTGTCACCAGGAACTTGTGTCGACCATGCTTTTTTCAACTATCGTAGTTATCGAAAAAACAGACAAACACTCAAACAGATAGATATGTTAAAAATACTTGAAAATTATTTTCTTCATGCTTCATACATTTATAAATAGGTGAGAAAAAACAACCAAATTTTAATCACATGAATTTAATATTTGCTTCGACAACCTGTCAAACGTACCAAGTATTAAAAATTAAATGAGTTTAAAAGTAGAATTCCAGATGAGGAACCTTTATTAAGCTTCGTTTTGGTATTTTGAATACCTTTTAAATTATTAGACTTTAAATTTAGACCCATCACCGGAAATTGACAGTTTATAAATCTTATATTGCTTGCGAAATTCCATGAAAAATAGCCCTCCCTCAAAAAAAAATTACTGTGCGATCAATTTTTATCTATCCTCTTTTTTTCAAACCGGCTAAAAACGTCCTTTTGAGGCAATAGAAAATTACTAGTCTGAATTACCTGGCCTATATTATTAATATCTAGTATAAAAATATTGTGATGCGTTTAGTGCACCCCTTATGACCTGCACTAAGCTTGTATTATTAACAAACAGTGAATTGTTATATCTCAGATTAAATAGAAAATACATTCTTTGATTTAATTTTATGCTAGAATTTGTTAATCTCAAAGGAATGTCAATTCCCGATTACCGATTTTGGCACTGAGGCTTCGATTTCTGAAGAGACAATTGCCCTACTGACATAGGTGCTACAAATTTTTCAAATAAGATCTCATTAGGAAATCAAATAGGGTCTATCTTATCTTGTCTTTTTCTTATTAATTAAACGAGCATTTCTTGTATATATTTTTTATAATGATACTGATACAAGAAGAAGTTGCACCAAGAAGGTACAACCTCTGAAGTCCGTGGTGGACCCTTGTAACGTGAAGATAAGGGGAGATTTAGGGATTGGGTAGCAGTCGAAGGTATCTGTGGATGCTGGTCTTGAAAGATTGAAGGTTATAAGTAGCTGGAAAGACGGTCGGGGGAAGAGAGTTCCAGTCTCTAGATGTCATAGGGATAAATGAATTGGCGAATGCGTTTGTTCGATTAGTATCTAGTTTAAGTGCGTAGGGGTGTTGAATTTTAGAAAATCGTGTATTTCGCGCAAATGAAGCCTTTGGTGGGATTATCGATTTTATTTCGTCAGAACAAAAGCCATGGTAATATCTATAAAAAAGGGAAAGGGCGGAGACAGATCTACGATGGGCTAGGGAGTCGAGAGTGTCAGTTAATGTAGGATCGCCTATCAGTCTGATAGCTCGCCTCTGAATTGCATCTAAGGTATTAAGAGAATACTTGGAGGCTCCTCTCCACAAATGCGAGCAATATTCAAGACAGGGGCGAATTTGAGCCTTGTATAATATAAGGAGTTGAGTGGGGGTGAAAAATCGTTTGGTTCGGAAAAGAAAGCCAAGCTTACATGCTGCAGCTTTTGCTACTGCGATAATATGGTCATTCCAAGAGAGGTCAGAACCTAAGGTGACACCTAACATTGATATTTTATTACGGAATTCCAATGAGCTCGAATCAAAGGAAATGTCCGGATGGTTCCTATCTGCGCGCCTAGAAATTAGGCAGCATTGTGTTTTGCTAGCATTAAATTTATATTTATATATAAATATATATATATATAGAATCGGTTTTTCAAAAACGAGCTCTAACGATTTCGCTAAAAAACAGTGAACTTTTCAAGTCTCATGAGTTATTAGTGCCGTATAGAATTTTAATTAGATTGAAACAAGGAAGGGTGTGTAAACTGGCCCATAGAGTCAGTTGTATGTCAGTTTGTAAAGTCTTTGTTAAAGTTGACAAAGGGTAAAACCTTAGAATTCACCTTCTGGCTGGCCGGATAACCAATCAGATGACACGCACTTTCATCTGATTGGCCATCCCGACGGGCACAAAGTGAATTCTAAGGTTTTATCCTTTGTTAACTTTAACAAAGACATTACAAACCGACATACTGGCCCTTAGAGGCAAAAAGTTACCGAGCATCGCTCGATGCTTCAGATCACTATGCATTAACATAATAGGAATATGTTTATTTGTATCGAGGAAAGAACACCCTCATTGGTTTCCTCTTGAAAATCGACAACTCTGCTAGAGTCGGAGAAAGAAAATAATTTCAAAATAACATTTTTGATAATAATCGTAAATTTTCATTGTATCTAATTATTTTTTTAATATTAAAATCATTTTAATTCACATTAAATTATATATTTTCTGGCTACATTGAGCCCATAATAGCAAAGAAAAGAAAAAAACGTAACCACATACTATGTCATATTCTGAGTGCCTTAAGCGAAATTTAATTATAATAGAGATATCATCATCTTTTGTTAGAGCAAAGGAAAAAGGAGAGACAAGGTTTTCAATCTTGACAAATAATGAACTTGAAAAAAAAGTATCGTAGGAAAACTTAAACAAAACCCGAAATATTCAATCAAAATTTTTTTAAAGTAAGTATTATTATTATTATTATTATTATTAAATTAATAAACAAAAACAAAACAATTTTTTTAATCTTTTTGGAAAAACTTTTATCATTGGATGGAGACAGAAGAAAAAAATTGAATTTTACTTTAGGAAAAGACAACGAGAGTTGTTTATTTATTTAATTAATCATAAAGTTTTGGGTTATATGGTGGCGAATGCAAAGGATACAAATTAAACTCATTATCATTAGGGGAAGAAGATTGCCCCCTGATTCTAATTGAATAAAAAGTACTAAAGAAGTCGAGAGGCTAATCGTATTCATAAATATTATATGCATATAGAGAAACAAGGAAGGGAGGAACGAAATCCTGGCAAAATGAGGCCAAATAATTTAAAAAAGGAACTTTTTAAAAAACACCATTTCATTGAAAAATCCATTTAAAAAAGTAGAAAGTTAACTTTTTGAACCGACTTCAAAAAAGGAGGAGGTTCTCAATTCGACTGGTTTTTTTGTATCTATGTTACCTGATATCTTCGCCAATTGTGAACCGATTTTGATGATTTTTTTTGCATTGGGTTCAGTATAGTTTCTGATTGGTCTCGTTTTCTTTCATTGGTATTGGACCTTTTTTGTTATGTTTGTTCAGGCATAACTTCTTTGTTTAATAACCGATTTTAATGATTCTTTGTGCGTTTGGATCAGTATAGCTCCAATATAGTAAAGTAACTAGCTATTTATTTATTTATTTATTTTATGTATGTTCAGCGAGAACTTTTTGTTACGTGGACCGATTTCGATGATTCTTTTTTGTATTGGAAGGGGGTACCTTAGGGGTGGTCCCTTATTAATTTGGTCAAGTTCTGATGATATGATCAATGACGAAATAACGTAAATCTCCAATTCTTATGAGCAAATAATTGAAATTATAATAAATAAAATATTTTATATAAAAAAAAACAATCTTAAAACGTTCTCTTAAAACCCGCAAACGTTTCGAGAGAATTTTTCTATTTATGAATTGAATTTTATTATCATTTTCTGATTCATTCGCTCAAATGAACGAGATGCATGCAACGTATTATCATAAGTCGCTATTCTTAACATTACTAAAAAGGGAAAAATAAAAATAATTTTTAGAAAAAAAAATCGACTTCAAAAAAAATTAAATCAAAAATAAAATAAAATTCACTAAAAGGTATAAAATAATTATTTAATTTAGTTACAATTTCCTCTTCGAGTGCCATACCCGAAACGGGTGTCGGCGCCTCTCCACATATACCTGTGCTGAGTGTGTTTAGTTGTTTTACACAGATATACGGGACCTACTTTTTAACGCCGGTTCCGAACGGATAATTTGGAGAGGTGACTAGGCAATTATACTCTTGGTAGGTTGCCATTACTTTCCAAGAGGAGGTGACTGCAAATATCTATCTGCCGAGACTCGGTCTCGAACCAGCGATCTTCGAGTCAGCGACCCGACACTCTAGCCACTGACCCACAGTCACCTACAACTACAACTAAACGACCAAATATTTACATGAAGTCACTTTTTGAAGTCGGTGCCAAACAAACTATATAAGCGAGCTTACCCGCCTTACGTACTCAGTAAGATCCGTTAAGTTCGATTCATAAAATGTATTTGGCACTGACTTCAAAATGTGATTTCATGTAAATATTTGGTCGTTTAGTTGTAAATAAATTAAATAATTATTTTTTACCTTTTAATGAATTTTATTTTATTTTTTAGTTAATTTTTTTGAGTCGGTTTTATTTATTTTTTTCTAAAAATTAATAATCCTAGAAACATTTTCATATTGATATTAATAAATATTTTTAGAGTTTTTTTGGAGTTAAATGTGAGAACTTTTTCAGTAAGTGTAAGTAGCATCTTTCATCATCATCACAGAGTATTACACATTCCCAAGAATGGTTTGACACAACCGCCTGCCTCTATTCAATTCTAGCCCATGACACAATTCACTTCTCTAAAAGTCCCACATCCTATATCTCATATCTTTAACAAAGGAATTTATTAGCTGAGAAGTATGAAAATAAAACCTTTTAAATCTCAATAATAGCCCTGATAACAATAAGATATATTCTAGACATCTTGAAAACAACTTGCTCATCTTACTAGTAGTCTGGAAGAACCTTTATGGTCCATTTATTCTACATCTTCTAGAGATACTTCTAAAGACCTAGAAAATTATTTTTTTACAATTCTAGTCGGAGGGAAAAGAGTCTTATCTTAATTTTTTTCCACATCTCCCCTTATAGACCTCTGATCCTCCCACACAAGATCCGGACGAATGGCTCAGGATATGGCCACAGTAGAATGGTACAAGAACCTTTGTGATCTTTGATCAACAATTTTACTTCTACTCATCAAGGCTTTTACGGAGATACACACACGTAAATATTTAATTGAATGACACTGTTAGAATTAAAAGGAACTAAATCTTAATTTTTAAGGGAGAATGGTGTGGGTTCTTGGTGAAATATATTTAAATAAAGTAAAGAAAATTTTGAAAAATATAAGAAACTTTTTAAAATTTAAAATACTAGGTACAAAGAAAATTTAAAATACTAGGTACAAATTTAAAATACTAGGTACAAAGAAATAAAAGACAAGATGCTTGTTTAGCATGTCTCTATATATATTTAGGGGTATGAGCCCATCTTCAGGAGTTCCGTTTACTCTGTGAACTCCTGAAGATGGGGTCATACTCAGAATATATATAGGGACATGCTAAACAAGCATCTTATCTTGTGAAACCTACCTAGTATTTTATATTTTAAATTTTAAAAAGTTTCTTAAATTTTTAAACATTTACTTTACTTTATGACTAAATCTTAGTCGAATTTTATTTTGTCATCAGAATTAGATATGTGTATGAACGGAATTTGAAAGTGGATCGAAAATCCATGATAATAAACAGAATCTAAGTAAAAAGTTGTCTTTAAAACCAAATGATTTTAATAATACAAGTAATGCGAGGCTTAAGTGGGTTTCCAAATCAAAGGACGAAACGTGGTTAATTTAATTAAAAATATTTTTCATTAAACACTGTCCTTATTATTATTAATTTTAAAAAACTAATTTAAACACAATTTTAATAAAAATAAACACTTGTACGCTCTACACTACTTTCACCTACAACTTCAATTCTTTTAAATTATCCTACTAATTTTGAAGTTGCATCTTCTCATGAAATTATTTTCTAAAAGTTTTTTGAAATAATAATTAAAACAGGAATAGTAGGGAATTGGACAATAAATGAAAAAACAGAGTGTTTATTAAATGGGCCAGACGTTTCGTCGATTTATTTCGACTTAATTGTCAAAAGACAATTACACTATGTTACGAAACATCCTTAATCTCTTTTATTATATCTACAATACATTCTTGACCTCAATTACTCAACAATTTTGAACTTTTTTTCAAAAAATCAAATTATTTTTTTTTATTTGCAAGAAATTTTCTCTGGAAAGAGACCGACTGGTAGAAATTTTAACTGAAAGTAATGGAAGGGAGCCCAGGGGTAGTGAGGAAAGAAAACATTAACACATCATATCCATTTAAGCTGTAATTTAATTAAGAAAAAAAATTGGTTTTCTATTTTAATGCTCCTGCTAAGGAAGAAGAAAATTTTAAACACTGCTGTGGAGAGAGCAAGGAAATATTTTGTTTGTTTCGTTCATTGACTCTTTAAAACCCTGAAGAATGAGGAAAAAAATCTCGCGAAACGTCGGTTTGAAAGGAAAGGAGGAAAGAATTCAATAAATTATACCTTATTTGGATATGTGTTAATTTTTTCTTTCTTTGCTACCCCTGGGCTGCCTTCCATTACGTTCAGTTTTTTTTTGTTTTTATAATTTTTTTTTTAATTGTTAAAAGGGGGAAAAAGTTGAAGATTGTTGAGTAATTGAAGCCAAGAATGTATTGTAAATATAATAAAAAAGATTAAGGATGTTTCGTCGCATAGTGGGATTGTCTTTTGACAAAGAGTGATAAGATGGGCCACTGAGGATGTCGAAATAAATCGACGAAAGGTCTAGCCTCATTTAATAAAAACTCTGTTTTTAATTTATTGTCCAATTCCCTACTATTCCTGTTTTATATTAAATTGAAAGTTTTTGTGCCGAGAGTAGCCGAATTTTTATATATTGAAGGAGACAATAAAAGAGTGTGTCTTCTGCTGGAATTATAAATTTTATTTATTTATAACGAAACGTTCGTTTCGAATTTATAAGTATTTTATTTATTTATAACGAAACGTTCGTTATAAATAAATAAAAATTTATAATTCCAGCAGAAGACACACTCTTTTATTGTTTCCTTCAATTCCTGTTTTAATTAATAATCATTATGGATGCGAGTGATACGCCATTTTAAATAATGTTTTTCAGCTTGAGCTTTCGGAATATTAGATAAAAAATGTTGATTGTTTTCAGTAAAAGCTAATTATACTAAAATATTATTAATTTAATTTTGTTTATTGGGCCTCCGAGGAGCGGGCCGCTCTCTTACAAGACAAAAGACTATTACACAATTTTTTTTTAATGATATTGATGTGAGAAGGAGATACACCAGAAGGTCCATCCCTTAAAGGCCTGTATGTGCTGGCCCCTCCATCGTGAAAAGAACAGAGTAGAAGGAAAGAAGCCGGGATCACGAGCCAAATCTCAGAAAGTTAGATATAGTCCAATTTACTAAGTTTTTAGGGGCTTCGAGCAGTGGTAAATTCTCCGCGCAATAAATTAGTTTAAATTTATCTCCCACTTAATTTACAAATCTTTCATACTTTCAGCTTCAAAACAAATTAGTTCAGATTCAGAGCGGGTGGCTGAGAGAGCCAGGATTAATCCTGACTGACATTTCACATTTCTTTTTTTTTTTGTATTTACAAAAAATAATGATACGCCACCCGCTCTATATGTTCTTCTGCTGAAAGTGTAAAAATTAAGGAGAGATCCTTCAGCTTGAGCTTTCGGAATATTAGATAAAAAATGTTGATTGTTTTCAGTAAAAGCTAATTATACTAAACTATTATTAATTTAAAATTACTATATACTTCTGAATTCATAATTTGTCAGTTTTTTGTTAAAAAATAAAAAATAATATGCGAACGCCAAATCGTGATTGGAATCCTTTATACTAAAAATAAACCAAATAATGACTCCATAAAAGCAATTATTCATCCACCATCTATAAATACCTACATATCAAAATATATTGTTAGATTTTTCAGGGTAAATCCGCTGAGGGATTACCCCGGATTGGTGTTAAATACAGTTGGTAATCCATGAGGTAATGTTGCTTTTTAATCCTGGATTTGGTATTATTTACCAACCGAACGCTGGTTATTCAAAAAGAGAGACCAGCCACACAAACATTGATTTAACTCAATAGTATTTGTTCAAAAATTTAAATATCTAAATTGTCATAGTGAAAAATATGAAAGTAGTAAATAAAAGATTATTCATTTTTGTCTATTATCGTATGAGTAAGATCCCCAATTTACATATATATCTACTATATATACTTAGCTAATATAACATTCAAATAATTCTTTATTGTATAATAGTTTATGCAGAGTGTAGTTCTTTTTAGAAATTTCAAAAAATGGCATAAAGTTCTCTCATTTGAACAAATTCTTGCATTTTAAGAAAAAAATAAAATACCTATATTAAACTTTATTTTTGAAATCTTGTTTCCTTTTCAAAGTTCAAAAATTTGTTCAAAAGGGGCAACTTTTACAAAACAATCGAAATATTTTTTTTTCTTATTTTTAATATAATATAATATACTCCGACCAGATATAGAAAAGAAAACATGCATTGAATGATCCAACAACAAAATGTACGCATTTTTATGGTAATAACCGTAATTAAAAATAGTTTTGACTATCAAAATTAGTAGTTTTCATTTTATTTTAGTGATATTCAAAAATATAAGGTTTCAATACTTAACGCCTAATGATGCAACCAGCCATTCAGATCGTTCGATTTGAATGCATAACCTAGAACACACAGGCGAAGCTCTAGCTTTCTAATTCCCCCCCCTCCCCACTTTTTGGTCACTATCAATTTTAGATAGAGAATCATTTTCATAAGGTAAATAGTTTTAACCATTAAAATTATTAGTCAAGCAACATACTATACACCGAAGAATATTACGAGTTTTATTTTAAAATAACAAACAAATATCAATGGGTATTTCTTTCAGTGTGATTTTTGCATTACATTTCGCCTAATTTTAAAACAATTTCTCTTGTTATTAATATTATTTTTTGTGAAATTATAAAGGCGATTTCAAGTAAATTGCGAAATAGATTCGAAAGAAAATCGTACGTCATATTGTCAACCCTATTGCAAGAACTAGGTAACTCGACTTTTCAAGTTCTTGAGATATGGGGGAAAAACGTTTTACCTCTATTTCTTACCAGGCATTTTTAAAGTGCTTATCTGAATAAAATGCTTAATATAGCTATGACCGCAAGCCGCACGTAAGGACCACGGGTTTACCAGCCCAGGTCTAAGCTCAAAGTTTTTCTGAAAGTTCAAGTGTTATATTTTTTTTCTGTTTTAAGAATAAATATGTGGCTGAGTATCTATATAGTAAGGACCATCTATAAATTACGTCACACAGCCAGGGGGAGGGGGCATTTCAGATTTGTGGCAAAATGTGACAGGGGCGCAGGTATCTTAACACTAGAACGCCCGGACTTTCAGATCCCCTAGAACGCCCGGATGCCGTCAATTTGACGACTTGCATTTTTCAACACTCAAACTAAATAAAATCATTCTGTTTCTTTTATTTAATATTTTTTTTTATTTTTCTAATAATAAATATAATTCTATTATCAATTTATATATTAAAAATACATATTAATATATTACATTTAAATTTTAAAACTAGGGCTCGGCATATATATATGGATTTCAAAACAGTAGGTTCCCTCGAAATGTTGTAAAATAATAAAATGAAACATCAAAAAGATAAAAAAAAGCGACATACAAAGAAACATAATTTTTTTATTTTACCACAAGTTTTTCAAAGAAGATTGTAAATTTAAAAAAAAAAACAGAACAAAAATAATCTGAGGGTCAAAAAAGATGCTAAAATGTTCAAAAAAAAGAATGAGGAATTATTCGTGGTTGAAAAATTAATTTAAAATATAAAAATTGGGGTAAAAAAGAGTTACCGTCAAATTGACGGCTTTTGGGCGTTCTTGGTAAATCCATAATTTTCTCCATAAATAAAAATTCATAGGGTGCTATTTTTTTTTATTAGAAAGCTATTCAAAAATGATTAAAAGTCAGCGAGTTTCAAAATTCCAACTTAAATAGTAACGAAATGAAAGAGAAATGAAATGTGAAAACCGTCAAATTGACGGCTTCGGGCGTTCTAGTGTTAAAAATGATGATGTGACAAAAGTCAAATTAAAAATTTTTAAAAATATTTAAATGTATTTTTTAGATTTCAGGTTACTCTAACCTCCGAAAATGTTGGTAAAATTAATCTAACTAGATAAAAATTTGTAACCAACGATCTGGACTCTGTGCAGCTTTCATTCTTCTGCGCATGCAATGTGTTGCTTACAATACAGGCGTACCAATCGCCAAAGTCATAAATCAAATTTAAATTCAGACTACACTTAGAGGATTTTAATTCATACAGTTATTGATTTATATTTTATCATTCAATATTTTTTTTTTTTTTTTTCTTCCCCTTGGCCTCGGGAACTTGATGCCCATTTAGCCAGTCGTCACAGATTCACGTCGAATAGGTGTATAAACAAATAAAATAAAACTAAATAAAACAAAATAAACTAACAAAACAAATAACTAAAATCCGTTGGATTATAGTTGGAAACCAATGGAAACTAAATGTTTAATAAAGGAGTCTGCAGTTGGCTCCTCCTTGGTCTAGAGATGCCAATAGGATCTCTGCACATGTGGGTAAATAATTTCTTTCATTTCATATTCAGATATAAACGATCAATAAAAAATAAATAAAAATAAATAAATATATAAAAAATAAATAAATAAATAAATATATAAAAAATAAATAAATAAAATAAATAAATAAAATAAAATAAATAAAAAAAAAAAGTTATACTTCGAAGAAAATATATAAAATAAATGAATAAATAAAAACAATAAGAAAAGATTCTTATATAGAATGATCTTATCTGTTGGTGACACTCGGGAGCTTTCTGGGAGACGTCAGCACACTATGAGAGTTCACTCAGGACTGAATATTTTTCTTATAAAAGCTCAAAAAAATCTATTTATTTTTAGCAAAAACACTTAATTTTTTTTTAATAAATAAACCCTTTTTCTTATAATTAAGGAAAAATAATAGTAATAGTAAATAAGGTGTTAAATGATATGAATAAAAATAAAGCTAAACTTAAAAATATATTAAATTCCTTTAGCTGAGTTTAATTTATAAAAAAATACAATTAATAAATTATAAGGTATAAAAGTGATAGTGTGACGTCACAATCAAGAGGGAGCTCAATGAAGATGTGACAGAAAGTCACACAGGGGGTGGAGGGGAGTGGGGGCAGGGATCTTAAAAATTATGATGTCAAAAAAGTCAAATTAAAAAACTTCGTCCCCAAAGAATCGCAGTTAAACGCGCCAAAGAATTTTTATCTTATCTTATTATATTAAACGAGCAATTCTTGTATATATCAGTAAAAATGTGACACAGGGGTAGGGCGGTCTAAAAATCTTGAAATTCGTGTGACGTAATTTATGGACGGCCCCTTATTTGCATAAAAAGGGCACATTAAAATTTCCCCTACTAGATTTTTGTGGATTCGATTTATATGTGTATATTATTTTGAAATAAGGACGCCCTGACTATTTTCCTACTAAAGTATCCTTGTGTCTTCTTTCTAATGGCTCGATAAAGTAAGTTATTAGATGGCTATAATTATTATTTTTTCCAACTTCTGTTTCTTTCTTTTTTGTGTATTTTAATAAAACCAACGAATAAGTTTTGTAAACTTAGAACACGCGATAAAATAATAATAGTAGTAATAAATTTTCTCTGTAAAAAAATGAAAAAGTAGAATAAACCATTGCTCTATTCTCAACAACAATAAATTTTCTAAACGAAAGCAGTAAATTTCAATGACCATTAATTTATTTATCCGTTAAAATAAAAGAAATTGGTTCACGAAGGGTGGCAGAAACATTTTTTGTTCATTTTTTTGATTCTGCGCTCATGTCAAATTGAAACTCTTAAATGTATGTTTGTTTAATATGATAAAAGGAAATTTAAAGGCTGAATGAATAATTGGTTTAAACGAAGATTTGAAGAAGACAAACAATGTCATTGTACAGATCAGGGAAATTCTGATTCTGATGAATAATAAATAAATCGTCAAGTCATCATTTCAATCTGTGGACCGGTCCTTATATAAATAATACTATTGTTCGTCGAAGTGAAATCCACCAATCATGATTAGTTGAAAGTTTCAGCTGAACATGATGACATTGAGATGGAATTAAATACGAGATGAAATCTAACTTGTATTCATTTAAAAGTAGGTACAGAATACCTAAAATTAAGTTCACGTGAGCGGTAAACGTAGCAATAACCGTCTGTTTTTGATGACATTTTTTGAAAAAACTAATGGAGATTATTAGAATCAACGCACACACACATTTAAGCATAGTGAGCATGCGCACTTGACATTCATGTTGAGAAATTTCAAAATACGCATGTTCGCTGCCTCAGATTATAGTCAATAAATAAATAACATAAGTTATAATATTTAGGGAAACCGATGTTGGTTTATAGTGAAACATATTAAACACAGGAGGTTTTTATAACCCGTTAAAAAACTCCTGAACATAAGTTATAACTGAAAAACTTAAATGTATATTATAATACTCCCTTATAAGTTATAATTAGAGACCGGATTCCTATAGCAATTGCATATTTTGTTTGTCGTCACATACCACCCAGGAGACCAATTATCTATACGAATTATGCATCTAGGATACTGTGGGTTAAATTTTATACTGCATATTTTTGCATATTTGAAGAATATTGCATAAAATTGCATATTTGAAGGATATTTTGTCAAATATTGCCTATTTCGTGCCAAATACAGATTTTTTCAAAGTAAATTTTCGGAGAAAGAATGAAAAAAAATGAAAAAATATAATATACTAGTTCCTTTTAAATTTGCCCCCATTACGATCTGAGAATATGGAGCGCTACTTTTCATCGTATAAATCAATTTTAACTGACAGCAGACTATAATAACCTGAAGATAATTTAGAAAAATACTTGTATATATAAATTATTCACAATTACAATTTTAGTTATTTTTGACATCCTTTGTTAATTATTTCTTTATTATTATTATTGTTTTTTTAATGGCCTTCGGTAACTATATCCCATTTTGGTCATTGAGTGTCACGTGTGTGTGTGTGAATTAGTATAGTGATCAGATTATAGCCGGACTAATATTTGCATTATTTTATTAGTTTATTATTTGTGTATATCAAATTGTGTATGTTAATATAAAAAATAAAACAATACAATACAATGGTATCTGTTAAATAAAACTACCCACCCCTACCCGTATTTTTTCGATAACATTTTTTGAAACATTATTATATTTATTATGTTGATTTTATTCAAGAGCACCTATTATTTCTTTGAGTTTAAAGATTTTTTAATATATTAAATATAATGCGAATTTTGTGAAATTTTTTACTCAATAATAAAAGTACATATCGTAACCTTGGACTGTAAACCTGATACCTCCATTTTTTATCATATATGAAATATTAATACCGTTCGAAAGAAAAAGAGATGCAGCATCGTCCAAGTAAAACTGCTACTTAAAATTACGATCGTAAGTTGTAGAATAAAAATGTGAAAAATTGTTTTTTTCCATAACACCAATATTAAATTTTGTTTGTTTTTTCTCTGCCCTGTAAAATTTACTTGTTGTGAGTTATCAGGTTTACTCTCTAAGGCGACGTTATTTGACACTTGTTGTCTATGTCTATAGCGTACTTTGGAATTTTATTTCTTTCATAGCAATTCTTCAAATATCTACTCTATTTGTTTTCAATTTTAATTTTTTAGTGAATAAAAAATTTATTTTGCCAATTATTACTGAATATATTTGCATATTTGAACGTATTCTGCATATTGCTTGCATATTTCAGCCTTTTTAACTCCATATTTTGGCAGTTTTTACTGCATAAAAATCCGGTCTCTCGTTATAAGTGACGAATTTTCATAGGTAATTCAAAAGGGAACTCTTATTAGTTTTTCGCCCTCTTATTAAATTTAGTTTCTTAAATAATTTTAAAATTACTTTCGGCAGAAATTGGGAGAATAAAAAAAATCATCATTGACTATGTTCCTTTATACGGTGCGCGAGCACTGGCAGGTGTTCTCAGATATGTCTTTAGTTGCATGTTCGTTCCTTTAGTGCACTGTATGGCTCATGTCTGATTTAAGCAAATACCTTCTGAAAGCTATGAATCAGAAAGAGCTATAAGATTCTATTAGACGGCCAATGGGTGCAAGGCCGAAGCAATATGGAGCGGCTTCGCGCTGACGGTTGGCTCAAGAATAAGAACTTTGTGAATTTGATGAAGAGGATCTCATTAAAAATTCCCATTCTATATGATTTCAGCCGAAACTCTTCATATTCCTTTTAGAAATAACTCCGTGATTTAGTTTTCTTAAAGCAAAACTCCAATTAAAATACTTCCCCATACCAAGAGTAAAAAATAAAGTAAATATCTTATTACAATATATTTTTATCTTTTTTTATCTTTACCACTCAAAACTACTAATAATATTCAATAAATTAAAACTCTAACATAAATAAGACCATGATCCATTAAAATCCCTAGTCACCCTAAATAAATAATGAATTCCATACCTACACGATCCCTAACAAACACTTAACATAATCCATGTAATCCTATTTTGACTTACAAACAACTTCTTAAACCCTTTTTTATTATAACCTTTCCTCTATTTATCCCTATATCTATGTATTCAAAGTTAATTAAAACAAATCGCCATTAATTTGCATAAACCAAATAAGGAGTAAGGTTTTTGTTCCATTTGCCAACTCGTTTGGGATTAAAGTTTAATTCTCTGCCCCTGTTTGCCTACCACCCCGTTAGCTGCTCAGGTATAAATCTCTCGCTCCTTTTCTAGTTATATACATTCTTTTGAAAAAAAATGCTTTGTTTTCCTTTTATTTTGATAAATTTATATCTAATTTACTTAATGTAAATTTATCTGTCTAAATTTAAATCACCATTTTACCACTACCAACAACATCTATATAAAATGTCTTATAGCTTTGGTCGTTGAATTATATTTATTATTTATTATCTCTCGTACCTATATTATTTCTTTATTATATTATTAATAGAAATAAACAAATTTTTAGTTAATAAATTAAAAAAAAAAAAAAACGTAAAGAAAAGTGGAAGTTAGTTGTGACGTCACTGCTGTACTTACTAAATCTTTCTATCGGAATTCTAATTAAATAGTCCATAATGTATACTCTTTAATTCGCCATTGTATATGATTATATGAGACAACATGACTTCACTTCGATGCATTTCGAGTAATGATTTTTTTTATTTTATTTACAATAAAACTTAAAAAGATGTTTAAATAAATATAGTTAATGTAATCATGTTTTTCGAAAAACATATACAGATACTTTAGATTGATTAGAATATAAATTAATAAAAATTTATATATATGGTTATATAGGTATATATTTTGGGCGTAACAAAATTAGTAACTTGTATGTGTTTAATTCAATTGCTATTTTGAATCTCCCTTGTTCAAAAAATTAAATTTTTCCCATCCCTGTATGTATATATATATATATACAGTTCGTCAATCTATTGACCTATCCATATCCATCCTCATGTATAGGTGTTTGTTGTGGTTTTTGGATATTTGCTCGTTTCGCGGCTCCGGGTGATGATTTATTTTTGCACCCCACACCCACCCTCTCTTTATTCTTCAGCCACCCTTAACCCTAAACCATATACAATTTACCCCATTCTCTTTTTCGCTGATCTATTCTTTTCAATTCTTCTCTAATCATTCATAGCTGTTTGTTTTAGTTCCTCTCTACTGAATTTTAATGGTGACCATAAATAAAACCTCCGACTAAAACGGATAGAAACACAAACTGACCACAAAAACAATCTCAACAAGAAAAAATCTATGTGCATAAAAAAATTGTACAAACAAATAATATATTTTTTTGATGATACGCAAAAAGGTGAAAAAGAATTACTCTTATTCGTACCTTTTTCAAAATATTCTGGCATGTTTATTACATATTATTATGTTCTTCAAATACCACGAATTAATAACAAACATATAAAAGTTAATTAAGTAATTGTAATTTTTTCCTAAATCGTAGCTTAAAAATGCAGAGTTGGAACTTGTGTTTGCCAGGAGAAAATAATTAGATACTTAATTTATCACTAAAACTATGATTTTTCACCTGGTAGCTAAATCAACTTTGAATAAATTAAAATAACTCGAGGAAAAAGTAAAAACAAATTAAAGACTGGAAAAGCTCATCATTTAGAGCCTTAGTAAGAAATATCAAAATCAAAAATTATATATGTGGGTGATTATTTGCATCAAGCAGAGGACCACCTCAACTATTTATCTTTATTCAGCATTATTATCAGTGGCGTGAGGTGCATGGATGCTGTGGATACAACGGATCTCTAAAATATCAAACATTTAGAATTCATAAATATATACATATAAGGTCGACTTCAAAATTTCAGGATGATCTTTAAATTTTCAATGTTATTATCCGGCTTATTTTAAATATTTCTATAAAAAACATTTTTTTTTAAAGATATTGGTTCTTAAATAAAATAAAAAGTGTTGCATAGTTTTAAGGGGTAATATAAATGAATGATTTTTCCGAAACTGAGTTCTTTAAATTTTCAAATTATTATCCGGCTTATTTCAAATATTTCTATAAAAAACATTTTTTTTTTAAAGTATATTGGTTCTTGAAATGAAATAAAAGTGTTGCATAGTTTTAAGGGGTAATTTAAATGAATGATTTTTCCGAAACTGGTGCGGATAGAAGTTTTGAAGTCACTGCCTGGTAGGTATTTCTTCCAGTTCAAGCATGTCAAAGACAAGTCCAGACGAGTTTAAGTCGAATAAAAATTGTTCTAGCTGAGGAATTATTAAAATAGAAATAATACAAAAAAAGGAATAAATAAATATGATTTGAGAATCTTTGGAATAATCCATTTCTAAGAACTCTCAATATATAAGATCGGAAATAACTAAGACTGCTCTAGACAAGACATAGCTTGCTTATAGCAATAGAATTGGAAGAAATTTAAGATTTTCTTATATGACAGGCTGATTTATTGTGGAAGATGGTCGATTTCCATCTCAGGGACTGTCGAATTTAAGTCACAAGAATTAATTTCTGACTCCTACCATCACTCATAAAAAGCAGTATCCGTTTGGGGCGAAGGTCCCAAAATATATTTTTAAAAAATCTAATATTAAATTTGAAAAATAACGAAAATTGATGACGTATTCGATAAAAAAAAGGCGAAGTTTAAAATAAAATTTCAAAAAATGAAGGGTACTTTTATGGACATCATCCCTGGGTGAAAAATCACCAACCGCCACTGATTATTATTATATTTATGGTTATTTCTACTAAGACGGCTCTAACAGTCGGAACTGAGTCTTGAAAAAGTTTCAACTTTTATCTAAATTTGTAATTATAATACATATATTATATTTTTAAAAATATGGCGACTATTTTAATCATTGTTGGTCTAGTCCCCGAAAAAGTCTTTCTCATCATAATATATCATATCAATTTATTTTATATTATTTTATTTTTCATTTTAGTTTTTTTATTTCATTTCGACAGATCGCTAAAGATAATTTACACCGAATGCATAAAACATGTCACCCACTAACACACACTCACACACACTTTCTCTTTTATCCCTTTCTCTTCTACGAGGTATTATAAATTTTAGTCATTTTGAATCTCTCTCTTTCTCTTTCGGGGACAGGGTCTTTATAATGTGGTCTAAAGAGGCAGACCGACAGAGTGGACGTTTACCCAGAGATATCATTTGACTTCCAAATCTCTTTGCTTTTATTCATATGAGACTCAGAGAGCGGAGATGGATACATTTTATCTCTCTACTTCCGCCCATCTACAACTCGCCATTCTATATTCTTTATTCAATTTGTTTGGTATTATCCAAATCTTAAACGAAACATCGAAATGTTTTTATTGCTTTCTATAGATACAAAATGATCTCCAGATAAGAAAAGATGAGTATTCAACATGTTGCACAACTTTACTAAAGATTAGATTTTCGAATAATAACGGGATATAGAATGAAACAACAACTATAACAACTCGGAATAGCTATGTCTATTAAATACTAAATATATAAAAGCTAAGAATAGAACAAGAGGCATAAGTTTTAAGAACTCAAGGAGTCGTCTAAGAATAAGATATTTACACAAATCATACTTACAACATATTTCAAAATATACTATTCACATTCAGATATACTCTATCAAAAAAAATCATGTTTAAAAATTGTTTTCCTACATATTTCACACATTTCTATAGATGAAAATGAAAATTTTTGAGTGAGCACAACCCTTTAATTACTTAGAAAACTTTAAAACAATAATCTAATAGGAGACCCGCCTCTAACTAACTCACTCCACTCCCTGGCTCACCGAAGAACCGTTTCTGCACTTTCCCTGTACTAGAGATACTATCATGGTGTCTGTTCAGTCGAACTGAAATCAATTTTCCGCCTAAAGCCCTCTTTACAAGAAACACGCGGTTTTCGAACGCTCAGCACCCCTTCCCTGTCAAATTGGATAAAAATCGAATAAGCGCTTTCGCCAACTCTTTTATCTCTATGACCTCCAGGGACTGGAACTCGCTCCCTGCCACCATCTTCCAGCGACTTATAACCTTCAGCTGTTTAAGACTCGTATCCACATATACTTCTACCCATGCCCATCCCATAAAATTCCCACTTCTTCTTCTTTTCACGATCGAGGAGCCAACCCAGGCCTTTAGTGGATAGACCTTTTGGTATAACTCCTTCTCTCATCATGTTCATTAAAAAATAAAAATCTTATGAACTGTTTTGTAAATTATTAAGTAATAGTTAAATATTAATTTTCATTGAAATTTTAAAGAATTAAAATATAAAGTGGATATCGATGAGGCAGTCCAAAAAAGAAGAAGATAATTTACACAATCTTTTTATTCATGAAACCGACGTTTCAGGCTATTCTCCTCCTTCAGGTTTTGAAAAGTCATGAAGGAAATCCAATGCGACATTCCCTCTGTCTCCTCTTACTACATTATAATTCTACTGAGAATTAAATATAATATATTATTGTTACTGCCACTGAAAGAGGAGACAGAGGGGAATGTCGCATTGGATTTCCTACATTGACTTTTCGAAACCCTGAAGAAGGAGGGAATAGACTCCGAAACGTCGGTTTTATGAATGGGAAGATGGTGCAAATTATCTTCTTCTTTTTTGGACTGCCTCATCTATATCCACTTAATTCACTTATCAGTCCGTCTCCAAAAATTACTCCAATATTAAAATATTAGTTTTGAATTATTACATCTATTTAAATTGGAAAGGCATTTAATTTGAAAACTAAACAAAATACATTAGTACTAATAGAGAATAAACCGGTTATCCAATGTACATAGAATCTAGAATCAATCTTCGTTAAATCCTCGTTGTTACTTGTTAATTAAATTTAGTTAACTAGCTGATATCCATGTTGCGTTTGTAGTGTAGCTGTAGGTACTTGCTGTTCTTACAAACAAGAATTCTGTAAAACAATTACGAGTATATGTCGAAAGTAATAAAGTGGTTGATTCATAAAGAGAAATCAATGACCTTGTTGTAGATTAGTGTAATATATTCTTCTTTAAGTGCCATATCAGTCAGTCCCTGACGTTTTGGGTCCTTTCTACATATACCTGTACTGAGTGTTAAATTGAAAGTTTTTGCCGAGAGTAGCAGAATTTTTATATATTGAATGAGACAATAAAAGAGTGTGTCTTCTGATGGAATTATAAATTTTATTTATTTATAACGAGACTATAGTTTCGAGGCTTTGCCCTCTTCATCAGTCTATTACAATGGATTCACAGGAATTAATTTATGAAATCCATTGTAATAGATTGATGAAGAGGGCAAAGCCTTCGAAACTATAGTCTCGTTATAAATAAATAAAATTTATAATTCCAGCAGAAGACACACTCTTTATTGTCTCATTCAATGTACTGAGTGTATTTAACTGTTTTTACACAGATATACGGAGCCTAATTTTTAACGCCGGTTCCGAGCTGATAGTTTGGAGAGGTTACTAGGCAATTATACTTTTGGTAGGTTGCCATTGCTTTCCAAGAGGAGCTTAAATTCTGGGTGTCTGTTCTAAAATTCACCGTATCATTTAACGAAATGTGAATCATTTCGCTTATTGTTCTTTTAAAATATACTGGTTCGAAATCCAATATTAATGTATCGTTAAACTTGAATTGATGATTTAAATTAAAATGATGGGTAGCCAGGGCGGTTTTGTCATTTTTTAAAATATTAGACACTCTACAATCATACATATGTTGTGTTATTCTTTTTTTAAATATTGCGATGTCTGCCCGATATTTGATTTCCCACATGACCAAGGTATTTTATAAACAAAAACAAAAAAAAAAAAAAATTGCAAAATAAATGCAATTAAATGTTAAAAAAAAATAGATTCCTAATGGATTTTTTTCATTTAATAATAACTTGGCTGGTGATCATTGACATATATTTTATGATGTATAAGTTTAGTTTATTCGAAGTTGAGATTTCTGTATGTAAGGATAAAACGGAGAGAAAAAAATATTCTATTCTAGTTTAAAAAAAACAGGGTTAGCTTATTCTATGTATATGTGATTTCTGTTTTGTATTAATGAAATTGTTAATATAAAAAAGAAAGAAAGAAATATTGTGTTTTTTGTGAATGTGCCAAATGTTTTTTTGAAAATATCATTCTGATGGCCTTCAATGGTAACGAAGGTAATAAGAAAATTTAGACGAATGTGTGACATGACTATTTGGTAGGTAAGCTGTATTAATACATGTTTGTTTTTGATTTCTAATTGTACTATTGTAAATTCGCTATCAAGAATGTTCTTATAATAGTAGAAGCCCTGAAGAAGTCGGCAAAGTCGACGAAACGTTGGTGGATAAATAAAAAAGTCACACATAAAAAACTTGTCCTTATTTTCCAAAATAAACTTTCAAATTAATACAAATTATGGAAGGAAATAATAATAATAATTTACAACTGATGTTTTCTCCGAAATCAAAAATTCTATTTAAATTATAATCCTATCAATATATATTTTGGGAGGTTTGAGGTTTGTAAATTCCGATATAAAGATCTCTAGAATAAGAATATATTTTTAAAAATGTGGGAAAGCCCCCAAGATTAATGATTTTTGTACCAGCTCCATTTCAATAAGTATCTACTTAAATTAAAATTCTGAAAAAATTTGTAAAATTAGTTCATTCTCTCTTTATGAACGAAGAAAAAGAACTCTCAAATATTTTGGAAGATATAATGACATTTCTGCTTCGGGTCTGATTTCTGGGTGGGTCGAATTATTGAATTCAAGGAGAAACTGGTCATTGTATTAAGTAGGCAACATTCTAAATAAAAGTCTGGCTAGCACTTTGCCGACTTATTTTGATTCCTTATTGAATTTTATTTTCATTTATTATGCTCTCTAAGGTTGAATCATTATATATTAAATATGTTAAGTTGGACAAGTGAGAGAGAGAGAGCAAAATGCCATTTGCAATGTAGATTAAACAGTGCAGATTAGTCTGTTGGGAATTTAATCTCTCCTACATTTATACATTCTATCTCTCTGTCTGTCCGACTCTCTATCTCACTTCATCATAGAAGTTGTATTCAACCATATACTCCTTCGAACAACCTGAACAAATATTCAACTTTTTAAGAATAAACAATAAAGCGTAGGAGATAGATAATTACATTTCATAAAACTACGCATATTTTAAAATAATAATAGATATATCCTTCTTCGGTAAAATGAGGTCCATATAAATTTTGAAATTTTTTTTGTAAATTTACTTAAGAGGAAAAAATTCTGCAAATTATATTGTTGTAAGATATTTGCGTTGAGAAAAATAATTTTAACATAATTAACAGCATTTGAATTTTTTTTGTATTGGTACCTACTGTAAAAATACAATTTGCTAAATCTAACTAATAAGGCTTATTATGCAAGTGTAGGTACTTATTTTTTAAATAGACAGTAGTGTAAATTAAAATGGCCTATTAGAATATTTCGTGGTAAAAATTTCGGAGGTCTTGGGAAACACTTTTGGTTCTAAGTAATAATCAAGTGAAACAGCTGTAAGCATAAAAGAAGAAGAAGCAAGAATGGTTGTAGCTATTTAGGGCCAGGGGCTTGTCTCATTACAATACCTAGTGTAAAAATAAGAATTTCTAAATGTATCTACTAAGGCTTATTTGAGTCGCCTAATATCTAAATAATAGAAGTGTAGGTACTCAATTTTGAAATAGACAGTAATGTAAATTAAAATATTAGAACATTTTGTGGTGAAATTTTCGGAGGTCTTGGGGAACACTTTTGGTTCTAAGTAAAAAACAAGCGAACACTAAAGTAATTTTCGTATTTTATTGTGTATGTAGTTAATGGGTGGACAATGTAGGTACCTACATGTTGTTCCGCCTAAGATAGCGTCATCAGCACCTTGAATAAATTTCAACCATTAATAAATTCTTTGTCTTCTACGTTCAGTTGCTTATAGTCCAGAAGGTTAAATTCTGAAAAAAACTGCTTAGAACTATGTTGAGACAAAAATGGTTGATTGTCTCATTTCTTAAAGAAATTACGATCGGTGTCATCTACTAAATACGGGTTGTCGTGGATTCTCTAGGGAGTAGACATAACCCTTCTAACATGTAATAAAAATTATACATCACAACTCAAATTTAGTAGATAATTCGCTCTTGGGATTTCTTTAGAAATTTAAAGTCTAACTTTTTAAGGAGATTTAAACTTGTATATGTCTCATTTTTAAATTAATGTAGCAATTTGGTTTGACGGGATTATTCAAAATTTAATGAATATAAGCTTTCAAGATATATTTTTATTTTTTTATCAAATGGAAATATATATTATAAATACGAGGAGCAGCAATTTGTTAAAGAACAAAAATATCAATATATAAATATAAATAACAAGGAAAAACAACACCCTCTGTCTGACAAGATAAAAATCCTAAAATGAAATATTAAGTATATAATTTATATTAAACGATTAATTTGATCTAAAACCTTGAAAAAAAAAAGATTAAGAGCTCAACATGGGTGAGAGTAAAAATAATAGGAGTATAATATATATATTTTGAATATAAAAGACAAAAGCCGATAGTAATGGAGATTTCTATAGAATAAGCTGACGTGTTCTGATGTGGCCATTCACTTGACTTTACCATACAACCTGGCCCCTCTACTTATATTTAATATTTAAAAAAATTATTTATAATCATGTACGGGAGGGGGTTAGTTTTTGCATTTTTAGATTACTGTGGTCCCAACGATTATGTATACAAAATTTGGTTGATTTTGGTACAAGGGCCTTTATTTTCATTTTTTAACTCTACACCCCACCCCCCCCCCCCAATTTTGGGCAGTTAGTTTTTGCATTTTTAGACTTCTGGTGTCCCATTGATTATGTATACAAAATTTGGTTGAGTTTGGTAAATGGCCAAGATTGTAATTTTTTGACCCTAAACCCCCCCCCCATTTTGGGCTGTTAGTTTATGAGTTTTGAGACTTCTGGGGTCCCACTGATTATGTATAAAACATTTGGTTGAGTTTGCTCAAATGGTCTAGATTTTTAATTTTTAACCCCTCCTCCACCCTTAATTTTAGGTCGATATGCACCCAAATTTAATCAGCTCTTAATCTCAATGGACCAAAACTATGTGTGAAATTTGGTTTCGATATTCACACTAGTTTTTGATCTAGATCATCCACAATAATTTGGTGACTGCACAGCTTCTAACAGACTAACTAACAGACATTTTGACAAAACAATTTATTATCTCAAAAACTATAATTTTTCGATGTTCACTTATAAGGGATTTTTGTAGAGCAAAATTCCATGTTTCCAACTAAATTTTTTTGATCAAAATAGTTTCAGCCGTTTTTTGAGATATTTTGAAAAAAAGAAGGAAAAAAAACACTTTTTTTCATGCACAGATTACAATACTTAGAGCCATGCCATGTATGGTAAAGTAAAAATCATGAGGGGTTGATAAAACGCTTCATCCGAAGTTGTTTTTGATAATTTTCATCATGTCAGAAGAGGGTTGTATTCACTCTTTCGGGAGTTGAACCTGAATGCCGTTCGGACACTTGGTTTGTACTTCGAGGTGTAACCAATCTGATATATAAAACCCTCTACTCAAATCTTCACCATAAAAAATTTCTCGGGTACTTGATTTTAATTCTAAGATTACAGATTTTTTTTTATTTACCAAATTTTAAATTACATATTTATACAATCTGTTAATCGAGTAAAATCTTCCTACCCATGTTTATATTTATAATCAGACCTTTTCTATCATTTCTATCATTTTTAAAATTGGGAGAAGATTTTAACAAAATTCGACTTTTTGAAATCATACAGTCCAAACCACATATTATTTTCGGGGTTTCTATCTTAGAAAATTTTAACGATTGGAATGGCACTGGGAATAACTATTTCTAATTTGAATATAAAATAAAAACCCCCATAGTTTCAGAGTTAGAATTTCCCTATTGCCATTAAATTTTTGAAAAATTTCAAAATTCGAAACCCTCAAAATATTGTAATTAAATTATATATTTTGATTGTATGTTTAGAAAGGAGAAAAGCATTAAAATTTTTAATGATGAAGGTTTAATCTTTGGTAAAAAGTTTTACGTGTTCTTTGTCATCTAGGGAGGCTGCATTTTTGGCTTTTCGGGATCAATTCTCCAAAAGGGTGAAACAACCCTTCTGATAAATATTATCAATAATACTAGTACCTCGGATTTAAAAGTTGACAAGCTCTCTTGATTTTCTATAAAATATTTTGTTTATATATTTTTTGGATTAATAAAATACTTATTTATCAAAATGGATTATTTTTGGTCTCAGATTTCGGTTTTTATTTTTAGTTTTTTATTTGTTGTCCTATAACGTAATATTTTTTCTATTTTATCTTTGTTAGTTTTGTTTGTAATAACATAAGTTATTCATTCTGCTATTGTTCTCCATTCAGTATTCTGTTCTTTATATATTCTATATGTTACGCCATTTTAAAGTATTGATTTTGTTAAGGGTGAAAGAAGGAAACCAATAAAATCACTATTACTAGATTTGTCTCTATATATGCAATGCACATTCCTTTTGATCGCGAAATTGAATTTCCTCAGCGTTTTCCAGTGAGAAATTGTCAACCTTGTTCACTTTTAAAAAGGAAACTTATTTCCTTTGTAAGGAAATTTGGTTGTTTTGTTCGTCCATCTTTATTGAAATTTCACATTAATTAATTTTTTATTATCTTAAGTCCAGCATTCAATCTAAACTGGGAATATTACAAAAATTCCTAAACTATCTCTCTTTAGTTTCTTGAATGGCTCAAGAGTTTTAATTTTGATTTAAGCCTGGATTTTTTTTTTTAATCTTCTCACATTAAAAGGGCTCTAAGCCAATGACCTAGATTACATCGGCACTTAATTATGGCTTCTATTTCAAAGTGAATCGCTAGTTTAGCAGCTTATACTTATTGGGGGAAATCAGAGAGGTTAGTTAACGGGCAAGTAAATCCATTGCTCTTATGGGAGAATAGAAATGGTTTCCCCTGTAGCTTTCTGTCACTAGATGTCAAGAGAGGTGAATTCGGTATTCCATCACATGTAATTATTATTCTATACACTACCTACAAAGCTGCTTATCAAGATTTTCCCCAATAGGTAAAAACAGCATTTAAAGTGATTCATATATTACCTTCATTATATTTTATAAAATTCTTGATAGATGTGCTTAGATTATTAAGTTCCTGGATGCAATTTGTTGTATGAGAATGATCCCATTTAAAATTGAAAAAATCATAGCTTCAATATAATATTTATATACTTACATACACACCTAGATGTAATTTATTATTAGAAATGAGAGTTTTAAAAGTTTGGCCTTCATAATCAGTCTTTTAAATTAAAAATGTTTTATTAAGGGCGGTATGTTAAATAATTTTTAGAATCTATGATGTAGGCCTAAATACTTGTTTAAAATAATTTAATGCTGAATGTCTTTTAATGAACAATGTACTGGTTTCCAAAGGTTAAGCAGCTTGTGGCGAGGCTTATTCTGAAGTGGATGACACTCCTCCAGAAATCATGTGTTACAATTTTCTCGGTCTCAGTAATTTGATTAGGAGAGGATTCTAGAGAGTGGGAACATCTATGGTATCTTCTCTGTTGTTATATAAAATAACTCTATGGCATTGCAAATTTAAGCAGAAGCTGGCCAATTTCTGTCTAATAAACATGTTAGTCAATATTCATATTTCAATATTTAACAAACCTTCATACGGATATCGCAAAAATATATTACCTATTCACAAAGCATAACACAAATTTTTGTAGTATACAAATTTTAAGCTGTGGAATGAAACCACCCGACTTGTATCAAGCGACTCTTCTGACACACAATAAAAATAATGTTAAGATCTAGGGACCGTGACGTCACACGGAAACATTGCCGATCGGGACGAACTTGAGATATGATGAAGAACCAACCTAACCGAAATGAATATAAACTAATCGAAAAGACTAATTAAAAACTATATTTTAAATTATATTCAAATTCGATGGATCCCGAACAATTCGAAACTTATTTATACCTGATTTAATAGAAATAAGTTATGCATGAATGAAGGGGGTAAGTTTGTTTAAAGCAAGCCAAGATGACAATCTTTGAATATCTGTGTGCAAAAGTCCTAAGATATCTACTAAATTTTTGAATTGATATAATATAAGCTAATTTAATTTAAATAAAAAAGTTAGACAGCCAATGAAATGATTGTTCTTTTTAGACTTTTAAGACAATATTATATTGAACTGAAATGGAAATAATAAGACAAGACTAGATTGGCTGATCAATAACTTAAATGAAGAGAAAAACGTTTTTTTAGATTGATTTGATTCTCTTGTCGTCTTTTTCCTTTTTCTAACTTTTTCTTTGTTCCTTTCATTGATGATAAATTCTTTATTATGATCGTCTTATAATATTTCAATAAAAGCAATTCAAAAGAATTTTTCATTTTCTGTACTTGGATAATTTACAAATGACATGTCCCAAATTAGTACTAATCACAGAGGACAAATAGTCAGAAAGAGACAGAATGGGAGAGCGAGGAATGAAATTTATAATGGAAAAGAGAGAAGACATATTTGAACATGATTTGAATTTCAAATAAGAAATTTAGCTGAAGAGAGAGACGGATATATGAACGGGATCAAGGGATGAGAAATCATTCGATAGATATTTAATTTGTGTGGGTCGTATAGGAGTATTAGTATTAGTATTAGTGGTGTAATGAAATCATCTAGGGATATCGTTGCTAAATCCACTTCCAATTAGAATTGATTACCTGCATACGGTTTAAGGGCGAGTGGAAAAAGAAGGGAGCGAGAGACTATATAGCAGCTTATTATATATTCATTTCCATTCTATTCTATTCTTCTGTTGATTTGATTTCATGTTCACTAAAATGGCATTTCGCCTTGACAATCTTTTTCATTTTTTTCTCTTTTTTTACTTTCAACTTTCAATTAGGAACAATAGACTAAAATGATTTTTAAAAATTGGTTATATATATATTTATTTTTACAATGTACTATAATTTAACCCAATTTCAGATTTTTTGTGTTCACATTATTAAAGAATAAAAAAAACACATGTGTATCAGTGGCGTGCGGTTCATGGATGCTGTGTATGGGGGAATTCCTAAATTTCAAACATTTCGAGTATTTTCATAAATTCAGGAGGTTCTTTAAATTTTCAAATTATTATCCGTTATTTCAAATATTTCTATATAAATAACATTTTTTGTTTTGAAAAGTATATTGGTTCTCAAAATGAAATAAAATTGTTGCATAGTTTCAAGGGGTAATTAGGTAAAATGAATGATTTTTCCATAAGGGCGCGGTTAGAAGGTTTGAATTCCCTCCCTGGGATATCTTCCAGTTCAAAGGTGTCAAAGACAAGTTCGGACGAGTTTTAGTCGAATAAAAATTGTTCTTGCTGAGGATCTATTAAAATAGTAATAATACAGAAAAGAAATAAATAAATATGATTTGAGAACCTTTGGAATAATCTATTTCTAAGAACTCTCAATATCTAAGATCGGAAATAACTAAGAGTGCTCTAGAGCATATATGGGCAGCCCCCGGCCTTCCACCAACTTCATCCGGCCCGCAAGAAATTAAGAAATTTCAAATAACGTGCAAAAAAAATTAAAGATTTAGCACTCATAGTTTATTTGTAATTACTTTGTATTTTTCAACCACCCTAAAACTGTATTCTTCAAATCATAAAGACATCGATAAATAATATAATATTGATCATCTTGTTTCTCAGCTTCAAACTCAAGTCTCTCACTAATTTTCATTTGATTGATCTTTCTTTTGTTAATTTACTCTTTATGTTTGATTATGCTAAGTATCTAATTAATAAATAAAAAATTGTGTGAATTTTTATCTCTATTTTATTCACTACTTCCTACTTAATTCTTACCAATGGCCCGCAACCTGATTAGTTCCCGAAATTATGCCCTCAGCTAAGGAAAGGTTGCCCATACCTAGCTCTAGAGTCTAGGCAAGTCATAACTTGTTTATAGCAATAGAATTAGGAGTTATATGTTTGTTATAAATAAATGAATATATTTAATATTTATCCTTGATATTATTTTTTGTCAAAAAATAAAAAATAAATAAATGAAATTGTTTTATCCTTTAGAGTCTTTAGACTGATTCCAAGCACTGGATTTGACAGATTAAAATAATAAATAATCACAAACAGATTTTATTTTTTTATTATTTTATTCAGAAAAACTACCTAAAATATTCATTTAAGACAAATAAAAAATGAGATTGCTTGTCTAACTAATAAATTAAAAAAAATCGACTGCGTGTGTTCCCAGACAACTTTCACTAATTTACAACCCCCTATTTCGTTTTTTTGGATTTTCTCAAAAACAACTCTAACGATTTTTTTAAAAATTAGTGTATTTATCAAGTGTCATGAGTTAATACTTGTGTCAAATTTTTAATCCGATTGAATTAAAGGAAGGAGTTATAAATTAGGAGAGTCTTAAGATAAATAATTTAATCGTTCATATCTCGTCTTCGGCGCGCGCCGCAACACTTCTACTTTACACCCCTTCCTTTGTTTCAATCGGATTAAAAATTTGAGACAACTAATAACTCATGACACATGATAAATACACTAATTTTTTAAAAAATTGTTCGAGCCGTTTTTGAGAAAATCAAAAAAAACGAAAAATCTTTCATGTAAATGTCCACTTCCGGTCTTCCGATTTCAACAAAAGCTTGATGTACTCCTTCTAGTTTACATCAAGCTTAAATTTTGAATTTCGTATATCTGAGACTTATGGTTGCGAAAAGCAGGGGGGGATTCTTACGTACGTAAACATCAACTTCCGGTTTTTCTATTTTAGCCAAAATCTTGTTATACTTCTTGTAGCCTCTAGATAGCTTAAGTTTCAAATTTCAAGGCTCTGCGATTTTCCGAAGACGAGATATGAACGATTAAAATATTTATTTTACGACACTCCTAATTTACAACCTCTTCTTTAATTCAATCGGATTAAAAATTTGACAAAACTATTAACTCATGACACTTGATAAATACACTAATTTTTTAAAAAATCGTTATAGCCGTTTTTGAGAAAATAAAAAAAAAACGAAAAATCGTTCATGTAAATGTCTACTTCCGGTTTTCCAATTTCAACTAAAAGCTTGCTCTACTTCTTCTAGCCTATATCGAGCTTAAGTTTCGAATTTCGTAGCTCTGAGATTTATGGTTGCTAAAAGCAGGGGGGGGGCATACGTACGCACTGACCAATGGATTTTTGGCCCCCCTTTGGCCTCTGGGGACCCCCGGTTTTTAACTATTAATGCCATGGATTCCTTCCACCTAGAAGTTACAAAATGAAATTAACTTTTTTCATCTCTGAGATACAAGCTCTCAAAGAGTCACATTACTATATTCTATAGTAATGTGAAAGTAAAAAGTATAGAATAGAATGTTAGTTGCATTAATCAACAGATGGCGCCTCAGTCATCCAAGTCCATTGATTACCAGAACACGGTTTAAGAGCGAGTTAGAAAGAAAGGTGTGAAAGAACTTATAATATATTCATTTGCATTTTATTCTATTCGTCTGTTGATATGATTTCATGTTCATTCAAATGTTATTTCACCTTTTGACAATCTTACTCAATTTTTTTTTCTTAAAACGTTTTACTCGCTCTCAGAAAAATGGAATAAAATGATTTTTAAATTTCGTTATATTTTTTTTCACAATCTAATTTAAATAAATTTTAGTTGTAGACTAAATTTAAAAAATATAAGTAGAAAGAGTAACCGACTGTCTTTACACCCCTATTCGATAATCCAAAAAGATCTAAAATAAAAAATTATTTATTATGATATTATACCAGCTGCGAAGCGCGCCTTCGGCGGGCATCTTGCTGTCCAGAGGGCTTCTTGAATTTTTGACCCTGAATAATCGTGGATTTTATAATAATTTAAATTTTAATTTTATTGAACCAATTATTTTACATGAATTAATGTATACATTGTATTTGAGGTTCGACTTCGGAGATTACTTCCCCACCATCGAATGTCCTTGACCTTCTTGAGCTTGCCAACATCTTTTTAGTCCTTGTTTTTATTAAGAGGAAAAAACTAATTAAATAAAAAAACCTCTTTTTCCGATTTAATCAATCCATTTATTCCACATTTTATAACAATAATTTAAATTTTCTAATTTTAATAAATTTGACATAAAAGATTGGTGGGTTTTAAATGAGTGGCTCGCGGCGGATAGCAAAAGGCGCTTTATATATTAAATAGTTATATATATATATATATATATAGATAGATATAGATAGATATAGATATATAGATAGATAGATAGATGAGAATATTTCAATAGGCTAATAGGCTAATTAAAATATTTTTTTAATTTCAGCTCAAGTTAAAATCATATATAATGAGCTTTAACCTTTAACGTCATTATTTCATACCTACCATTAAAAGATGAGATACTATCGGTTTATAGTAATTGAATATATAATTATAAATAAATACAAATCTTTTACAAAAAAAAATCTTCAAACGTTTTGGGAGTAGGTATTTCTCAATTTTTCAATGTAACTTTAATTTAGAAATTATAAAAAAAAATGTTGCTTTATGAAATGAATATAAATAAATACTGACACAGGTCGACAAAAATTTGTACCCATATCCTAACAATGAATTCCAGTAGAGTTTTATACGCTGATTTTCATGACATTTCTCGATTTTTTACAACAGGTCAGAGTTTCGAGATATTATCGTTCAAAACTAAGAAAAATGCTATTTTGACCTATTTTCGAGTCCCATTAGATATTAAACAAAAATATTTGAAATCAAAATATTTTGTTGTCGTAATAAACAGCTGCTTCCTCTTGATTTTTAAATTACTACTTGTTTTTAGCTCAATTATAACTAAAAAACTAAAACTACGTGATTATAAATGGTAATAAACATAGTTAAAAACATATGGTCTTAGTTTTTTGTTTATATCGCGCATTCTAATTGAGCTACAAACAAGGGTATTTTGAAAACCAAAGAGGAAACAGTTTTTTTATTACGTCAACAAAATATGTGAATTCAAATATTGCTGTCTAATATCTAGTGGGACTCAAAAATAGGTCAAAATGGTCTTTTTCGTCGTTTACTATTATTATAACCACTACGAAAACAAACTTTATATGAAATATAGTTATTTTTCCTTTATTTTGGTACAAAATGAATAGAAAAATCATGAAATAAATCTTAGGACAAGGAAAAAATTTTTTGTAAAGTTGTGTAATTATAGATAAAACCTTTAATAATTATTATTTTATTTTTTGTTAACAAATCACTCATCACTTTAACATTCTTTGTTTCTATTTTTTTATCGCAATTTCCCTGTGTAATTAAAATTTTTGTTAGCAAAGAAAAAAATATATGTATATAGAGAGGTTAAGCCGATTGGCTAAATTGCATAGATCCTATCTACTTTTTTTGTATGCTAACGTTAAAATTACTTCGGCCGATTCCCGCTTGTGTATTATGGCGTCAGAACTACTTTGGGTAATTACGACTTTAGTACGTCACAACTGTTTTGCGCGACCCCAGAGCGATTTTATAGCAAATTGCTGCTGTTATATTGATTGTTTGAAATGTCATAATCATAACTTATTATGACAAACCATTAAGAAGTAAAGTGTTAATAATTTTCTATCCGCTTATATTGAATAATTACGTGGATAAAACCGTTTATTATTATTATTATTTTATTTTCATTAAATATTCACTCATCCCTCAACATTATCATTTCCTTCTTTTCATCCCTATTTTTTGTCGCTATCCTACTGTGTAATTAAAATTTTTGTTAGCGACGAAAAGAAAGAAAATAAAATATTATATAAAAGAGATTAAGCCGATTGGATAAATTGCTCAGATTCTATCTCCCTCTCTCTTTTTTTAATTTTATTTTTTAAATTGGATTAATTTTACTGTTTCCGTTTAGTTGAGAGAGAGAGAGGAGGTAGAAAGGGATTAAAATATTACCCCTATCTCCCAATCTAGCAAAGAGGACTGAGCACGCAAATAGGTATCTGTAGAAGAGCAGGTCGGGATTGTCTCCATTTCTGTTTGAGTCGATTAACCCTCACCGATGCGGTTTAATTACATTGACCAATCAGGAAGACAGAGCGAGGGTTTATGAATTGAAAGTATAGGTACATACCCTATGTGTGCAGTCTATGTACGCAACCATTGCCATATATATATATATATATATATATATATATATTCACAGGTATGTACCTATACATACTGGTTATCTGGTCTGGTAATGTATTTGAAACCAGCTTTAATTAAATTGAGGACAGAAAGAAAGGGTTCGGGACAAATGTTGAACTCAGCCTTCTCAAAGTTTTTGGTCTGTGGTTGCCATTATACTATTAAAAATGTTTGAGAACCACATTAATCTATTTTATAAATATTTAAGACCAATTATACTCTCCATTAACGTGATGTCACTGTTTTCATGTTTCTAAATAAAACAACTATTTAGATAAAAATAAAATCATTAGTAGTTGGAAAAATCTGATAGGTAATTTAAGATTGGCACAATTCGGTCGAATTATATTAATTTTGCAACGTTTTGAGTTACTAAGTTGAAATTTGTCATAAATATGCACTTTGCCAACCCGAATTCCACTGGTAGATTTCAGCTCATTAACTACAACAGTCATATAACAAATCAATTTTGTAATAAGTTTCTACATTTTTAAATCTGAGGTTTTAAAGCCAAAATACCGAAAGAGAGCAAAATAGAAAAGCTCAAAGTAACTGATTAAATATAAAAATCTTCAAAATTACTTACCCTTATTTGAAAAAAATAAAAGTTAACAAAATTTGATTATAAACAGCTACAGCAAGATATACAATACACTTAAATGTATGTAGTCCATACAAAATAATAATTAACAAAATTTTGTTTTTGTAACTCTATATATGGTATGTATTAAAATAAATAAAAAAAATTAAGTCTTTTATAAGCAGAAATTTTTTAGAAAGGGTTAGGTAGGGCATGGCACAAAAAAGGTTGGGAAACAGTGATCTAGACACAACACAAACAAAATATGATAGATAGAAAAGAAATCATGGTTGATAATTATTTTTCCCCACGTTTCAGAAATATTTAAACACGGTAATGATAAAAAACAATTCAATACATAGCATTAAACTATTTGTCAGAGACTTCATCATCAGTCATATTAATTATAAATATTTTATCTGTTATTTCTTATAGCTTGGATATAGAAAATTCGTGTTGTTTATATAGCAAGCAAGCTACATAAACGATCGTAGCAGGCTGGCAGCTGACGTCTTTGATCAAACTCCGAAAAATGTTTCGTTTAATCAGGTTGCCTCAAATACAGGCCTTGCCATAAAGTGCTGCCATCTAATAATATTATAGTGGCATTTAGGGAAAGCGGTGTTGGTTTATAGTGAAACATATTAAACACAGGAGTTTTTAACGGGTTATAGTGGTGTTTCAAGTCACAAGTCAAAATAAAAATTAAAAAATTAAAAAATTCCTTTAATTACAATTTTTGAGTTTTATTTTTCTCTATACATATTTCGGGATTTAAGCTCATCATCAGGAGTTTACAAAAGACTTTTCTAAACTCCTGATGATGGGCTCAAAACCCGAATATGTATAGAGAAAAATAAAACTCCAAAAATATGATTAAAGGAATTTTTTAATTTTTATATTTTTAGTTGTGAAACACCACTATAACCCATTAAAAAACTCCTGAATTTTATAGTAACCAAATTAGTAAATAGAAATATATTTAAGCAATGAGAATAATTATTTCTATTATATTGATTCTCCAGAAATCTTACATACTCATTTCATTAAAAAAAAATCTACTCTTAAATATAAAATACGCTCCTGTGGAGGAATAATGAAGAAGAATGCTCCGAAACCCTGTTTAAATAAAAAAAATTGAAAGAAAAGGTGAATTTTCTAAAGTCTTAGTTGGAAAACAGCGAAGGATTTGGGCTAGAAAACTGAAAAAAAGTGGATTTTAAACTTTTCAAAATTCAATTTTTTTAATTAAAGTGACTAACTTACTACATTATAACACGTTATATTTTCGTAAACAGGGTCATTTTAGCGATGTCCTTTTCTTTGCAACATTTTCTTAAGATATCTAGTAGCATGTGTTTTTTATGAGGTGAGAGATTCAATACGATAATTAATCCCTTTTAATCGTCTCTTTGACAAACAGAGGATACTGTGAGCCAATTCTAGCCTCGAACCACAGGGGGACTCTAGAATAATTCCTACCTAAAACTTTAAAATTCAACGTAGAATGGTTGTTTCTCTAGTACATGTATGAGATCAAATGAAAAAAAATTTAAGTAAAAGTATTAATCGAGGAAAATGACAAAAAATTGCGCGGATAGAATGATCTCTCTTTCCTTTATATCAACGAAGGCAAGGATTCCAAATAAATGTCCAGAAATGTTTTCGACCAAATACAAGTCGAAACCTGTTTTAGACTAGTAGAAGTTAATTTATATTATTCTATGAACGGCCTTTTGACTATTGCTCTAGGACTAAATGTATACTCATTATTATAAATAGAGAGAACATTCAATTAATTAAAAAAACTTGGAAATGTTTAGAAATAATTAAACTCGATATATTTCTATAAAAGTTCAAATTGCTAATAGAAGTAGACTTTAAATTTCTAAGAAAATCACAAGAGGTTTTGTCATCTACTTAGATCCGAGATGGAATGTATTATTTTTAACCGACTTCATTGTATATATAAGATTGTTTTCATCCCCTCAGAAATCTAGCCCGAGTTCTTTAATTACATGAATTCACTAAAATTCAGATAAAAATGTAAATAAAACATTTAAATATTTGCTGTGACTCTAACTGGCGAGCGTAGATTTTGAATTTATTTTCTAGGTAAGAAAATATTAAATCTAAATACATATTTGTCCTTAAAAATAACTAATTCACTGAAACTGCAAACATCATACCGAGTCTTGAAAAAGTTTCACTATTTCCTTCAATTTATTTTTAATTCTTTCATTATAGTAAATGGATGATTTGTGGGTTTATATAAATATATATATACTCATATATGTAATTATAGTATATTTATATAGAATATAGGGGCATATATTAAGGGTTTTTTACCTTTGGGTGCGTGTAGGCGTCTTCGCTGTTGCCCCGATGAATTCTCGATCACAACTAAAACGAAAATGCCTGATTGAAAGAATCCCGTTACTCGATTAGATTATCAACCGGGCCAAATTCCTCCGAATAATATTCAATAGAAAATTCTCAAAAGCGATTTTATTATAATAAAATAATAAAAAAATAAACAACAAATAGTCTAATTAAATATAGATGGTGTCAAGAACCAATTTTTAGATAGCGAAAATTTGAACACTTTTATTTTTTATGACATTTTCTCTTCTGAAGCCAGAGAAACATTAATTAGTTAATCAACCAATAGAACATAAATATATACTTATATTGAAAAAAATGCTCTTATTTCAAATAATTAGGAACTGCTTATTGAGTTGAAAATATTAAATCGAAAATATAATTATTTATCATTTATAATTATCATAAATATGCAGCTGCTAAAGCTTGTATTTTTGTGAATAACTTTATTAACGGTTGAAATTTTGTTTAAATCACACATAATTAATTATAATTATTATTGAACACGGATAAATATTACAATATAACTACGACGTTTTGATCGCCTTATTCTGCGATCATTTACAAATATGTGCACACCCTCAGTTTGTTTGCTCGTTTATATATTTAGTACCTGTCCACCGAGCGATGCTCGGTAACTTTTAGCTTCATTTAAAAGCCATATATTCATCCCCGAACCCCAACCACTTCACCCCACCTCCTGCATCCCTCCACCCCACATCCACCCGAACCCCCACCTCACCCCCCTAAAAAAACTTACTCCCGTACCCCTTTACCACTGCACCCCCCACATCTAACCCCACCGTCACCACCACCCCCGCCCCCTCACCCAGTTTTTAAATTTCTAGCCTTGTAGTGGCCCACAGATTATGTGTATATAGGTATATAGATATATAAATAAATACCGTATAATTTTTTTTTAATTAAATAACAATTTATCGTGTTTGTGGGATTTAAAACTTGATTTATAATCAAATAAATTACCTAATTTTTAATATATATTTATCTTTGTCATGATATTTTTGTGGGACTTAAAATTAAATGGAAATTGAATAAAAATGTAAATATATACATTTTTATTGAGACAATCACATGTGAATAATTATTTCAATTAATAATAAACCCATCAAAAACAACTTAGCCGAAGATGAGACCGTGACAGATCAAATTGCCAACACAAATAGCTCCTAACCCATGAATTTCATCCAAATCGTTAGAACCGTTTTCGAGAAACCGGTTATATATATATACAAGAATTTATCGTTTAATATAATAAGATAAGATGTAAATAACAAAAAAATGTAAGTATTTTATAAGCAATTTTACATAGGGGGCACAAGAATTTTAAAAAGAGTTATTTAAGTCATGGCACAAAAAAGGTTATGAAATACTGATCAAGATATAAACAAAAATATATTATTTTTATTAACGTCTAAACACACATAAAATGTCAATTTTTCATGAACCTTAAATAGATAATTTTTCTGATTTCAAGCTTTTACTCAAAGTTCGCTAAAATTTGTTTGTCCGATGGATCATAAAATGCCTTCCTTATTGATATTAGAGCAGGCTCTTGGACGAAATATATCATTCTAAAACTCATCTTTAAAGGTTAGATTATGGAAATGATCCATTAATCATCCTAGCTCAGTGTCCTTCGTAATCAATAGAGCATCATCAGCATCGAGAGGAGAATATTGCGTTTGCTCGCCTCTTGATTCCAATAATATCTATGCATAAGGGAGCCTGAATTCTATCCCCTTTGCACTGTATGAAAACGTCCCATATGATGTACTAAAACCTAAAGTGAATCATAGATTATTTCAAGTTATTTTGGTAATTATGACATCGTCAACAGAAATTTATAGAATTAGAGATCATATTACAAAATAACGACGACATGGAATTCATATCTGTCAGCCTATGGAATATTTAATTCGGGATTTTATAACGATAGTGAAATTTATATCTATAAATATAGAGTATATCTAAAATAGATCATTTTTCTTTTTTTATAAAACTCAACGTTAACAGAAATGTTTGATATCAAAAGGTGTATTTTTATTTTATTTTTTATTCGTGGAATTCAAAGAATCACCATAGTATTATTCGAAACACGAAGTGAGCAGATCTGCATATCATAGAGATCGATGTTCAGTGCCAACAAAACACACACTTTTTTCACTTTTTATTACCTTGTGTGTCTCCATACATTTTTTATCCCCTTGCCAAAGCGTTTGATAAGTCTCTCATAAAAAACATCGAAAGGGAGCAGGGGAAATCCGGGCCGGATTAATTGAAAAGAACACCAAAATAACAGAACTTAAAAAAATTAAAAATCTACATAATATTTAACAATCAACTGGTGTGGTCACGACTTTCACATTCTTTCTTATCACGAAACTCTTAATTTACACCACCTTCCTTTATTTCAATCAGATTAAAATTTATACACGACTAATAAATAACTCATGACACTTGATAAGTAAGTACACCAATTTTAAAAAAATCCGTAGTGATCTTATTGAGAAATAAAAATCTTTCATGTAAATGTCCACTTCAGGTGCTCCGATTTAAACGAAAAGCTTCTGTACTCCTTCTACTCTGTAAGGCGATTGGTTGCGATATGAATCTACCTCCACGTGGTAAGACACGGGCAATGCCTTGCAAGTCAATATACTTGAATAGGTACCTAAACGATTCATATTAAATAGAGAACTTTAAATTCAACAACGAATTGGGGTAGTAATGAGCCGTGGGCTCCCTATACTATCACATTAAAGTAAAAAATAGAGAAAGTGAGCTTACTCCTTCTAGCCTATATCGAGCTTAAGTTTCGAATTTTGTAGCTCTGAGACTTATGGTTGCGAAACCCAAGGGGAGGGGGTACATACGTACACACTGGCCAATGGATTTTTGGCCTCTGGGGACCACTATATCCGGTTTTGTTTCCGAAATTTGGTTTTCAACTATTAAGAACATCGATTCCTTCACCTAGAAGTTACAAAATGAAATTAACTTTTTTCAGCTTTGAGATAGAAGCTCTCAAAGTGTCAGGACTGAGACAGCCGGTCGTAATACTTCACATTACTATATTCTATAGAATATAAATTTGAAAATAAAAAGGAAGTTCTACTGAAACTATTACATATTTTTAATAGAATACATAAAGTTTTGACACTTGATTCCACAGTCGTTTTCAAGTTCGTGTGATATCATTACATTCAGCCTAAACTTGTTTTTTGATGAACAGGTCGAGCACGGAAGCATCAAATATTCAGAAGAACTTGTTAAAAGAAGAAATTTATTAGGTTCTAATATTTCTATAATAAAGAAAGATCAAAAATCAAACTTTTAAAATGTCAAAACACAAAAGGCCTATAATATGAAGCTCAAAGTTTGCTGGATTATTTAAATATAAAAAATTTAAAAAATTTAAAAATCAAGTAATTTCTCTATTCCCTTAAACAAAGAAGAAATTGAATAGCAAAGTTATAAGTAGCTACTTGTTCGAAGAAAAAATATAATTCGAAAGCTTCTAATATATAATAAATAATAAGGAAAGATCCAAAATTAATATTTTAGAACACAAAAGACCTAAGAAACTCAAAGTTTGCACGATTATTTATAATTAATCCTATATAATAGCTTTTTATTTCAAAAATATAATTATTTTATCTAAAAAAAAAAATACTATTTGATACCATTATTATACCACAGTTTCGAAAGGCCTGGCTAAATCTAAATTAAATTAAATTTCCCATAAATATTTAATTCAGTTGTAGTCAAATCATAATTCTAAATTTTTTAAAAAAACTATAAAAAGTAAAAAGCTACATAATAAATAGAATTCGTAAAAACACCAAATAGTAGAAATATTAATTTATAAATTAAATTAAAAAATAATGAAAACAAAACAATAGTTTACCACTAGAACTAGCCGAAAATCGAACATGGGTCATTGTAATTTTTATTGTACCTACACCTATATATTTCTTTCATCAAACTTGGAAACAGTTTCAAAAGGCCAGCTATTATCTTCTTCGGTCTAATACAAATATTTTATCTCAAAAGAAATTGAATTAAGATTTAGAGAGAAATTAATTCATATTAAACTTCTCACTACACAGGTAATGACAAGTGCCCCTGAACTTGCTCCTATACTATCCAAATTATACAATCTCTCCTATAACTCTGGAATATTTCGGGAAGCCTGGAAACTAGCCAGAATCCAACCAATTAAGAAAAAAGGCGATTCTTCCAACATAAAAAACTATCGACCCATAGCAATCCCTTCTGTCTTATCCAAAATCATGTAAAAGGCCATCAACGAGCAAGTTCTACGACACTTAGAGTCAAATAAATTTATCCACGATAAGCAATACGGCTTCAGGCAATCCCGGTCGACTGGTGACTTCATAGCATATGTAACTCATATCTGGAACAAAACCTTGGAGGCCGGGAATGAAACCGTCGCGGTAGCTTTAGACATTTCAAAAGCCTTCGTTCGATATGGTCTGGCACAAAAATCTTCTTGCCAAATTGACCTCCGTCGGCCTTGCACCGAAACTCTGTAAGTTGCTCGAAAGTTTTCTTTCAGACCGTAGTATTAAGGTTGTCATCGATGGAATATCATCTTCCCCCTTCTACACCAACGCTGGAGTTCCTCAGGGATCGGATATCTCCCCTACGCTTTTTCTTATCTATATCAACGACCTTCTAAACTTGCCCTCCAATCCGGTACATTGTTACGCAGATGACAGCACCCTACATAACGCCCCTGCATCGCATAAAAACCGTGCAGACATTGCCTCTTCAATTAATTTAGACTTATGCAAACTTAAAAACTGGGGATCCCAAAACTTAGTTAACTTCAATGCAGGGAAAACTCAGTGTTGCCTTATTTCTAGGCGCGTCGACAGAAACCTCCCAAACATACCATTCGATTCAAACTCACTAGAATTCAGGGATAAAATTTCAATGCTAGGCGTAACTCTAGGGTCTGACCTTTCATGAAATGACCATATCTCAACCACTGCCAAAGCTGCAGCGTGCAAGCTTGGTCTCCTATTTAGGTCTAGACGCTGTTATACTCCCAGTCAACTTCTTATATTATATAAGACTCAAATTCGTCCCTGTCTCGAATATGGCTCTCACCTGTGGAGGGGTGCCTCCGAGCATTCTCTTGCTACACTGGATGCAATTCAGATGCGAGCAATTAAACTAATGGGAGAACCGGCTCTAACCAACTCACTCGACTCCCTGGCTCACCAAAGAACCGTTTCTGCCATTTCCCTGTACTACAGATACTATCACGGTGTCTGTTCAGTCGAGCTGAAATCATTTATCCCCCCTAACGCCCTCTTTACGAGAAACACGCGGTTTTCTAACGCTCAGCACCCCTTCGCTGTCAAATTGGATAAAAGTCGAACAAGTGCTTTCGCCAACTCTTTTATCCCTATGACCTCCAGAGACTGGAACTCGCTCCCTGCCACCATCTTTCCCACGACTTATAACCTTCAGCTATTTAAGACCCGTATCCACAGATACCTTCGACCCCCGCCCAACCCATAAAATTCTTTCTTCTTCTTTTCACGATGGAGGGGCCAACCCAGGCCTTTAGGGGTTGCACCTTTTTTGGTGTAACTCCTTCTCTCATCATTATCATAAAAAAAAGTGTTTAGAAATTTACAAATTATACATCCAGCATCTATATACTAGTATCTGTGCCCTCAGAGAACTGCTGGCCTATTGTGTATAATTGACGTCATAGTATTCCTTTTTAAAAATATTTGAAGTAAAATCTTCTATGCCGCGGTAGGGCAAATTGGCCTGAACATCACGAAAAGTGTAACACCGCCCCCTCTCAGACTCCAAAAGAGAAGAAAATAAGGGAGAATTGCACCTAATCTCTCCTTTCCATTCACCATAGTCTACGCGCATGCATTATTTTAATTAATTAAGAGAGATTTTCTTGAATTTATTAAATGAAGGAGCTAATAAGTTTCACTTCTATCGCGCGAGAGTCTCATGCTCTCATGCATATTTTATCTTGGGCTATAATATGTATTTCCCATTGTGCCAGGGATTGTGGCTAGAATATTTTTTGTGATAACCTGTCTTCGAGTAACCGTCAAAGTGTCTAATAGCTTATTCGGCCCTTTTACACTTTCTCCTTGTATATTGCATAATAACACCTATACCTGCTAATATTTTACAATATGGTATTTATTTTCTGAATTTTCTCTTCGAGTTAGGAAAGTGAAAGTTTTAAACAATTTTAGCTTAGCAAGAGAAAGAAATAAAGAAAGACAAAGATAAATATTTACTATTCTCTTTCTCTTTCTTTCTCTTTACGAACGTGACTTACATGAGTTGTTGATTTGAGTTTACAGTCCTTATGACGTCTAAACGAAACACCCTCTTGGTATTTTTATTTTGTTTTACCCACCCTGTCTTATTCAATTATATTACAAAGAAACTTGGTATGAATAATAATTTATAATCTTTGGCGCCTTAAGCAAAATTTATTATTTAATATTATAATACAGAGTGAAAATATACATTTTACAATGTTTAGTTTTAGATATTGAAGTTAAAACATTTCATATTTTGTTTTCATTTGAGATTAGACATAAATTTAGTTTTTCAACTTCGAATGGGGATTATTCCTATATCGAAATATATTTCCAATTTTATTAAATAAATATTTTCCTGCAAACTTTTTGATTGAATGTATTTTCAATCAGAGATTGAACTGAAAGAAAATTTAATACTCCCTCTTTATTAAAATTTTATAAATATTATCTAGCCAGAAACAAATACTCCTGGCTTCACAATACTTAATCACTTTTTGGAAATATGAATTTATACATAGTAGGTACCTAATGCTATTTTCAAGAATAAAATTCACTAAAAGCAAAGTTATAAGCTTAGCTTTCAGTTAAAAAAATAACCAAGTTTCTAATATTTAAAAACCATTCTTCATTTCATATTTACAATTTCTAAAATATTTATTATTTCAGTAATTAAAACTTTTGAAGTGCTAAATAAATGATTTAAAAAAACAATATTCTGAAGGAAAAGAACTCATAGATTATTGTGCTATGACATTTTTTCTTCCGTCATGGAGGATTACATTATTCTACATTATAGCTATATTTTTTAATGAGAAATATCAATAGAATCAGTATATTTTAAATGCGGCCCGAAGCATTTGTTTTTCCATCAAATGCGGCCCGTGTAAAAGGTTGGACACCCCTGCTTTAATAGTTGAGTTGAAAGAGAAGTTCAAGCTCAAACCATCAAGATTACAGATTTTTGTAGAGAAAATCTCATCATAATGAACGACGTTTCGACATATAGTATTTCTCAAATTTAGGTGGCAGCTTAAAAAGGTTAAGACTGGTTTACTATACAAGTTATTAAATGTTAATTTTAGTTAAGTATTTGAAAATGTAGTAGAAATCGAAATATTAATAGTGAGATCATTTATTTTTTTAATTGTGTAATAAATATATAAATAAGCAATGGGTAGGATAAAGAAAATTCAAAAAAGAATGAAAAAAAATCTTACCTGGAAGACGCGTGAGAGAATTCTCAAAGCGCACGTTCTTGCTGGAAAGGGTTTATTTTTACCTGACGGGGTTCACAATTCAAGTCACCTGGGGTCGTGGTGGGGAGTGAACTTTGAACCCTGCAATAGAGAGTATTAGTTAATGTACAAGCACCTAATAGTTCAAAGGGAAATCCTAGAAGTATCGAATTGAAATATTTTTTTCAAATTCGAGCAAACAGGTCAGAACTTGTTTACGAACAAGTCTTAGCTTGTTGTCGAACCCCTCGCAATATACAATTAATTCCTATATTATAAACTCTAACTTAATACGTGTATTAAAGGAAATTCCCTTTTAAGATATCTTTTATATACGATTGTTTTCTCTACTTATTCTAAACAAACATTTTAAAATGTAAACAGGTAAATGCAATTTAAATCTTAATATAAAAACTAATTTGAATAAAATTCAATATAATTATTGAATTCGAGCTGTTATGCATGATTGTCTTACGTGTCAGAAGAGTTAAATTCACCCTCTCGGGAATGTAATATCATCAATAGCACCTGGATTACATTATTCTACATTATAACTATTCTTTTTTACATGCTTTATATTAGCTTCACCTGTATCTATCTATCTATCTATCTATGTATCTATCTATCAATGTGACTTTTATTCTGTTAAATTCCGCAAACATTTCTCTATAAAAATAATTGTTTATCTACTCAATTTAAATGAAATTATAAGGGCAAAGAGGTTTTTTTATTTCGTCAATTTTTCCTCTTATTACAAACACGGACTAAAAACATTATCACAAGGCCGAGAAGATCAAGGACAGTCGATGGTGGGGAAGTAATCTCCGAAGTCGAAGCTCAAATAAAATGTATACGTTAATCCATGTAAAATAATTGGTTCAATAAAATTTATTATATTATTATTATTATGAAATTATATAAAAATAATAAAAATAAATACATTTCATTATGTTAAAATTTGCAAACTTCTCTCTATAAAAATAATTAAGACTAAAAAGTAAAAAAATAAATTATATTTTAAAAAAACTAAAAAACATGCTTTTATAAAGTATAAAATAATGTAATACGTAATCAAAAAGCGTGGGGCACTTTGTCGAAATTAATTAAAAGTTAATTGAAAGTAATGGAAGGCAGCCCAGAGGTAGTGAGGAAAGAAAAAATTAACACACATAAAATAAGGTGTAATTTATTGGAATCCTTCCTCCTTTCCTTTCAAACCGACTTTTCGGAGGATTTTTCCCTCCTTCTTCAGGGTTTCAAAGGGTCAATGAATGAAACAAATAAAATGTTTCCTTCTTCTCTCCACAGTAGTGTTCAAAAACTTTCTTCATTTTTAACAAAAGGCTTAGAAAGACAAATTTTTTTCCCCTTCTTTTTCTTAAATTAATAAATTACACCTTATTTTATATGTGTTAATTTTTCTTTCCTCACTACCTCTGGGCTGCCTTCCATTACTTTCAATTAAAATTTCTACCAGTCCGTCTCTCTCCAGAGAAAATTTCGTTGCAAAAAAATTAATTAAAAGTTTCTGCGGCCCAGAGTTTTTGATTAAGCATTACATTATTTTGTACTCTTTAAAAGCATGTTTTTTAGTTTTTTTTTAAATATAATTTATTATTGAGAAATATCAACAGAATATCAATAAATAGATTTAGTTAATTTGTTTTATCATCAAATGCGGCGTAAGCCAAACCCCTGATCTAAATGAAAGTAAAAGAAAAAACAGAACACTTTATGACATAAGAAATTTAAGAAAATGAAAATTAATTGAAAATTAAATTTTTCATTACTTTATAATTTATTTAAGTACTTATATAGAGAGATTATAATATAGGTAAAATGGCGTTTTATAAATTTCTTATTAACTTATTAAAGAAATAATTTTTTCTTTATAATAAAAGAGAATCATAATTAAAATTATAATTAAATAACGTTTTTTTTCTTAATTTGTCTAATTAATTTACAAAGATGTAGTTATGAATATATAAAAAGACCTGAGGTTTAAAGAGATATAATAGTTGAAGGTAAAGTGAAAATAAGTTTTTATGAATAATTTATTTTAATTTTTGTTTCTTCTTTAATTAAATTTTAGATAATATATAGTGATATAAGATTAAAGAGTTCAAACAGCCAGAAGAAAGAAAAATATATCCAAAGACAACGTTTCGGCTTGTTTCTTAATCTTTCTTAGGACTTTAGATTGTTACAACATAGGATGTAAATGGATATGTTTATAATATTAAATGGAGGAAAAAGTTAAAACGTGTTCAAAACTGGGTATGTTTATCAGATAAATCGCCCTAATATTAAACTAAATTATGATTAATTATTTAAAAAAATATTTTTTGTTTTAATTACCTTGCAAAAAAATGATAATTTTTTGCATTTTTGAATTGGAATTTCTAAAGCCTAGAGAGTCCCAAATCTAATCACTTCTCCGCATTGCAAATTTAAACATTTTGAGGCATAAGAACGAACATTCTACGACTTTTCGATACCCTGCTTATCGAATTCAAGATAGACAGCCGAACACACTCAGCCAGAAAGAAACACAAACAGAAAAAACAATGAAGGAGACAATAAAAGAGTGTGTCTTCTGCTGGAATTATAAATTTCATAAAATTCATAAATTAATTCCTGTGAATACATTGTAATAGACTGATGAAGAGGGCAAAGCCCTCGAAACTATAGTCTCGTTATAAATAAATAAAATTTATAATTCCAGCAGAAGACACACTCTTTTATTGTCTCCTTCAATATATAAAAATTCTGCTACTCTCGGAAAAAACTTTAAATTTGAAAAAACAATGTAAATTACTTTTCTTCACGTTACAAATATTTATACAGGCTTTCCGCTTCAAAGTGAACATTTTACAAATCAATTTGAACATTTTATTATTATTATTTTCTTTTAAAATGTTCAATTTGAAGTGAAAAATCTCCAATAATAATAATAAAAACGTGTGAATTCTATGCTAGGGCCGTACCGAGTAAATTCTTTATTCAAGCTGATTGAACCCTTTAATCTTATTCATATAATTCAACTATAGGCACATTAATTTCTGTTAATAAATAGTGAGTGATATGGATTGGAGAAAATTATTTATTCATCTCATTAATGGTACTAGTAAAAGATTTTTGACATCAAAGAGTAAAGGAAGATATTATTATAATTAATTAGAAACTTAAGAGCGTGTTTTGAGTGCATGCTCAATGTTAATTCTATTTCCTTCAAGAAAACAAGAAGAGAGCTTGGCAAAATAACGATACGTGACTTTCGTACTCATTAAAATATATTTTTTAGGGTGGAGGGTTATACATTTTTATGAATACAATTTGGTGTAATTATTCATGGGGCAAATACTTTTTAGCTTTTTAGTTTATTACACTGTTAAGTTGCCCTTGACACCTGACAGAAAAACAATATTGTATACCAGGGATGCTTAAACTTTTTTACTCACGACTCAAATAGATATCAAAACTTATGTTTTGCGACCCAAAAACATTTAATGAAATAACAGGTGTAAATTGTTAATATTTTTTAATGGTTGTGAATAATAATTAAAACTTTATTAATACCTACTTTTCAAACTATATAGTATTTATATAGTGCCTATAGGGACAGTATAGATACTATATACCATAGTTTGAAACATTGTGCTACTAGGGCACGAGGGGGTGGGGGTTATTAAGGGGCAAGGGGGGTGAATGTAACTTATGTACTAGGGAAATTGGGCTTTATTGTTACGTTATCTTAGTTTAATCTGCTTCGCTATTTGTTGATGGGGTGGGTGTGTCCCTCAGTGACTGATCCAAGTGGCACGTCCCTGAAATGGAGGATGAAATTTGAGGTGATGAGTGAAGGATGTAGGGAAATGGGCTTCCTGGTACTAATGCTATAAATAATGTTATACAGACCAGCGGTTATAATAGACAATGATATTGTTTTATTCCTTAGCAGTACAATTAGTTGAGGTGAGGTAGAGAGTGTCGTACACGGCAAACTCGTTTGGGTCCAGCGGGATTATTGATAGACTCGTCGCTGCTGAAGAACGGCCGGTGATAATAATATATATATAATGGGTTTGAGCGCCGACTTCGAAGGTGTGCTTCTCGGGTCTCAATGTAGATAATTATATATATATATCAGCGGTATGCGCCTTGTATGCCGGAAGTCCTGGTATTAGCGATGAACGTGTACCATTAATACTGGGCCTTAGATGACGAAGGTTACTCGATGAAGAAAGGAATATAGAACATATATATATATATATCAGGAGAAGTTGCAGCTTTTGGCTCTCTCGCTGTGGTAATAATAATAGAATGTGTATTGTCAATTCGCCTCACTCATGTCATGTCAATGACTTGCGGAACTTGAATATAACAGTATTTGTGTAGATATATTCTGAGCACTTGATAGCAGTAGATGCTCACTCTCTCTCCTGACAATGACTAACTTGCGGAACTTGAATATAACAGTGTTTGTGTAGATATTTCTGAGTACTTGATAGCAGTAGATGCTCACTCTCTCTCATGACAATGACTAGCGGAACTTGAGTATAACAGTATTTTGTGTAGATATATTCTGAGCACTTGATACCAGTAGATGCTCACTCTCTCCTGACAATGACTGACTGCCGAACTTGCTCATGTCAATGGTCTTCTATGTTGTTAATCACCGGTCATTGCTACGCCTTCCCAGAACTCATAAGTCTCCCTTGTTTGATGATCAATTGATTGCCTCAATTAGACTTAATGATGAATAAAAATAAGAATTTAATTAATTATAAAAATAAATTATGGTTCAATCCACAGGACCATTGCACCTCCGACGTTATGGTAAAGAAAAATGATTAATTATATTGAGATATTATAGGGATATTGATAGATATTTATTTATTTTTCTTTTGGTACTTATTTATGGGGTATTTATTGGGGACAAAAATGCTCGACTATTTATTTATGTATCGGGGTTGCGGACAGACGGACTCCAGACCCACCAGAACGCACGGTAACTCGAAAACGCATCGCCGAGACCTCACTCAATTCACCAGGGTATATATTAATCATCCCAGATTCAGGGTGGGAACAATCACACGACTAACATGTTTATTATAGAGTATATTTATAGCGTTAAGTGAAATATTGATTCATTTGCGTCCACTTACCTCGAGACACACTTGATTTTCGAGCAACAGGTAAAAAGGGTAGAAAATTATTTAATATGGAAGGGCAGAGGTGCTTAGGGTTACTATGGGGTTTGTGTTTATGACACATGACACAAGGAATTAGGAATATCTTGTTTTATTCGAATAATATTGATATTTGGGTTGTTATGATTCTATGGGATTAGGGATTAATAAGTGAGTGACCTGAGTAGAGAAGGTATAATGAAAATGCAAGCAGTAGCAGGCTCTGATAATGATAATTCGAGTTTGCAATTTATAATAGATGGCAAAAATATAAATGTATTATACTATGTAATTGATTTGATCACAATAGCATTGACAATCATAGCTTTTAATAATGACTGAACTAACAGGACAAATAATGGAATAAATGATATCACTGGGGTAGTTAAAATAAGGGACTAAAATATAATAATTATGTGTGGGAGGGTGAAGTGTAAATTTAATAGGGGATCTAAATTTTAGTTAATCGGGTTACGAAATAAAAATAAAAACAGATGGCGAAATATGCAAATGAAGGGCTAAATTTATAAATATTGGGGAGAAGAGAAAAAGGGCTGATTTTACAAATGAGTAGATGTAATTATTAAATTATTGTGGAAGTTCACATTTGTTTTTGTAAAGAAATACATTTAAATAGAACAGAATAAATATAATCCTCTAATTATTGTTGCTAATCGGACAAAATAGATTAGTGATTTAATATTATGCAATTAAGAATAGATTTATTTAAACTATGGGAAATGATATAATTAAGAATTTAATGGGGGACTAGTAGATTTATATTTTATAAGAAGGTGGGGGCTATGAAATTTTGTTGGAATTAAGGCGGAGATTTTTTTTGAACAAATTATATATATATGCAACAAATGACAGCAATAAAAAAATGAATACGATAGTGGGGGAGAAATAAATGAAACTTGGCTTGATTATTATTCTTACATTTTTAAGACGGATATCAGTGGGAAGACAATTTTCTTAGATTTCAAAGGGATCAACAAAATATTTTCTTTTATTGATTTTAGCGTGTGTGATTCCGCGCGGCGTTACGAACGATTTGTTCCAGCGCCAAGGTGCCGGGGTGCACTTTATTTTGAAGTATGTGGCTAATAAATATTATTAATAATGTTATTTTTATTAATTTTAAGCTTAAAAATGCTTTGAAATACTCTTTAAAATATGTGTCTAAACCAAGTAAAATTTTAACAGTGGGGATGATTTCAATTAGGGGATATGTAGCGATTTTAACTAAGGGCGGTGGGGACTGAATTTCAATAATTTCTTGATTATTAATAATGGGTGTATGTTTAACTATTGGGGGCTGTGAGGATGGAATTTTGATAATTTGTTGGCTGATAATTGGTTCATTAATCTCTATGACGGGTAGATACGTTACTGACTTTAATTCGGTGGTGGGCTCTATGATGGGACTAATATTAATATTCTTAAAGGGGTGTGAATTGAGTTCTTGTGTGGTTTCGGTGAATTCGGTTGTGGATACCGTTGTTGCAAAATTAATTTTTAATGGAGGGGTCTGAATGGTTGGGAGGGCAGTTACATCTTCAAACTTTCCGGGATGATCATTAAATCGACTATCGATCACATCAAGCTTGCTGGTTATTTCATTACATTTGCTATGCATACTCTCAAATTTGTCATCTATATCATCGAATTTACCATTCATACTTCTAAAGTTGCTAGTTAAATTATCGAATCCACTATTCATATCGCCATTCAAACTTTCAAATCCATCATTCATATCATCGAACCTGCCAATCATACCATCGAATTTGCCAATCATACCATCGAATTTACCATTCATACTTCTAAAGTTGCTAATTAAATTATCGAATCCACTATTCATATCGCTACTCATACTTTCCATCAGCCGAACCAACATTGCATTCGTATCATTATTATTGGGGATGGTGGGTCTAGTACTAGGGGGTGTGGAGGGGGTTGGGGGCAGGTTCATATCACCTGCGAATCCGGACGTCCCCTCCGCAACGACTCCCGTCTCGTCGGAGCTAGTTAATAGGGATGGCCTGCGATCTGCAGTTTCCCCAATATCACCGTCTCTATCCCCTCCTGGCATTTTGGGTAGCTCAGAAAAAAAAATAAATAGTAATATCAACAAAAATGATCAATAAATATTATGCATTTTAATTTATAATCGGTAGGTGGGAATGTCAATGGCCCTTGGTTATTTACTTATTTTTAATTCAGGCAAATATAAATATAGAATAAATTTTTTGTTGTAAATTTTTCTTTTTCAATATAATAAAAATTTTTTTTTAAACAAAGGAACCTTCTAATCTCTGGGTAAACGTAGCTACTTTCAAATATTTTCAGAATTATAGTACCAGGAAATTGTGAGATGAAATGATTTTTTTTTTGAAAATGAATAGGGATTGTCACCTGGATCAGTAGAATACCGGCTTCTTTTGCGGCCTATCCAATCCCAGCACCTCCACCACACGAGGGGGTGGGGGGTTATTAAGGGGCAAGGGGGGGTGAATGTAACTTATGTACTAGGGAAATTGGGCTTTATTGTTACGTTATCTTAGTTTAATCTGCTTCGCTATTTGTTGATGGGGTGGGTGTGTCCCTCAGTGACTGATCCAAGTGGCACGTCCCTGAAATGGAGGATGAAATTTGAGGTGATGAGTGAAGGATGTAGGGAAATGGGCTTCCTGGTACTAATGCTATAAATAATGTTATACAGACCAGCGGTTATAATAGACAATGATATTGTTTTATTCCTTAGCAGTACAATTAGTTGAGGTGAGGTAGAGAGTGTCGTACACGGCAAACTCGTTTGGGTCCAGCGGGATTATTGATAGACTCGTCGCTGCTGAAGAACGGCCGGTGATAATAATATATATATAATGGGTTTGAGCGCCGACTTCGAAGGTGTGCTTCTCGGGTCTCAATGTAGATAATTATATATATATATCAGCGGTATGCGCCTTGTATGCCGGAAGTCCTGGTATTAGCGATGAACGTGTACCATTAATACTGGGCCTTAGATGACGAAGGTTACTCGATGAAGAAAGGAATATAGAACATATATATATATATATCAGGAGAAGTTGCAGCTTTTGGCTCTCTCGCTGTGGTAATAATAATAGAATGTGTATTGTCAATTCGCCTCACTCATGTCATGTCAATGACTTGCGGAACTTGAATATAACAGTATTTGTGTAGATATATTCTGAGCACTTGATAGCAGTAGATGCTCACTCTCTCTCCTGACAATGACTAACTTGCGGAACTTGAATATAACAGTGTTTGTGTAGATATTTCTGAGTACTTGATAGCAGTAGATGCTCACTCTCTCTCATGACAATGACTAGCGGAACTTGAGTATAACAGTATTTTGTGTAGATATATTCTGAGCACTTGATACCAGTAGATGCTCACTCTCTCTCCTGACAATGACTGACTGCCGAACTTGCTCATGTCAATGGTCTTCTATGTTGTTAATCACCGGTCATTGCTACGCCTTCCCAGAACTCATAAGTCTCCCTTGTTTGATGATCAATTGATTGCCTCAATTAGACTTAATGATGAATAAAAATAAGAATTTAATTAATTAATAAAAATAAATTATGGTTCAATCCACAGGACCATTGCAAGGGATATAATAAAAATAAACATATAGGTAATTGTAATTTTGTAAAAAAACTTTTATTCTAATATTTAAAACAAACAATTAATGTATCAATATATTAATTATTTTTCAATGATTGTAATGCAAATCTTACTTTTGTAGGGAGAACCTTGGTGCTCAATTAAGTTTTCAAAGATTTTCTAATCTAAACGAGTATTTGGGAAGCAGCACCCAAAATATTCTTTGTTATAATATAATTTATGTTGTTATAATTTTGATTTAACATCTATATTGTTATAATTTTTCGCGATCCATTAAAGAAAATAATCGACACAATTTTGAGTCGCTATCCTAAGTTAAGAACCACCGCTTTATACAATAGAACAGGAGACGCCAGATCATCGACTAAGATCTACTGGCAGCTTTTAGGGATATTTCCGGTGACTCGAAATGTTGCTTTTGGAGCAGAAATTGAAGATAAACTTTTCAAAGGGTGTCTTTCTCTGAAATCTGCCTCCAGCATAAAATCATAGATGAAGGAAAAGCATCCCTTTTTGTTTCGTGTTACTCTTCGAAGAAAGATGCTGTTAACCTCTAAGTATATGTGTGAGTCATATTTTTCAAACATGAAGGTGATTAGTTTCCAGTAACAGACTCACTAGGAAACATGGAGACAATTGAATTTGAATGGCTACGACAAACTATTCAACAATATTAAAAAAATTAAATTTGTAATACGCAGTGAGTTTTTTCTATCTTTTATTTCAGTACAAGAAGTTAAAAATATTGCTGAATGTTCTATTGATAATATTTTTTTTAAGGGAGAATGGTGTAGGTTCTTGGTGAAACATATTAAATAAAGTAAAAAATTTATGTGAAATCTACCTAGTATTTTATATTTTAAATTTTAAAAGGTTTCTAAAAAAATTTTCAAAAATTTTTCTTTACTTTACTATTGATAATAAACTGAGTTCTTTCGCATTTGTATGTAAATACAAGCCCTTAGCCCGTGCCCGCAGGGCACATATCACTATAAATTTTTGGTAGTGGTTTGTTGTTTGTACGTTTTTTGAATTTAAAATACTTTGAATGTTTTTTTTTTTAATTTTATTAAACCAATTATTTTACATTAATGTATATATTGTATTTGAGCTTCGACTCCGGAGATTACTTCTCCACCATCGACTGTCCTTGATCATCTTTTTAGTCCTTGTTTTTAATAAGAGGAAAAAACTAATTAAATAAAAAAACCTCTTTTCCGATAATTATTTCAATTTCATAACCCAATCCCCATTCATTTTTACAGTCATTATTAAACCAATTATTTTACATGAATTTATGCATACATTGTTTTTGAGCTTCGACTCCGGAGATTACTTTTCCTCCATCGAGTGTCCTTGATCATCTTTTTAGTCCTTGTTTTTAATAAGAGGAAAAAACTAATTAAATAAAAAAACCTCTTTTCCGATAATTATTTCAATTTCATCATTTCTCCAATCCCATATCTTTTTACAGTCATTTTTTTTATAAATTTAATTAAACCAATTATTTTACATTAATTAATGTATACATTGTATTTTTGCTTCGATTCCGGAGATTACTTCTCCACCATCGAGTGTCCTTATTCATCTTTAGTCCTTTTTTTTAATAAGAGGAAAAATCTAATTAGATAAAAAAACCTCTTTTCCGATAATTATTTCAATTCCATTATTCCCCAATTAAGTCGATTGGTAATTCAATCCCCATCCTTCCCATATTCCTTTACAGTCATAAATGCGGATATATTTTATAAATTGTATTATATTAAACTGATTGTGGGTTTTAAAGAGATTAAATTTAAATTAGTAGAAAAAATCAATTAGAGTGTTCTTATTAGAACTTGGAATAAAAATAGCAAAAAGAAAAAAAGAGGACGGTGAACTAATCGTCTTGGACTAAATTGACATTTTATGAATCACATCGCTTACTTGACTCCTCAGGAGTCTATGTTTCAAATTCCAAGTCAATAGGCTAAGCCGTTTAACCTGGAGGTCTGTGAACATAGAGACATAGAATCCCAAAACTATAATATTGATATAAAATACTGACAATATTCGACAAATTTCAATCTGACCTTGGTAGCTTACCCACATATTTTTTGGAATTGAAAGTAGCTAGGTTGAGGAATTTGGCGATTCTTTTCATAGAGTTTTGCTAGCCTAAGCTATGGATAAATTAAAAAATGAATATGGGATTACCCCTAAGGTATCCCCTTTCCAATAAAAAAAGAATCGAAAAAGGTCCGATGCCAATGAAATTTATACGGGACCAATCGGAGACTTCTGATGAACCCAAGGCAAAAAATCATCGAAATCGGTCCATATAGTAAAAAGAAATCGACAAACAAACATCATCAGAACTTGGCCAAATTAATATGTGGCCACCCTTAAGGTATCCGATTTCCTATAAAAAAAAAGAATCATCGAAATCGGTCTATAAACAAAGAAGTTATGCGTGAACATACATAACATAAAAGGTCCAATACCAATGAGAAAAAAACGGGACCAATCGGGTACGAGACTGAACTCAATGCAAAAAAATCACTCAAATCGTTCCACATAGTAAAAAGAAATAAATGTTCAAACACAAAAAAAAAAAAAACAAAAAAAAAAACAGACATTTCGTTGAATGATAACCTCCTCCTTTTTTTGAAGTCGGTTAAAAAGAGAAGTCCGTTCCTATGATTCAAGGCATATCTATTAAATTGAGTTAGAATAATCCAGCTAAATGCGAGTCTGATTTGTGTCCCAAGGGGTTTCGGACATACCGTACGATACTTGATTTAATCAATATGTTGGTTAAATTTGAATAGAATTCTCAACTTTTTTACCCCCGTTTATTTGCCATTTCTAACTTTGTTTATTTTATTTTATACTTTTTTTCTTCATTATTATTATTTTTTATTTTTATTTTTTTTTTGTCTTTCTTTTTATTTAGGATTATTCAATTATGAAATTCTCTTCAACAAAATAAATAGATAGAGATGTTGTAAATTAAATTAATCAGAGTGTACATCGACTGTTATTAGCCATGTCGACAAAATAAAAATGAAACAAAAAAGAGAGAAAAAGAAGGGATGAAATTATATGAAAAAAAATAATGTTAAAAGAAATAAAGTAAAATAAAATAAAAGATTATTAAATTTTCTTATATTTTTTAACTAATTCAAAAATGAAATCTGGGAGAAATGAATATATGTACAATGTACATCATCAAAGATAAGATTCCAAGATCCATCTTCTTAAAAAATAATAATATACTTACATATTTGTTTTTATTTTATTTAAGAAAACATACATTCTTTAGAATATAATCCAATTATGCACGCAAATATAAGAATTGAAAATAAGAGGCAAGAGCAAGGGAAAAAAATCAAGAAAAACATTCAAATGTTTTTTTTTTTATTATTATTATTATTTTATTTTAATAAAAAGCCAAAAAATAAAGGTGGAATTTATTCATGCCCGCTCACCGTAAACGCGCCTTAAGAATTGAAAATGAAATTTGAATATACATCTAGCTATGATCCAAATGAATTTTAATATTGGCCACCTGGTAGGTTTCCCATACCGAGTAGTAGTTTTTCTTTTCTTTTTTCTAGTCGTTTCATCCGTACGATGCCTGCCTGCCGGGCGAGCCTAGTATGGAATTCACTATTTTTTTTTTTTTTTTTGACATTGTGTTGAAAAATGTCTGGTACATGGAGGAAAATCATTTTTCTTTTTTTCTTTTTGTGTGTTGGGATTTAGATACCCTAGATAACTTTTAAGTATAAAAAGTCCGTTTTTGTGTTGAAATGTATTTCTATTTTCAATACGAAGGACTGATTAGATTTTGGGTTTTCTAGATCCAGATTTTTCGGTTAAAACATGCAAAATTATTCAAAAAAATAAGCTGACGTGTTCTGATTTGGCCATTTACTTGACTTTACCATACAACCTGGCCCCTAAAATTATTTATAATCATGTAGGGAGGGGGGTTAGTTTTTGCATTTTTATACTTCTGGGGTACCACTGATTATGTATACAAAATTTGGTTGAGTTTGGTATATGGCCAAGATTTTCATTTTTTGATCCTACACCCCCCCCCCAATTTGGGCGGTTAGTTTTTGCATTTTTAGACTTTTGGGGTCCACTGATTATGTATGCAAAATTTGCTTGAGTTTTCTCAAACGGCCTAGATTTTTAATTTTTAACCCCCCTCCACCCCTCTTAATTTTGGGTCGATATGCACCAAAATCTAATCAGCTCTTAATCTCAATGGACCAAAACTACGTGTGAAATTTGGTTTTGATATTCACACTAGTTTCTGAGCTAGCTCGTCCTCAAAAATTTGGTAACGCACAGACAACCAGACAGACTAACAGACATTTTGACAAAACAATTATTATCTCGAAAAATATAATTTTTTCGATCTTTACTTAATAAATCTTTTTTGTAGAGCGAAATGCCATGGCTTTGCTCAATTTTTTCAATCAAAATAGTTTCAGCCGTTTTTTATATATTTCGAAAAAAATAAGGAATAAAAATACTTTTTTCATTCACGATCACAATACTTGACCATACGCTGTATGGTAAAGTAAAAAATCATTTTTTTTAGATTTTAATCCGTTTATATATTAAAAAACAATAATTAATTGAACAGGTGGGTTTTGAATTACAATATAATAAATTAGTTATTGATTCACCGAAACTGCAGTCATTCTATCGAGTCTTGAAATATTTTCACTCTTTCCTTCAATCTAATTTGATTTGCTTAGTTCCTATGTTTAAAAATGTTTGAAACGTTAAGAAAAATAATTTTTAACAAAGATTTTGTTTTGTCTGTGTGTCTGCGGGGATTCCGAAAACTACGATAAATTAAAAACGGAAAGTCGTAGAATGTTCTTTCTGGTACCAAAATGTTCGTATTTCTGGAAACATGATTAGATTTTGGGATTTCTGACTTTAGAAGGGTTCTAAAATGCAAAAAAATATAATTATTTTCTCAAGATAATTAAAATTAAAATTTATTTTAATATTTCATTCAACAAATTTTCTACCATTCTCTCTACCCTTTCAGGAACAGTGGTAAAGTCCCATAGTGTGAAAACTCGCCAAATCAATCACCCTATGATAAACGTCAAATATGTGTCATCTGATTTCAATCAAAATTAGCTGGGCAATTCATCTTGGTATATAATGACTAAATATAGTTTTTTTTTTAAATTCCTATACCTTTACGAGCTGCTCCAGGCGTGCCTTCGGCACGCCCTCTACAGCTCGGCCCTCCTGACCGGAGGTGGCCCTGGCGGGCAGCGTCTCGACATGTGATTATTAGGTCTCCAAAATTCATTAAAAAAAGCTCCATTCCCCAAAAAAAAGGGGGGAAGTCGGATTACAAAAAAATCTTGAAATTATTTTTTAGATATTTGCAAATAAATAATCCACAGTTTTCTAAAGAGTAAATGTACAAAAAAGCTAAAAATTTCTATATCTTCCCCCCCCCCCTTCGCCCCCATACAGTCAATTTTGATAGTTAATTTTTACAGGAATAGTTTCTTAAAGTAATAAAGAATAACTCTACAAAATTTGATCAAGATCGGAGAGAGTTTTAATTTTTGCCCCCACTCACATTTTGGATAGTTGGGAGTCGAATTTCAAAAAATCCTGAAATTACTTTTTAGATATTTGTATTTAGAATTTTATTAAGTAAAAATCAAGTAGATATCTTATCGTTCTTAATTGAAAATGCATAATTAGTGTAAACATATTCCAAAGATATTTTGCCCCTTTTGACCCCTTTAAGGATCGAATTTCAAAAAATCCTGAAATTAGTTTTTAAATATTTTTATTTAGTATTTTTAAAAGTATAAAGCAAGTAGATATTTTATCGTCCTTAAGAGATATCGCATAATCAGTGAAAACACACTTTGCCCCCTTTGACCCCCTTAGGGGTCGAATTTCAAAAATATTTCTTAGTGAGCCCCTATGTCATAAATGTAATATCCTCTCCAAATTTCATGTTTCAATGTCCAGTGGTTCTGGCTGTTTTGATGATATCGGGAAAATAATTTTATATATATAGATAAGCTTAACGCACACAAGAATTTGACCACAGACTCAAAAATTTACTCACCCACTAAGGCATTAAAAAAATAACTAATATCTTTAAAAATATTACTTTTACGTAATTTATTATATAAAACTATTTGAAGTACTCAATGCCCTGTATTCACTAATTTTTTATCATAATTTAATGAGCAAATTTTGAAAAATTTCCACAAACACCACTTTTTCTTATATGATTACAATGTTTCTCCGTAATTCGTATAATATGATAAAAAGTACGAAAAAAATTCTGGAACATTGTTGAAAAATAGAAAATGCACAATTATACGCATGTACATTATTATTATTATTATTATTTTTTTTTTTTGATAGAGAGAGAAAGATTTTGATTGGTTTAATATTTTATTATTAATGTAATATTAAATTCATTGCTTATACAGAATTTACCTATACTGTAATTTAACTTTTGTTATTATCTACTTTCCTGAATAATGTTTGATGGATGAAAATAAAATATTTTGTTGAGAAACTTTCAATAGACAAACATGAAAAGGATAGAGAGATAGAAAGCATTGTGGCTTTTATTTTTAAAAGCTGTTGCAAATTTAAATAGACACGAATTGTTTTGTCTGACTTGCCGTTCCAGACTGTCTGGACAGAATTTATTATAAATGAGAAAAGAAAAGAAATCGGGTTGACAAGAAGGGATGAAAGGCGAAGAGAATAAGGGAGGGAGTAAAGGGGGTGGCTGATACGCCATTTATATAATCGAACCCAAAAGTTGGGGTTAAAGATGGAGAAAAGTTATTTCTATATTTATAAGCGATAAGTGAAGAAAATAGCTTTTCTCTTTTCTTTGTCTGTTTTATATTTAAGTGGTGAGGGGTTGGCTGGGAAGAAAACGAGGATGAATTCAAGCGGGATGAATTACCGAATACAATTAAAGATTCGAAATTAATGGGATTTCCAAATATTCATTCTTAAGATAGAAGGAATTGCAAATAATAATAAAAAAAAAATCTGAGATAAGAAAGTCATCTTGCTAAGAATAAATGAATAAATATCGAATAGCTCAGCAATTAATGTTATAAAAATAAATTGCAGAAAAATTTAAATCTTTTTTTAGAAAGTAAGTTTTATGCAAATTTTAATAATTTGCCAATGTTTTTCGTCAGTGGGCGGTTCTAGCTAGAAAGTTGAAACTTGTCAGAGCGGAGCAGTTTATTAATTAATACAATTCCATGCTAATTTTAAGCTAATTAGCTACAACTGTTTGATAACTTTTGGTCATTGTCTGATTTTTCGCATTTTTAACCGGGAGGTCTGAAGCTAGAAGGTTTAAAATTTAATCAGTTTTTGTTTAGTTTTGAACATCCAAATACTTTGGTTGTATATTGATGAGGAAAAGTCAGTAGGAGTAAGCAAAAACTATTCATAAAAAGGTGAAATGTCATAAATCTTTTGAAAGAATTGATGCAAGAAAGAATTAAAGCAGAAAAGTGTAACCTCTATAGGCTACGAATGGCCCATGTGTGAAGATGAAGAAGAAGAGGGGAATATTTCAGGTGTAAGAGCGCGGACTCAGTGGAGAGCGTGCAGCGGGGCGGTTGTGGTGGCGCTAGTTGGGAAAAAAATACACATGCGCTTGTTTTAAAGTGTCCTCAGTGGGAGCTGGGCATTCTACTGAGGACAGCATACAAACGCTCACCCCCCGCCGAACGCTCTGCACTGAGGCCACAGACTTAGTTTAAAGCCGAAGATATATGTTCATGAAATAATTTAGTTATAGGTCCCGGTAAAGACGAAGGCTAGTTCTAATCTCTACAAGTCACTGAGTTAAACGATTTGGTGAACGTGTTAAATTTTTATTCAATTTTCGGCGAAAGAGTAGTGTGAAATAAGTGACCCAGTATCCTTAACTCATAGTAAATCCATATTAAATAAAATATTTATTTACTCTTGTCTTTATTAAAGATGTTTCACCTTGCACCAACACCACAATCTCTACTGATTAGAGTAGTGAGGGTACAAGAATCGTGTCTTTCTTTCAAATGAAGCCTTGGGAGTGGGTTATATGCTAACAGAAAGCAGTGTAGAGAAATACCGGAAAAGACTCTTCAGTGAGCTAAGAAATCGAGACAGATAGATACGCGGATCACATATTAGTTTCATTGCTATCTTATCTTCTAAATTGCATCAAAGATGGCAACACTTGGGGACCCTTCTTCACAGATGCGGACCATATTCGAAACAGGGTCGAATTAGAGCCTTGTATAAATGGTGAATGAAGTTGAGCTGGAGTATAATAGCATCTGGATCTGAAGCCATGTGTCATCTTTTGGTGCAGAAGTGATTTGGTAATTTTCAGATACCAGAGTGACACCCAACATTGATATACATATTATCACAAGAGTTCCAGTATGTTCGAATCAAAGGAAATGTTTAGAAACTATCTATCGACGTGCCTAGAAATTAACAACATTGTGTCTTGTCTTTACTGCTCTTTACTAAAAGTTAATCTCAATTGGTTTTATTATCTAATTTACTTCAATTAAATTGGAATTAAGCCACAATGTAAACGAGGTCATTAACCAGTCTATGGTTTGTAAGATTGTATTATAAAGTGTATAAGAAACTTGGCAGATAATATTTTGAGTTCGCAACTAAAGTCTAATTTTTAATCTTGCTTCTGTTGAGAATAATTATTCTACTTGCCAAATACTTGCCTATATTAGTATGTAAATTGAGAGATTGTAAATCAAACTCGTTTTTAATTTCTCTTTACTCTTTTTATATGAATATTAAAAGTAAACTAACCAGAAAACTCTATTTAATTTGTTAATTTAATCCGTTCTTTTTTTGTCTTTTTAATTTCATTTTTATTTCTATATAGACTATAAATTATATAACAAGTACATATTATATTCTGGTAGTATTTTTTCAATCTCAGTTAACCATTTGAAAAATGATTAAAAAAATTTCTTAACTTTATTATTTAATATGCTATGTAATATAAAAGGCTTTTATAAATTTAAATAACCCAAATTTACATAGATTTAAAATCGTTTTCATTAATTAACTATTAGTCTGATTGAATTTGTGAGAATTTATTTACTCAGAGGGTTGGGAAAGACTAATCACTATGTTTTAGTTCGTATAATGGAGAATAACCTGAGTTACTTGGGGAAGAAGAAAAAATGGCTAGTACCTACATAATAAACTCTCCACTTATAGAGTAGTGTGAATTTTATTAAATTTTTGATTCCCTGTAAATTTTATTATTATTGAGGGTTTTAAAGGCGCATCGACTGCTAAGATCATAGCACCTTGTAAATTTTAATATACGATATGGTCTCCCAAAATGTAATTTCAATAGAAAATGTATTGTGAAATATTCAACGACGCAGGTCTTTCATCCGTCGGTCATGTGTCAACTGAAATTTCAAAAACGTATCCTAGTAGAAGATAGACATCTTACGACTGTCAAAATATTTAGTATTTTTGAGTGAATTTTTGAGTAAATTCAATATTCCGGCCGCCTGAAGAATTTCACGCATTGATCAACGTAAAAAGTAATAATTTTTTATTTCATTTTATCAGCTAATAGTCAATTCTTTTATTTTTTACAATTACGTGTGAAAAAATAATCGAATATTGTAGCTCTTGTCCGAAATCGAACTTGAATTTGAAGTATTTTTTCATTTAAAGTTTTTTAACCGAGGGTGAACCGCGACCTAATATCGGGTACACCTACTTCCACTTCCCCTTTCATTTCCAAGTAAAAGACAAAAGATGAAGGGGCATTATCTAATAAATTCCAAAATAATTCCACATAATTCCAAAGACGGTGTACATCTAATTTCAATCGCGGTTCACTCCTCGTTTTTAACTAGTTCAATTTTTTGGCACGTATAAGAAAATGATTGAATTATAAATAAATAACTATACTAATTAATATCCTCAAAATGTAGTCTGAATTTGAACTTGATTTATGACATTGATGCGTCTGTATTTAGGCAAAGTATTGAGCGTAGAAGAATGAAAGCTGCGTAAGAGCTAGGCGAGTCCAGTCGTTTTTGGTCGATCACCAAACAAAAGTTTAATAGACATGAAGTGTAATAAGATCATTCGAACAGTTCTTAATTTTACTAAAGGAAAATTTAAATAGTCATGAATCACGCCATTTTCCATACTTTTCAAAGTTTTAACGAAAATCCAGAAATGAATAAGTGTGCATGACTACAAGAAATTTATAAATGAAATAGAAATAGTCGAGAAGTAGATTCATGCAAGTTTCGGAGAATTCGATAACATTGAAGGGATTTCATCTTTTATTAACAATCCGTTTCAACAAAATGTAAACATCGAATAAATTTCAAACAAAATTTCTAAACTGTTTGATGCAAACCAATCCGAAACAGAACTTGAAATAATCCAAATTCAAAATAATATTCATTTAAAATCGCTAAAACAAGAAGTTCAAAGTAGTATGGAAATATACACACGAGCAATTCCCGACATTAACAAGTATTGCTCATAAGATTTTGGCTTGTTTTGGATCAACATATTTGTCAGAGTCTGAGTTTTCAAACATGACCTTTATAATAAACAAACTAAGAAATAAAATTACAAATGATCACTTGGATCAATGATTGCGGTTAGCTACATCATCATACCAACTTGACTATGAAAGTATTGCCAAGTCAGGGCAATACCAAATTTCGCGCTGATTTTTTTACAATACTATATATAAGAGCCTAGATTAATTTGTACCAACGCTGACGCAATGCTGCCGACAGGGAGCGCCGTCAGAATATTTGGTCAATTTGAAATATAATCGTAATTTGGACTCGAATTTTGAAATCAGAGACTCCACTTGATTTTAAATTAAGAAACATTAACCCTTTGCACTCCGTTGTCGCCTTTGCGGCGACAATGTAAGGTAATCAAATAACTCCGTTGTCGCCACAGCGGCGACATAAAAGATACAATGTTTTTATTTTAAACATAAATATATATTTAATTCACATATTCCTTGGTTCTTCATCAAGTTCTATACTCTTAATTTTTATAAAATATATTGTATTTTTATATTTTCACTCATATTATGAGTCATTATTATTATTTTGAGTCGGATTTGCTGATAGGTCATATTAAAAATTGTTCGGAGTGCAAAGGGTTAAATATATTGATAATTATCCCCCCCCCCTCACCACTCAAAAATTAAATATTCAATTCGCTTTTTCTTTGCACAGAAGAAAAATAAATTAATCACATCTTATTTGATTTATATTTTTTATATATTATTTATTTATTTTTTAATAATTTGCCACTTTTTTATAATTTTTTAAAAAATCTAAATTTTGTTTTTTTTATTTTTTTATTTTTACAAAATTGAACGACTTAAGACACGCATTCACCGAGTTTCTCATGGCAATACTGGAGGGAGCAGCCTGTCATACAAACAACAACATCTGATCTCTTTTAAATATTTGGAGCCTTATATCGGATTTAAAAAAAATGATATAATATAATTCTCCTCTTCACACGATTCCACTTATTTAAACAAATCTACATATTTCCACACAAAAATTATCACAATGCTGTAGATTATAGAAAAAAAAAATACTTCCATATTCATATCTTACAGGAGCCCTCATTTCTGTAGCAGTGTCAGGACGAAAATGAGGCGAAACTTTTAAGGAACTATGTATTTTTCGGGGAGTTTTACATGTATACATTTGGAGTGTGGTTTTTTAAAAGGATTACAATTTTTGGACCGAGACGCTGCCCGCCAGGGCAGCAAGCCCAGGCACGCCCTCGAAGCTCGTAAATTAGATAGTTTATTTACATTTATTTAATTCAATTTTTGAATGTAACTCTCGTACATTTGTATGTTCTTCGTAAACTATTAATACACATTTTATTATGTTAGACATTTATTTGTTGTTTTATTATAACATGTCGATCGCCATATATATATCTTGGTATACAAAGGACGCTCTCGTATTACAAAAGGTTGAGCACCCCTGACCTATATGACAATATTATTTTCTTTTTATGTACTTATGTCTGTAAGTAAGTGTGTGTATAAAATGGTGTAGAGTTCAGATTATAGGTTCGAAGCTGGGTCTCCTGTTCAGTAAGCTTGTAGTCTACCCACTCGACCAATCTGACTCCCAATTTAATTTTAAAGGCAAAATAATAAGATTAACGTTGTCTGTCTTTCATTCTCGTTCCCTTTCATCGTTTTCTTTCCCAACTCCACATTTGATTGTAATTAGAGTTAAGCTTGAAAGGGCTCTGAGCCGTTTTCCGTGCTCAGGCCATTCAAGGGCTGGATATCATTTAAATGGAACATTGCATTTGTTATTGATGTAGTCCAGATTAAGTTTACTTCTACTTTACGCTCCAAGATCTATTTTCATTTGGTTCATTGATGATAATTAGACAAGGGTTTAAACCTTTAAACATTTATCCATCTATATATTTTATTTACGTTGGTATGACATAAAAAGATAAACGAATACACCGTTTGCATGTTTATAGAGAGGGTTTATTACGGATCAGTGAAAGGCTTTTAATATGCAAAAATTCATAATACCTAGAAAAATAAATACTTTTAAATGCGATTAAAGCCTTTTTGGTTGCCACTTGGAATGCAATTTAGAAATAAACCATGGAATTATTAAGAGACGTGGCTTTCCTATTTGACCTATTGTAGAAATATTCCTCCATTTTCCATTTTAATTTTTTTACTTTACTATACCATAATATATAGTATATAGGAAATTATTTGTAATCTTGTAGAAAAATATTAAATATAAGAATTTAGTAGATTTTAAATTTCTAAGGAAATCATGTCAGGACATGGAATAGATAATGTTCGAACCTGAGTGCCAAAATTAGCAATCAAGGCCATTTACCAACCATGTGAAGAGAACCCAACGGATATTTGTATGTAGTCGGTATATAAGAGGAAAATTAGATATGTTTAATTACATTTAGAAAGAACCACTATTTTTCCGAGTATCAAACCCACGTGTACCTGGCTCAACTTTCGGGACAAACTCCTTACATAGTATGTAAAATAGTAAAATTTTAAAACGACTTAGCCATTCCTTAATATAATTTTCTATACGCCTGTATTCAAATTCGAATATAAAGCACTATGATTTTAAATAATATATAATAAGAAACTGTTTAAGAGTCTCGATTTTTTAAAAAGTTCATATTTTCTAAGGCATCACTCTCGGAATTTAAGACAACTGGTGCGACCAGAACAAGCCGTCGCCGAAAGAATTATTCCATCGAAAAAGTTAGCTTTTTGAAATCCGAGACCATTAACGTTTCAAATTATGAAATTAAATAGAATTATGAAATAATCTAAGGCTTCTCGTACCTCTCCTAAGCATACTGTTCTTTTTATTCTAATTTTAATACAGATGTAGAGAGAATTTTACCCATTACAAATATGTTCTTTTATTTAAAAAAGTTAATAAACTCTCTGAAGTTTTATTCATGTGAAATGGAGGACAAAGTTGAGAACAATCGAGCCAATTCTATTGTTCATAAATTAATTAATTCCTAATATCAGGAATTCTCATTTATCTACCATAGAATCCTACAACTTATTTTTTCAAGATTTAAAAGCGTGAATACCTTTGATTTCAATTCAGATCTTTAATATTAGGCAAGTTGAAACATTTAATCTTGGGATGTGAAAATATCAAAAAGAAAGATGCCAGCCGGAATCGGACAATACATTCCCTTCCTGATGAAAGTCGAAACACTCCTCCCAAAGAGAAACAAAGAGGTTATCCTCTGCTTGATGCAAATAAACATACACACATATATATCGAGATGATATATCTGTATATATATTATTTATTTTTTTTGAGACTATAGTTTCGAAAACTTGGTCTTCATCATCAGTCTTTTTTAATTATAAATGTTGTTTTTCATGGAGTCAATATCGTATGGATATTGAAAATTTGATGTTCCTTCACTGATGGTCAGCTTAGAATTAAAAACATTCTTCTGGTTCACACTCAAATATAAACATATGTTTCCATTTTTCTTTGTTTGTGAAAGGAACAGGCTGACAATGGAAGGGGGGTGGGTTGGCTTATAATTAAAAAAGACTGATGATGAAGACCAAGTCTTCGAAACTATACTCTCAAACAAATAAATAATATATATATATATACAGATATATCATCTCGATATATATGTGTGTATGTTTATTTGCATCAAGCAGAGGATAACCTCTTTGTTTCTCTTTGTGAATCAACAACTCTGCTACTGTCGGCAAAACAAAAAAACTTTTCAAAGAAACACTCCTTCTTTAATATATTCAATGAAAATGAAAAGAATTCTAAATTAATAATTAACTTAGTTAATTCTTTAAATATCTTATTTAAATTATCTATTTATATGTGTATTTTTAGTTATATAATAAAAATTGGTTAAATGGTGCGAACGCGGGCAAGACAAAAAAATAGTATCTGACGACAATCTTATGAATTTGCTATAAGTATACCTGCGGGTGGGCAGGCTCCCAAGGATCTTAAAGATTAACTGTTCAAAATTTTGTCTAAATCAGACAAATGTCTCAAATTATTAATCCTACTAATTTTTGGACATATTTAATCAAAAATTTAATCCCATTATAAAATATCTAAAAAAAGAATTAATTTTAACACCTTCATTGGAGTATAAGCGTACTAAAAATTTGGTAACACACACATTAACCGACAGTCATTTTGACAAAATAATAATATCTTCGATATTCATTATACAAGGTATTATTGTAGAGTGAATTCGTTCAATATTATTATCAAAATAATAAATAATAATAAAAGAATTCGTTTTGTCCCTTCGTTGGTGTTTGATTATACTCATAATTTATTATAGTAACACACACACTAATGAACAGACATTTTGACAAAATAATTAATACCTTCGATGTTAATTATATAAAGTTTTATTGTAAGGTGAATTCGCTCAATATTATTATCCGTTTAGCCTTTTTTGAGATATTTAGGAATTAAGAAGCAAAAAAAATTTCTCACTCGATTACACTACTTCATCATACTCAAATAATAATAATAATCGTAAATAAGATCTGGATAGGTGAAACTTTTCCAGCGGAAGCTGAGAAAGTGTATTAACTTGGATAATAATAATAATAATAATAATAATAAATTCATTAATTGGATCAAAAAATAAATGTAAATAATAGTGTATCATTAGCGAGGTTTTACAAGTAACGGGTCGGAATTAAATGAATGCAAGAAATGACGGTTCTCAAACTATGGAACGTTTGCGACTGGAAGTAAGTGGAATATTTCTAGGTAATACTCATAATTATATCAAAAATATTTAGTATTTAATTGAATAGCAAAAAAAGTTACAGGAATAAACAAAAGGTCTGACTGTTAACTATAAACTATTAGTAAAAGGAAAAAGTTTTGAGTAAAATACGATTCGTACCATACGAAATTATCTAGTCAAAAATATAAATTATCTACAAAGTGGTTCGTCACTTGATCAGATATTAGTCGAATGGTACGCGAAAAAAAGGTTTGATAACCGATGCAATAGAGGATAAATAAATGTCAATGCAATCATATCAATAGTAAAATGCTATCTACAAAAGCAAGAGCCTGAAGAAACTGGAATATAAAGCGAAAAGTCACAAGGGAGAGTGTACAATTTGTATTTTTTTTAAATTTAATTCCTATGAAATTCTTTCACAATTGAAACAAAACGATATATTCATTAATTTCGATCGCCCCACTTTGAACCAGACACCGACTGTTGAGTTTAAGTTATACGATTAAAAGTTAGATGAGTTGACTATAAAGGTCGCTTTGTTTACTTTGGTTCAAACTTGAATAGACGTCAGTCTTGTGTCCAAAGACCTGTCAAATTAGCCTATTTCTGACACTAGCTTTCGATGGTAATACATATAGCTGATTTATCTGGCAGTAAATGAATGAATAAATTGAACCTAAAAGTTTTACAACTTACCTTTCATGACGCTCAATCTACGGGTCTGACTGTTTTGCCCATTAAGTAAAATGTATTCCAATGGAGCAGTCTATGCATTCAATTTTCAATCATCATGTCATTCCAATAAAATTTATTCATTCAATTAAAATTAAACATGTTTTACTCCTCTTCTTTTTTTATTTCTAAGTTAACAGCAGTATTTCCCAAATTTAAGGAAGTCATAGTCCACTCAGTCAAGTAAAAAGAATGTGATCCCCCCTTATCAACTAATTACTACCCTAATGGCTTTAAGCAGCAAAATGTTTTTGTTTTTAACTATTAATGTAGTATTACTTATTAGATAGGTCCGGGAGGCAGATAAGTTGACTATTGAATTAACTAAAAAAAAACTCTCTACCATGCTGTTATAAATTTCTTTGTATGGATTCTAATACCCACGAAAACTTAAAAATGAAGAGTCCAAGAACGTTCGTTCTTGTGTCAAAATGTTCGTATTTTCAATTTGAAGAATTTTGGACTACCTAAATTTAGAACTTCCGGCTTATAAATGAGGAAAACATCACTTTTTAAATGATTTTATTGATTAAGGTGAGGGCATAATCTAGTCCTAAATAAAGAATTTATATTTAAAATTATTATTTATTACGAGGACAGCTCAAGCCTGAAATACAAAATTATATTCAAATTTTAATCGGATTATTATTTTGGGGAGGGTCGGAAATAAAAACATGTTTTTAATCAATATCTATGAAAGTGTCAGACATCCCTGGTAAGTTCTCGTAAGTAAAATTTGGTCAGTTTGCCAATTCAATGACATGACTATGTTGAAACGTGTGTTCTAACGTGGTCATTTAAAGTTGATTTTTATACCCCCGTCGGCCTTCAGAAGTGGGATAATTTAAAATTAAAAATATTCAAGAAAATCACTCACTTTCTTCTTATCAACGACAAATAAGAACTAACATGTTAATAAAGTATTTTGGAAGATTTAACTTACAGAGCCCACGGTTTGCGAGTTCCACTCTCATTTGACTGGATTATTAATTTCTCGTTATTTTGATTTACCCAAAACATAAATTTACCACTGCAAATACTAATTGGACTTTATTGTTTTGTTTTTGTTCCAGGTAAGAATCACATTTTCCTGCCGAGAATCTTCTTGAAATTGAAACGTCATTAGTAAGTTTCTATAGAATTTATAATTATCAATTTTCCAAGTATCGAAATATATACCGATCGCGATCTCAAACTTTCTGTTCAAGTGGATGTAGATAGATGGAATATATTGAAGAAGGGGAAAGGGTGGTATCGAAAGTTAAATGAAATCTTTATTCAATTAAACTTTCCGAGGTAATAAATAATCAGTTACTGACTGAAACCAACTTCACTAGCTAGTGTGCAGTTTTCTTTTACTGACAGGATTAGATTACGTTAGGGTTTCTTACTGGCTATTTTGATTCTTATAAATTTAGATTTTTTATAATTTTTACAATAGATAAAAAGAATATGTATAGTAAAGTAGTGTCTAAGGTCTGTTTTACACGCCTCAGTAATAATTTTAGTGCTAAATTCTAAAAATATGTATTTTTAAGAAGAGCTCAATGAAGTGTGTTCAAAACCATATTAAATAAATGTACCTATATAATAGTGTTTCGTTTGGAAGTAACTATTTTTTCTTTATTGATACACGGAATTCTAACGATATATATATAGAAAAACAAATGCTCCCGCAAGGAGAACTCTCAATTTTGATTTTAAGAGATTGGACATTAATTTATTTTCCCATTTAAAAAGAATGGGAAGAGTGGTTCTTTTTTTTATAAATACCCATTGAATGGCGTTTCCATTTGTCATATTAATTGTTTTTAGGTTCATTTTTTATCCAAATAAATTCTCTTCAGAATCAAATATTGTGTGAAACACACTATTTTCACTTATAACTATGTATTTTTTAATAATACTGTCAATTGTCTTCTTTTAAATATAAGTCCCTATTATTGTTTCAATCGACATAACAAAATATTATATATAGATATTACATGTGATACTTGATAAGCATAGCAATAATTAGTAGAGATTGTGGTGTTGGTGCAAGGTGAAACATCTTTAATAAAGATAAGAGTAAATAAATATTATATTTAATATTGATTTACTATGAGTTAAGGATACTAGGTCACTTATTTCACATTAAAATTAAAAAATTAAAAGATATAAATATTTTTTTTCTTAACTCATAGTAAATCAATATTAAATATAATATTTATTTACTCTTATCTTTCAAGCATAGCAATTTTTTAAAATATTCTATGAATCGTTTAAAAAAGCAATAACTAACAAATAGTGTTGTTTTCAATTCGGTCTTCAATTAAATTACAAGAAGCAGGGCCGGACGATAGAATAGACAAATAAGACAAATGTCTACGGCCTGGTTTTTTGAATGGCCGGTCTAACTGTCTATTTTGAAAAGATTTGTAAATAAGATAGCTTATTTTTCTGTTGGATAACTGTATATAATAAACAAAAATATATTGCTTTTTTATGGTTATTGTGAATTCTAAAATCTAATGAAAATGTGCGGGAGGGGGCCCGATAAGAATAAAATGTCTAGGGCCAAAATCTTGGTATACAGTTGTTCGCTTATTCCTAGCTCAATTTCCAATTTCTTTGCCTTGTCATGCTGAGATTTAGCTGTGCAACAACAAAAATATTTTTCTCACTTGAGAAAGCTAAATTAAATTTTTTAAAAGACCCTTTTTCTAAGGGATCCAATTCATTCATCATGGAGTACACAGTCCTAAGACTATTATCATTAAATTTCACTTCTACCCACCAAACTCTATTTAATGCCAACTCTTTCACTTCTCTAAGAGTTCCACTTTCAATACCTTTCATTATCTGGAGTAAATACTCCAATCTGGGTTTTTTCCTTCCCCTTTAAAATCCCCCACACCCTTCTCATGTAAAATATCCATTACCAATCCCCCGAGTTTTATGGTGTGCCCTATCATAGGGTATCTTATCTTCTTCAGATTCTTCAACAGTTTTCTCTTTTCTCTGATTTTCCCAGAATTTACTCGCTTTTCATTGTAATCATCCATTTAATCCTTAAAAGCTTCTGTAGTATCACATTTACAGGCTTCTAATCTCTTTCTCGTTGCTTCTCCAATCCAGATTTCGTTTCAAGGGCAGGCCCCGCCACGAAATTCTTTCATAGCCCATCCCCCATATTTTTTTGAAATCAATAGTGGCTAATTTTCGGTTAATCAAAATATAATATTTATATATGTGTAATTGAATTTCATACAAATTTCTACATACTATCTAGTATCAATACTTTATAATAAATCAGAAAGAACTCACTTGGTTTGTCCATTTTTGCCCACTTATGGCTCCGCCCCCTGTATTCTGGAATGTTCCACAAGGACAATCGTTCACAAGAATTAGACTCTGTCTCGCAGAGTGATGTTGAGCGAAGTTAGAAAGAAGAGCGCCGAAGGCGGGCTTTGCAGCTTGTATATGAAATATAATGTAATTTGGAATATCATGACGAAATGTGACGATATGAGAAATCACTTGAATCCTAATTTATTTAGTTGAGAAATTACTCCTAATAAACAGCATATATTTGATTTTTTAATTATCTTGTAAGCCGACCCTTCTACCATAGAGATTTGAGTCTATATATATATATATATATATATATATATATATATATATATATATATATATATATTAGTATGTAGATATAAATAATATAAATGATCAATTAATAATTATAGTAAATTCTTACCATGGGGTAGGTATATCTTTAAGAACATTTTTCTATTTTCTAAGCTGATGGAGAAGGAACTAAATAACTTTTGTTTTGAATTAAACCCCATCTAGCTATATATAACATATTAGTCATTTCAATGAAAGAATCAATATTTATTAGCTACTGTTAGCTAGTTCAAAACTTGAAAACCAATTTTATTTCCACAATTAATCATTATTAGTATCGAAATAGGTAGAATAAGAGAAAAAGACAAAAGGGATGAGGAGAGTTATAAACTTTAATCCATTTTGAGAGTCAAACAGAAATTGTATTAAAAAGTTTTTCTTTATAACTTTTCATATAATCAGAAAAAAATTAAAACTTATTTCATAATTGATTATAGGAAAAGCCATGCAGTGTGTGTGTGTGTGTGTTGGAAAAAGAGAAAGAAGACTTCTATAATTGAAAATCGAATATTCAATAACTTTTATTACAATTTGTTCTAAATTTCGATTCAGATAAAAGAGATATTTTCAGGCCTCACTCTAAAAAGAGTTAGCCCCGGTATTAGAGGGTTGAGAAAATTCAATAAGTAAATATAAGTATTAGAAGTATTTTCTTTTGGGAACGAACCGAAGAACTCACTGGAGAACTGATGGAAAGACATTCAAAAGATGTTGAAAATTCTGAATAAAATAATTTTTCTGAACATAATTTTCATTCTCTTAAAAGCTGATGTTTCAGATGATTTTCCTTCCTTCTTCAGGAATTAAAGGGTACATCGAAGGATGATTGTAATCACCTCCGAGTCTTGTCTCAATCAAAACAAGGAGGTATTTAAAAGCCTCTTTCATTTACCCCTTTTAAATCCCGAAGATGGAAGGATATACTTCGAATCGTAAAATTTAGACTAAGAGCTAATTTTGTTAATGGAACAATTATCGGAAAAGAGGTTTTTTTTCTTTAATTAGTTTTTTCCTCTTATTAAAACAAGGACTAAAGATGATCAAGGACACTCGATGGTGGAGAAGTAATCTCCGGAATCGAAGCTCAAAACAATGTTTGAATAAATTCATGTAAAATAATTGGTTTAATAAATTTATTATAATTTTGTTAATACTTTATTAATTAATATAATTAGACAGAAGTATTAACAAATAAATGTAAAATAATAAAACCACTATAGTCTTATTTTTTTACAACCACCGTGGACTGCTTTCATCAACATTCAATTGCAGAAGTAATAAATTTTAATAATATTTCAATAATTTCAAAATTGATTACTCGTTAGATTATAGATTAGATACTTATAATATTTTTATTAAACTATACCAGTAAATAGAATAATAAGCTGACGTGTTCTGATGTGGCCATCCACTTGACTTTACCATACAACTTGGCCCCTCACTTATATTTGATATTTAATAAAATTATTTATAATCATGTAGGGGAGGGGGTTAGTTTTTGCATTTTTAGATTACTGTGGGCCCACTGATTATGTATACAAAATTTGGTTGAGTTTGATACAAGAGCATATATTTTCATTTTTTGACCCCCCCCATTTCGGAAGGTTAGTTTTTGTATTTTTAGACTTCTGGGATCCCACTGATTACGTACACAAAATATGGTTGAGTTTGGTATAAGAGACTAGATTTTCATTTTTTGACCATACCCCCCATTTTGGGCGCCTAGTTTTTGCATTTTTAGACTTCTGGGGTCCCACTGATTATATATACAAAATTTGGTTGAGTTTTGCTCAAATGGGCTCAGATTTGATGCGCACTAAAATCTAGCTCTTGGTCTCAATGAGTCAAAGCCACGTGTGAAATTTGGTTTTGATATTCACTCTCAGTTTCTGGAGCTGTGCTCGTCCACAAAAATTTGGTAACGCACAAACGGGAGATTTTGACAAAATAATTATTATTTCGAAAAATATAATTTTTTCGATGTTTATTTATTATAGAGTTTTTGTAGAGCGAAATGCTATGATTTCACTCTACTTTTTTTAATCAAAATAGTTTCAGCCGTTTTTTGAGATATTTCGAGAAAAAAAGAAGGAACAAAACCATTTTTTTCATTCACGATTGCATTACTTGACCATACCATGTATAGTAAATTAATAAAAATAAATCATTAGTTTTTTTATAAATATTATTCGAAACATCATTTAGGGGTGAAAAATAGAAATAGGAAAATTAATAACTTTTAAATCTGGTCTTCAGAGCTAAACTACTGCCCGGGTTTCGAACCCGGGAGGTTATTCTATGAAAGAAACAGATTGTGTCGTAAAATAAAATAATATAGGTATTATGGAAATATTAAAACTTTTTCAAAACTTGGCCTTTTTACAAATCTAAGAGATTTGATATTTTTTATTTACTTATTTTTTTGTCAACAAATATTTTGAACTAGAACGTTATAACTTGACACAAACAGGCAATTTATTAAAATGAACATGTGTGTTAAACATAATATTTTTTCATGTTTTTCCGAAAGTTATAAAGCTTGAATATAATCAGTTATTTGTTAAAGGAATACAGAAGTTTAGCATCTGAATGCACCATCTAAACTTTAATTTCAAAAATCGTTGGTGTATTGGGATCTAGACAGACAAACACACCAAGAGTGATATACATATTACAAACAAAAATAAAACCATGATTGGAAATATATTTTACTATGATTTATGCTAGTGAAACGGTTCTAAAGACTAATTAAGAAAAAAAAATATTTCAAGAGAAACCAATAATCCAGCAGCCTAGACTGTTTCGTCTAAATAGGAAAACGCCTATACCTATGCAACAAAATCGCATTGAGATAGTAGAATGTTTTAATTGAAATTATGTTTGATATTTATAATGAATAGTTTTTAAGAATTTGGTGTTGGTACTTGGTGAAACATTTTTTTTAATTATTGGATAAAAAATACTTGGTAGGTTTCACATTAAGATATAAAAAATAAAGCGAATTTATTTCACATTAAGATATAAAAAATAAAACGAATTTATTTTTTATATCTTAATGTGAAACCTACCAAGTATTTTTTATCCAATAATTTATAATGAATGCAAAAAATATATCGATTATAACACAACTTTCACTTACAACCTCCTTTTCTTTTGAATTATCCAATAAAATCTTAAGCCTGAAAATTGGTTCTCCAAAAAGTATCGCTACGGCTATTCATAATTAATAAACCAGAAGTATCTTTTATATTTTATTTAAAATGAATTAAATAAAAAAAGTCATGGATCATTGTTAAAATCATAATATTTAGAATAATTTCTTTAATATATTTTAAATATCAAGTCTTATTTAGTTGAAAAGTTTTTATTTTGCCGAGAATAGCAGAGTTGTTAATTCATAAAGAGAAACGAAGAGGTTCTCCCTGCTTGATGCAAATAAACATACACACATATATAGTATATCAAAATAAACTGATGATGAGGGCCAAGCCTTCGAAACTATAGTCTCAAACAAATAATAATTTTTTATAATTTTTCTAACTAATATAACAAAGAATAATTGCTATATCAACGAGAATTGTTTTTGACCGAGCTTAATTTGAAAAATATATTTATCGTGAGACTACTGGGGATTACGCTATTGAAGTCTGCGGAGTCTTAAGTCTGGACCAAGAGAGAAAAATATGTGATCCACTTAGCTACAATCCAACGTCATTTCGCGTATGACGTTGGATTGTAGCTAAGTGGATCACATCTTTCTCTCTCTTGGTCCAGGCTTAGACTCCGCGACTCAATGCGTAATCTAGAGTAGTCTCGCGATAAATATATTTTTCAAATAAGCGAGGTCAAAAAATTCTCATTGATATAGCAATTATTCTTTGTTATATTAGTTAGAAAAATTATAAAAAATTATTTAAGATCATTATTTCAGAAGTTAGAAATATATAAGTTCAAATATTATTTTCACTCAATATTTGACAAAAATTGCCTACATTTGATTCGCGATTGAATCAAATGTAGAAAACATTCGATCAAACAAATAAATAATTCATATAC